>CAXKVI010000002.1:109591674-109759174 GCA_964058755.1 Campiglossa producta | reverse complement strand
AGGAAAGGTAAGGAAACGAAATGACAAGAAGGGAAATTTAAGAAAAAAGTGAAAGAAAATAAAGGTAAGAAAAAAAGAAAAGAAAAGAAATGAAATGAAAAAAAAAATGAATAAAATGAAAGGAAACTAAAGCAACGGAAACGAAAGGAAAGGAAAGAAAAAGAAAATAAAAGGAAAAAAGGAATGTAATGGAAATGGAAAGAAGGATCAGGTAAGAATATAAAAGAAACGAAAAGAAAGAAAAAGAACAGAGAAGAACAAAAAAGAACAAAAAAAAAAGAAAGAAAGAAGGGAAATAAAATGAAATGAAAGAACAGAAAAGGAAAGAAGAG
Organism: Campiglossa producta; assembly: GCA_964058755.1. NCBI lineage: Eukaryota > Metazoa > Arthropoda > Insecta > Diptera > Tephritidae > Campiglossa > Campiglossa producta. Next base: position 109,758,842 of record CAXKVI010000002.1, on the reverse strand, counting down.
AAAAGGAAAGAAAAGGAAAAGAAAGGAGAAGATAAGGAAAGGAAATAAAAGGGAAGAGAAGGAAAGAAAAGCAAAGGGAATAAATTGAGATGAAAGGAGAGGAAAGGAAAGGAAATAAAAGCAAATTAATGCTAAGGAAAGGAAAGGAAAGAAATACGTATGAAGACGACCTAAGAAGAATAAATAATTATCAACACTGAAACTATATTACTGAATGATGTAAAGAGGGAGGAAAAGGCAAAATGAATAGGAATGTATAGAAACCAAAAATATACAAAATATGGAAAAGAAAGGAAAATTTAAGAAATAGCAAAAAGGTAGGAAAATAAAATAAGGTTTTGTGGTTGAATTTCAACCACTGGGCGAGCTCTAGTATAACAAAAAAGGCGATGCATTTTGTATGAGGTATTTTTTTTTTGCAAATTAAATTTTTTCTTGCCGATTTCGGAAGAGGTTAATTGATATTAAAGTTTTTTCTAGCGATTTTTTGTGAAACAAGATCGGTGTGCAAAAGTTCGAATTAAAAAGGATGTTACGTAACAAACAACTTTTGTCTCTGAACAAAGACATAACTACAAACTCTACTAATATTGCAGTTTATTTGAAAAAATAAACTGGAAATGCTCGAAGAAAATTTATTTTTTTCTGGTTTGTTAACGAGCTAGATTTTGCACAAAAAAGCTATTTTGAATTTTGGACTGTTACGTTACATGACAAAATGCGGTCGAATTCATTGTGATCCAAAATGCTCACAACATTTATCTCCTCGAAATATTTTATCAAATTACTTTCAATTAACCTAAATCCGTCTGAAAAAGTTAAATAGAGCGTTAGAAATAATATTACTGAAATGCAACGTACTTTTTCGTTAGATAATGTAAATTTAGAAATACCGCAGAAACTATCGTATATTTTTGAAGAAAGTAAAAGGTTGAGCGTTGTGCTCAAGCATAGGATTCTTTGGTAGGCGTGTAACCCCAAAACAATCAAAAGCACCCAAAATTTAAACAAAATTTTTTTTTTGTGGTTTCGTTTCTGGCGAACTTGGCCAGTATACAATTTTTTTTTGGTATGTTTGAATGTAATTGAATTTTGCCCACAAAAACTTTATGTGCAGCATAGCTGACTGTGACTCCTGAGCGTTTTCGTTCCAGTCCTGCCAAGTGCCAAATTTTTAAAATTTTATTTTATTCTTTAAAATTTTTGGTTTAAAATTAAAAATTTTTGGTTTGAAAATTAAAACTTTTCGGTTTAAAATTAAAACCATTGCGGTCTAGAATTTTTGTTTTGTTTTCATTTATTTTTGAAAGCTTATTTAAGATTGAACTTTGCCAACAACATTTATGTTTGCGATGTAGCTCAGTGGCAGAGCAGACGGTCATGCTGCGGGGAGTCTTGGTTCGAATCCCCGCCAACGGACAAAAAATTTATTTTTTCTTTAAAAAAATTGTTAAAACAGTTCTGGTTTATACTTGAACCCCGATTCATTTAGCCAATTTTCTTGAAAACTGGTCTAGACTGAAGTTGAAACCAAATTTGGTTTGGTCATATATGTAATCGAAAAAAGTTTACAATTTAGGTTCAAATTTGTATCCGTGTAGTAATGATATACTAGTTGTAAAATACTAGTTCAACCTGAAATAGTATAATTTCCATCCGCATACTAGTCCAAAAAGGACTGTGAATTATAAGAGAAAAAAAGCAAAAGGAACTAATGAATTTTGGATTTTTGTAACTGGTATAATTTCAACCAGAAAAATACAGTTGCATACTAGAATGGAATGGATATTTCCTGACTAGTATGAACTCAGCCAGAAAATTCTAGTCGTATACTAGTATGAAATGGATATTTCCTGACTAGTATGAATTCAACCAGAATATTCTAGTTTTAAACTAGTATGAAATGGATATTTCCTGCCTAGTATGAATTCAGCCAGAAAATTATAGTTGTATACATACTAGTATTATGCCCACTAGTTTGACGTTTCGCTGCAGCGTATGTATGTCCGTGCGGAAAAGCATCAGTTTCCTAATAATAACACAGTAATACTCAGCTTAAGCATGTTTACCATCCCTCATACTTAGTTTTTTGATTTTAGAATTGGCGCAACTCTGCATTTAGGCCGAGGACTTAACTTTGTGTCAGCGGTCCTTGAGATTTCACAAAACCTATATAGACAATAAATATCAAACCTGTTTAAGGCCTTCGTAAGTTAGTTTTTAGAATTTGAAGTTATTTGTGTTCTTACTAGCTGACCCGGCAGATGTTGTCCCGCCAACAATTCATTTTCCTGCATGTATCCCTGTATCCAAATCCCTTACCCTAACCCTCTCCCCAGTCCCAACTCCAACACAAGAACGATGATGTAAATATAACCTGATTTATTTTTACATCACGATTTACAATCACTTTCTTAGGGGGAATATAAAAAAAATGATGGGTGATGGATCACAATTCATGTCTAGCATTGTTTTAATTTAAAATAAAATTAAAGAAAAAAAACTTTTTTAAAAATAAGCTTTTATTATTGGTTTATAAATTAACTAAAAAGTAAAAAATAAATTGACTGTAAAGGAATATAACCCTTTATAAGTTCATTGTAACCTTTAAAGATAATTTGGCTTCTTCGTCTGCCACAAAATAATTCCATATTGTACATAATTATATATTTCTAACATTAAAACTTTACAATTAAATTATTAAATCTTCCAGTATATATCACATTCCTAATATTATTAATAATAAAAGCGTGTTAAATTTCGATAGCAAGAAAAGAAGGTCCTGAATGTTCTTAATTATACCATCAAATAGAAAAGAAGGTCCTAAATGTTCTTAATTATACCATCAAAATTTAACACGCTTTTATTATTAATAAAATGAGGAATGTGATATATACTGGAAGATTTAATAATTTAGGTGTAAAGTTTTAATGTTAGAAATATATAATTATGTACAATATGGAATTATTTTGTGGCAGACGAAAAAGCCAAAGTATCTTTAAAGGTTACAATGAACTTATAAAGTGTTATATTCCTCTACAGTCAATTTATTTTTTACTTTTTAGTTAATTTTATAAACCAATAATAAAAGCTTATTTTTAAAAAAGTTTTTTTTCTTTAATTTTATTTTTTACTGTTTAGTTTGGTTTATCAACAAGAGGCAATAATGTCGCAGCGACATCAATCGGCTGCTAGCAGCAACAGAAACCATAGAATCTTTTACAATAAAGCCGCGTGGTTAATAAAGTTACTTTTGGGATATTGGAATAAAGACTAAACTAAACGATAAATGGGATTTTTGAAATTAAGCTAATTTTTTTATTTACTGTTAGCGAAGCCTGAACGATGATGAAAATTTGCAAAATCCCATCTTAACTGCAAGTTAGTACAATATCAAAAGCAAAATTTCCTGGAATGAAAACTTTCGAATATCTCTACTCGTGCGCCACCTATCGGAATTATTTTTTTGTTATTTTGCGTGGAGGCAGAAAATTAAACGATGATGAAAATTTCAAGATCCTACCTCAACGGGAAGTTCGTTGAAAAACGAATTAATCGACACTGAAAACAGACCATCGTAATTCTCAAATAAAGCGACTCACGCGCCACCTAGCGGGTCCAATTTTTTTTTAACATTTAGAAAGTAATTAAGTAACACACACGTAAAATATCAGCCAAATCGGTCCATAATTACGATCTTGAGTTTTTATTACCGCTATCTCAGCCCCACCTAGCGGAATTTTTTTTTCAAAAATATTTCTTTTCTTGGTAGTAATACATGTTACGAATTTCAGCTAAATCGGACCATAAATGCGAATTTTGAAAATATAGCGACCCACGCGCCACCTATCGAAAATTTTTTTTTATAATATCGCATTGTCATCGGGGTTATACATGGGTGCAGAATTTCAGATCAATCGGACACCGGGAAGTGTATCAAATTTAGCTTGCAAGATTTGATTACAGACAGCCGTCAGGTGAAACTAAATAAAAGCTTATAATCTATTATATATAAATGCGCAAACATAACAGCTTTCTCCCTTTTTTGCAATAACCACAATTCTAAGGTATATAAAATTTGGTATGTATCGATATGTCTCGCCGAGCAGGGTGTGCGACATCAAACCCAAAATTAAAAAAAAATAATTATAATATGATTTGAAAATCACACCACTACAAGTGCTATACACGCATTCGCTTTATGTTATGGGTGTATGTATGTATGACCACTTGCATTGTTGTGTTTGCATTCATTGCAGTAGGGTGAGTTGTTTTGTTGGCAGCAATAAGATAACATGAGCCAGCGCGTCAACTTTATTGAGCTTAGGTACAAACAGTGTTTACAAAAACAAAATCTGTGCGTGGGGATTCAGAGAAGCAAATTCTTTTGAAAAAACGCACAAATAAGCTAGATCATGCACAAGGCCCTTCATGGCTAGACTTAGTGAAATAAAATAAAATGGAAAATTGAAAAAAAAGTAAAATCAGAAATAGAAAAGTGATTGAAAGTAAAAAAATAAAATTTGTTGGAAATGAAAGGAAAGGGAATAATATAAAATAAATAAAAATGAAACAAAATGAAATAAATAAAAGTATTAAATTAAGAAAATAATAAGAAAATAAAGAGATGGATAAAAGGAAAAAGAAAGAAAAAAGGAAGGTAAGTTAAGGTAAGGAACGGAAAATATGACAGAAAAATCAAAGGGAAAGGAAAGGAATGGAAAAGAAAAAAGTAAGGGAAGAAAGGAAATGTAATGTAGGTAAGGCAGTGGAAAAGAGAAGCAAAAGGAGAAAGACAAAGAAAGGAAAGAAGAAAAAAAGAGGGGAAAGAAAAGGTAGCGAGGAAGAAGGTATGGAAAATAAATGAAAATAAAAAGAAAGAAAAATAAAGGAAAGAAAGTTAATGAAAAGCTAAAAAAATAAGTTAAGGAAATTAATGAAAGAAAAAGAAAAGCAAATGAGTTGCGGAAAGGAACAAAAGAAAATAAGGAAACGGTAGGAAAGGAAAGGTAAGAAAAGGAAAGGTAAGGAAACGAAATGACAGGAAGGGCAATTTAAGAAAAAAAGTGAAAGAAAATAAAGGTAAGAAAAAAATAAAATAAAAGAAATGAAATTAAAAAATGAATAAAATGAATGGAAACTAAAGCAACGGAAACGAAAGGAAAGGAAAGAAAAAGAAAATAAAAGGAATGTAATGGAAATAAAAGAAACGAAAAGAAAGAAAAACAAGTAAGGAAAGCTGTCTTCGGCTGTGCCGAAGGCTAAATACCTTTCATGAATAAGCGTCACGATTTTCACTGTTTGATCCCCAGTACAGCCTGTGTGAATTTAACTTTAGCTCATACCGAAATTATCGGAGCTATCGATTATATGGGGACGATGTGTTATATTGGTCCAATCTCATTGATTTTAAACATCGACATTCCACATTCTAAAATAGCAACATTTACGAAATTTCACGTTCCTACCGATATAATTACAGGAGTTATCTACCAAAATCCGTTTATCGGAACAATCGATTGTATGGGGGCTATGTGAAATATTTATCCCATTTCAATGATTTTCAACATCGATATTTTACATATAAAAATAGCAATACTTACAAAATTTCACGTACCTATGTGTTTAATTACAGGACTTATAGCCAAAAATCCGCTTATCGGAATAATCGATTGCATGGGAGCTATGTGAAATATTTATGCCATCTCAATGATTTTCAACATCGACATTTTACATATAAAAATAGCAATACTTCCAAAATTTCACGGTCCTACGTGTTTAATTACAGGAGTTATAGCCCAAAATCCGTTTATCGGAACAATCGATTGTATGGGGGCTATGTGAAATATTTATCCCATTTCAATGATTTTCAACTTCGATATTTTACATATAAAAATAGCAATACTTACAAAATTTCACGTTCCTATGTGTATAATTAGAGGACTTATAGCCCAAAATCCGCTTATCGGAATAATCGATTGTATGGGAGCTATGTGAAATATTTATGCCATCTCAATGATTTTCAACATCGATATTTCGCATATAAAAATAGCGACACTTCCAAAATTTCACGTTCCTACCTATATAATTACAGGAGTTATCTACCAAAATCCGTTTATCGGAACAATCGATTGTATGGGGGCTATGTGAAATATTTATCCAATATCGATGATTTTCAAGATCGATATTTCACATATCAAAATAGCAATACTTACAAAATTTCACGTTCCTACGTTTATAATTACAGGAGTTATAGCCCAAAATCCGTTTATCGGAATAATCGATTGTATGGGAGCTATGTGAAATATTTATCCCATCTCTATGAGTTTCAACATCGATATTTCACATATCAAAATAGCAATACTTACAAAATTTCACGTTCCTACGTTTTTAATTACAGGAGTTATAGCCCAAAATCCGTTTATCGGAATAATCGATTGTATGGGAGCTATGTGAAATATTTATCCCATCTCTATGATTTTCAGCATCGATATTTCACATATAAAAATAGCAGCACTTCTAAAATTTCACGTTCCTTCGTGTTTAATTACAGGAGTTACAGGCCAAAATCCGTTTATCGGAATAATCGGTTGTATGGGAGCTATATGTTATATTGGTCCGATCTTGCTGGTTCCGACAAATGATTCCTATATTGGAAAATGGTGGCCGCAAACCAAATTTCAGCCAAATATCTCAAAAACTGAGGGACTAGTTTGCGTTCAAACAGACAGACAGACAGACGGACAGACGGACATGGCTAAATCAACTCAGGTTGTCATCCTGATCTTTTCGGTATACTTATTGATGGGTCTATCTCTTCTTCTTCTCATATTTACAAACATCGGACCAAAGTTATAATACCATTTCATGTTCATGAAAGGTATAATAAAAGAAAAGAACAGAGAAGAACAGAAAAGAAAGAAAGAAAGAAGGGAAATAAAATGAAATGAAAGAAGAGAAAAGGAAAGAAAAGGAAAGAAAAGGAAAAGAACGGAGAAGATAAGGAAAGGAAATAAAAGGGAAGAGAAGGAAAGAAAAGTAGAAGAAATAAATTGAGATGAAAGGAGAGGAAAGGAAAGGCAATAAAAGCAAATGAATGCTAAGGAAAGGAAAGGAAAGAAATACGTATGAAGACGACCTAAGAAGAATAAATAATTATCAACATTGAAACTATATTACTGAATGGTGTAAAGAGGGAGGAAAAGGCAAAATGAATAGGAATGTATAGAAATCAAAAATATACAAAATATGGAAAAGAATGGAAAATTTAAGAAATAGCAAAAAGGTAGGAAAATAAAATAAGGTTTTGTGGTTGAATGTCAGCCACTGGGCGAACTCTAGTAATAATAAATTAATTAGAACTGCGTTTCAATAATAATTAGCTGTTTCCTTTTTTCTTCAATTTAATAATTCAAAATCAGCAGAGCCAACTTTTTATGCATAATTGCTCAAAAGAGTGAAGAAATTAGCCGAATGTTGCATTCTTCAGTGCCATCTGCATATCAATAGACAATGCGCATAAGAGTAAAGGAATTCGCCGCGTGGTAAGTAAAGGTACTTTTGGAATACACCACGCGGCGAATTCCAATCTTCTTTCTATGGCAATAGGGAAAAACGACTAAACTTGGGTGATGATTGGATTTTTGCAAATAAAGCATTATTTTAGATTTTTTTTGTATAATGCATTGTCAGTAAAACCTGATCGATGGTGAAAATTTCAAAACCCCAGCTCAACGGGGAGTTAGTTCAAAATCGAAAGCAAAATCTCTGTAAATTAAATTTTTCAAATATCGCTACCCATGCGCCACCTATCGGACTTATTTTTTTATTATAGTGCATTGGGGTATAAAACTAAGCGATGATGAAAATTTCAAGATCCTACCTCAACGGGAAGTTCGTGGAAAAACGAATTAACCGACACTGAAAACAGACCTTCGTAATTCTCAAATAAAGCGACTCACGCGCCACCTAGCGGGTCCAATTTTTTTTTAACATTTAGAAATTAATTAAGTAACACACAAGTAAAATATCAGCCAAATCGGTCCACAATTACGATTTTGAGTTTTTATTACCGCTATCTCAGCCCCACCTAGCGGAATTTTTTTTTACAAAAATATTTCTTTTCATGGTAGTAATACATGTTACGAATTTCATCTAAACCGGACCATAAATGCGAATTTTGAAAATATAGCGACCCACGCGCCACCTATCGAAATTTTTTTTTTATAATATTGCATTGTCATCAGGGTTATACATGGGTGCAGAATTTCAGATCAATCGGACACCGGGAAGTGTATCAAATTTAGCTTGCAAGATTTGATAACAGCCAGCCGTCAGGTGAAACTAAATAAAAGCTTATAAAAAGGTTTTTGAGGTTGAATTAAAAAAATCGGGTCAGTGGATTGGCTGGTTAGCTTTTACAAAATCTCGAGTTAGAATTTTATATCGACGTGCCATACGAAAACTAACACTAAAATTTTGTGTCTGAAAACTATCACTTTTATTCTGTATCTATTCTCTGAAGAAAATGTACTAGCCAAAAGTGTTAGTTTTCGTCAGACACAAAAGAGTCTGCACACGGAGCGAATCGTCATAGACGCTACATTCGATATTTGTACGCTTTGCTGCTGAACACATACATATGTATGTATATTTACAGCCTCATTCTCTTTGGTTTCAGGAAATTATGCGGCTACTGTTTTTTTTTTTTTTTAATCTTTTTATAAAAAAAGAATTTAAAAAAATAATAATAGTGAATTTGTTAATTAAATCACTTTTTTGCTTACAGCGCCCATTTTATATCAATAACGAATGCAATTTACCTATTGTTTGTTTTTGACACTTGGTTTACGCCTCAACAGCCGATAAGCCATCGTTACGTAAGAGTCAGCTGTTATCGGGTTGGCAATCGTGTTGGCCATCGTTCGCCATTCAGAATAGCAACACACGGACGATGATTGTTTTGGGCACGATATCGTCAGATAGAATGAGGCTGATAATAAAGAGCTTCACACGAATCGTCAGCTGCACGAAAGTGACAAGGCATGAAAGCTACATGCTGCTCAGCGTATAAAGGTGATGGCCCAATGCACGCTTGCTTTGCTGGGTTTGCCTCGATAAATGTCAAAATTCTTTTGAGCTCTACTGAAATTTATGAAAGTTGGCCCAGTGGCAGCCTTACTTTGCTTGCTTGACGACGCTTCAAAGCGTCGAATAGCCCAAATATCTATTTGACAGCGCTTTACACGCTTCCCTGTTTGTCTTGTTTGCCTCATCCTGTATTTTTGACAACTTTTGTAGCTTCTATTGGGCCATAGAAGCTTTAAAAGGAAAGCAAGTTAAGCAAAGAAAGCGTACATTGGGTCATCAGCTGGTCGCCAGGCGTCATACGCTTAGAAAAGAGGAACAAGAAGCATTTGTTTACAATTTTCATTTTTGATTTTTGTGTGCCGTGGCTTTGCTTTCTTTTTTCAAATAAAATTAATTGTTTCTTTTGATAGAAATAATAGAAAATTTTAAAAATTTGCACAATTGGTGGAAAGGTGTACGACCATAACTTCGGAAAATGTGTTAAGTAATTAAAATTAAAATTTTGACAGTTCTTTGTGTACACGGAGAAAAATATTTTTCTAAAATTTAGAAAAATATGTTCTCAATCTCAAAATAGTAAATTATTTGAGAAATTTTAAAAATTTACTTGATTTTCACCAAAGTTAGTCACAAAAGTTTACTTCAAACAAGCAAGTTATTTTCTTATCAAAAACAAAAACTATAAGGAAAAAATAAAAAAATTTAAGTAAATAAGAAAATTTCTCACTTAATTGAAGAATTTTTTTTTATTTATTAAATTTTTTTTTATTTCATATTCCATATTGTTTGAGCAACACTAGCTATGGCAATTTTGTTTATTTTATTTGCATTACAAACTCCTGTAATTTGAAGATGCTTTTTCGTTAAAAGTTTATAGAAATACATAATTTATGCTTGCAATCGCAAATTGTGGTTTTTTCTCAAGCAAAGCTCGCCGCAATTGAAAAAATAGAAGTTAAAGGTAAGGTCCATTAGATTTCATAAATATAACAACAGGAATTTAAATAAAATTAAAATTGTTTGGTTGAGGTAGAATCCGGGTCGGGACTGCCAACTTCCTCAACCATAATAATTTTGCGTCCATGAAGCTGCAACAAAAAATTTGTTTAATTCGAGTAAACATTTCTTATTTATGTTAGTGTTTATCAAGACATAATTAAGAAAACATTTTCCAAGTTCAAAATTATTCCTCGATTTTCTTGTTTGTTTTTAGTAAAAAATTTTCTCCGTGTATTTTCTTTCTGCAGCTAAGCTTGAAGTCGTGTGCAGATCATGTGACGCAGGGAAATTCGTGCCCAGTGAAATGACAAGTACTCGTCTACGACGATGCGCGTCGTCTGCGGGTTGCCTTAGTTTTCGTCATATACAAATTGAAAGTGTTATTTTTAGTCTGACACAAAATAAAAATGTTAGAGACTTCTAATTCAATAAGATGGCTAGTCTCGGATTTCGCTCAAACTTTGTGAGACACTTCTTTAGGGTCCTAAAGGATGAAATTTATACACATTTATTTAATTTCTGGATAAAATTGAGTGGCTACTTAAAACAGTGAAGACGCCTGAGCCAGCTGAAATTGACAAAAAAGGATAAGAGTTACGTATTTTCAGTACCAGGTTCTTAATACCAGTTACTCGCTATATGATTTATTATTTACTTTTGAACAAACTACTCTCTTTTACCTTTAAAACGCCATACCGCATGTAAAGGGTCAAATACATAAAGCTTTGTCAACCTCGCCTGACATTTGCTACCTCAAAACTTTGCGTCCAACTTCAGAGGTATGCTACAATGAACGCCTTGACGCTTCTCTTTTATACATTTGTTTTCGTTATTTTTTTCTTTGCATTCGTAGTGTTTTAGTTAATTTATTAATTTAATAGAGAAAAAATGAATGAATTATTATTTCCTCCAACTTTTTATTCTTTAATTTAAGCAAATTCATCAAGATCTGATTGTCGAAGCAAGCAAAGCAAGTAAAATTTGAGAGTTTGCCAAATTTCAACCTCGCTTCAACTTTGAGGTCTCCAATTTGCCATGCTTGGTTTAAATACGTATACTGAACTTTTCTGTCAAAGTCAAAGTTTGAGGTAAAGTCAAAATAAAGCTTTATGTAACTGACCCTTAAGGGTATCTCTGATAGAAACATTTGTACAGCTATAATAGGGTAAGCCTAAAAATTACGTTTCTCAAACTTTGAAATTCGACCAGTCCGAAACGAGTGGCTATAAAAATTAAATGCGTGTAAATTTGTGCCTTTAGGGCCCTAAAGAAGTGTCCCTCAAAGTTTGAGCCAGTTCGATTTGTAAAGCTGAAGTGAGTGGTCGCCTTGTAGCGCGGCTATATTAAAAAACAGACTGGGGCGTGGTCGTGCTAGTGAAAATCAGACCCAATGACGGCGTGCCCACTTCCTCCTTGCAAATTGGAATAGTTGGGAGATACAAAGCTTCCCTAAGTTAGTCTTAGGGACAGTTTCTACACTCTCAACGTACAGAAATAGTAACGGAATTAAAAGCATAACGGGATCAAAATACCGTATACTACTTCTTATAAATAACGGACGTATTCAAACCCTGATGTATAGAGGAAAATGAAACCCTCTAAACGAACAGCTGCATTGACAGCCTTAAAGCAAAACAAACAAAGTTTGAGCAAAATCCGAGACTAGTCAGCAACGATTTTTGCTAATATTAGACGTAGGAGATTCTACAAATGTGTGCTTGGTTAATGTGCCCCTCCAATACTCAATGTTATCATCAATGAAAGTAGTTTTTTGGCCATTTTTAACATTTGAAGATTTGTGCTTATTGGTTTTTGAGGCAAATAAAAATTTTGGTTGTTCGCGATGATAGCCTGTTAAACAGCAAAAGCATCTGTGGTTTTGAATTTGATGGAACCTCTTTCATTTTCAAGGTAGAGCCAGAAATGTGGAAGAACTTTGTACCGTAACTTTTTTTCGGTAGCTGCAGTTTTATTTTTATCACGTGGTATTATTTTGTAATTTTTTGTCCCACACCATAATAGTATACCGCAAATGCCTCATTTGGAGGATCAACATAATGATATTTAACACAATATGGTACAACTGTTGGAAAAAAGAAAAAAAAAAAACAAAAAAAAATTGTTGACGGTCATTCGGTTTTACATATTTAAGGATATCTACAAAACCGGCTCCCGGGTATCAACAAAAGCGGTTTAAACTTTAAAGTATGTATAATAATCATCTTCGATCTTTTGACTATTGACTATATCTTTTTTAAGCATTATTTAAGACGAGTAACGGCTCCTAATTATCTAGCATAGTACCAGAAAATTAGTTATTCTCGTGCTTCAATGTGTTTTTTTTTTTTTTTTTGCAAAAAAATCAAAAGTTGAGCGAATTTATCCATATCTGTCAAAAATGTAAGCAATTCCCCACAAAAAATCGTGAAACTGATAAATAATAAGAGTAGGGATATGTCAGTTTAAGTTTGTATAGCATACTCATAGGATTAGAAAGTAGCTCAAACGAAAGAGATCAGTTCAACCCATATACACAAATAGATCAAAATTATCATTAGTGGCATGCCTTATTGGGCCTCAGAGCGGACTCATCCTAGACTAGTCGTTTTTCAGGGTTATTATAGGCATGTTAACTAACATTTCCAAATCTAGTACATAAAAGCTCGGGGTTAGTAAACAAGCTTTTGGCTTTTTTAATTGAAGCTACTTAGAAGCAAGTGAAAAAGTGATTGGTGATTGTAGAAAAGCTGAGGCAGTGATAGAAAACAGGTTTGAATTAGTGGGAAAACAACCATGTGCTCTTATAATGTAATTGAGAGAGTGGTTGCAGGCAGTGAGAGTATAGACAAATAATAAACAAAAACACGTGCCTTCATATTCACACATTTTGTGATAAGACAAAACCCACATAAAACATGTAAATAAATAGCTAAAATGGGTAGGAGAGACTAAAATGTAAGTAAACCAATGACAACAGCGGCGGTGCTATGAGTGTAGCCACTAGAGGTATACACCGTCAAATTTCTCCGCAAAATAATCTTATCATTTGTTTTCGAACATGCTAATTAATGTTTGTAACATTGGCGAACGATATTGTTCAATGCAGTAATAAAAAAAAAAAAACTACCGTTACTACCGAACACTGGTCGTAAGAAGCGACTCAAATCCTCAAAAGGTAATGGCCTCTGCAAAAATCGTTGGATTATGCTTTCCAATTTTTTGATATTGGAGTATTCCAATAGTAATCCTTTGTATAACTCATCGGACCACCTTCAGCTTTTTGAAATCCGATCATTGCTCGTGCCTACAACATTAAGTAAATTGCAAAGTACTCTACCAGTAGTTACTCCAAGGAGTAATAACATTAGAGTAGTTTGCAATGTGCTCTGACACTAGATACTGCAAGGACTAACAACATTGGAGTACTCTATGGAGTAGCAGAAACAAAGCGAAGGTTGAAGTAGGTGGTCCAGTCCTAGGACATCGCAAGGTAAATTGAAGAACAATTTTTATATGAAAAAGGATTACGTTTGGAGTACTCTGATGCTCCAATTGGGCGTTCAACTTAATAAATAGTTGATCTTCGGATAAGATGAAGATACAGAAGAAGGGATAAAATCACTTAGAAGGGTCCACTGGTCATACCAAACCGCTCCCGCGACTGTCGGGCCAGTACTGCAAGCCGGTAATAGCGCCATACCGAGTTCATAACCGACAAATTACTGTCACTATCGACGCCACTCCCCAAAACCTACTGGGGTGTTTTTGTCCCTATACACGAACTTAAAGATTTTTTTTTAATTTGGAATAAGAAAAATTCCGACAGAGCCAAATTTTTGTAGTCAAAGGTCGGGAAAAATAAAAAAAATTCAAATCTGAAACCATACTATGCCATTTCCACATTACATTTCGGATTAAGTTTCTATGCGGCCTATAAACACCGTCTAAGAAAAAAAAAGAAAAGATACCTCGCCGGAGTGCGCTGCGCGAAAAGTGACTCTAGTCGGCGTATACCTCTAGTAGCTACAATGTAATGTAAAAGCAAATACAATAAGGGGATTCATCAACTCTTATAAGTTTACGAAATGCGCAAGTTTATACATTTATCAGCTCAGTTATGTGTACTTGATGTCAAACAAAAACTTTTTATTTCGAAATTCTCATTAAAAAAGTAGTTTTCGACCGATTTTCAGCATATTCTTCTATTTTTGTCCAGTGTGCATTGAATGCATTAAAAAAATTACATGACGAACGTCGTCATTGCCTTGGATAAATTTACGCACTGTTTTACACACCAAAATCGACGCGGAAGTTGATCAAATTTGTGTAAACTGCGTTCCATACAAATTTTTACAGTTCATTTACACACTTGATAAATTTATACGTTTACACGCTTTATAAGGTGTTTATAAGCTTTGATGAGTCCCCCTAATATTTGTGCACAGAGTATAGAAGTCGGCTCTCGAATGCAAATAAATTAATTTCAATTAAAATTAATAAAAGGCCAGTATGAATGGTATGAACAAACTAAATCAGAAAACTTGTGATAAAATAGTGCAGAGAGATGTGCATATCATCGGTGATTCTGCAAAACGACTAAAGGACATTTTCAAAACGGCTTATTTAATTTTTCAGTTTAGCGGTTGCGCAGCTATAAATTCTTGAATTTTCAGACAACTCCGATCAAGGTCGATTATTTTAGCTAATTTCCAAAGCAAGAGTAGTTTTCTTGAGAATAAGGGCCGCTTGCATAAAAGCCGATAAACACTAATCGCCCGGTTACCGGAGTTTAGTTGACGTATTTTGTTCGGTTAGCTGTCAAACTAATCACCGATTAGTCGTTATCGGCTTTTATGCTAGCGGCCCTAAGTAAACAAGCCATAATGGTAGGGGCTATAAAAGTGTTTATTACAAATGTCTCTTACAGCCTGACTTAAATAACAGCGCTCAGCGTAGCGTTTTCTTTTGCTAACGTCTGGCAACGCGCGACATATTGAAAATGGCAATTGCTCAGCGTTGTCGGGTCATGCAAATTTTATGGGTATGAGGAAATTTGACGCTGAGCGCGCTTATTTAACTCGGGCTGTTAGATGTACCTTACGATGTTTTGCATAAACACCAAAGACGATGTACTTAAGTTATAACACACACTGTTTACATAAATAAATACCTATGTACATGTATGTATGTTTAAATTAGAGGCATCAGCAAAAATTTTAGATGTGGAAGGGAAAAGTTTACCCAACCAAATTATGCCAATACCCCTATCATTAAAAGAAAAAAGTAAATAGAAAATTAACAAACCACGCATAGAGTGATGGCGCGTATACGACTGTGCCCATCACAGCATACCGACCTATTGTGGCATAATCGATTTCCTCTCTATCCGCATCATTTTTCGGCTGTGGGCAAAGAAAAGTGTAATATATTTATAAGCATGTGTGTTTGTGAGTGGTTGTGTAGATTTAATATTTATGAAGTCTTTTTGGTTTTAAAACTTTATGTATGTAAAAAAAAATTAATAAGTGCGTGCATTTCATTTGAATTTTATGCCCAGTTGCGTTTACAGATATCTATAATAAAAAAAATTATATGTAAATAGATATCTGATATTCGATAAGCGCAGCTGGGTATAGTATCCAATCGAAAGCATACCTTGGCATAAATAACTATATATTTTTAGGCTAAATTCTCCTTGAACCTTATCCATAACAAATTCATTTATATAATTTACAGCCTGAAAACAACACCAACATGACAATATTTACCAGCATACGTTTAACTAAATATTGTTGAGAGTATTCAGCGCCGACATATAAGCTGCCGTAGATGGCGCTATTGGTTAAAAAAGGATGACGGCGAAAGAGCCCACACACATCCTTCACAAAAGTAGCCATGATGTTTCAGTTTGTAAATGTGCTTAACAATTATCCTTTTATTAGTATTTATTGTTATTCTATTAAATATTTCTATGGAAAGCTATGTATTGCTTTATTAATCACTATTTAACTTTTCTGGCACAAATTCAGCAGTAAAGACTAAAAACAACCTAGAGGCACTTTGCACAAAAAGCTACTAATTTTTAAATATTTGTTTCTCTGTGTTGGAACCAGCGCCATGTTGAGATATTTTATAATTAATGTAAACTTTACAGCAGGTAGTAGCATGCTCATATGAGAGCAAAAGCTATCAGACAGCTGGAATCAGTATATAGGTGATACTGCAATACATGCAATACAGCAAAACCAAACTTTTCAGGAGAGCGAACATTCTATAAGTTTTTGTAATTGTTCGCAATGAAAGTAATACTCTTATATGTAGTTTCATACTGCAGTTAAAGACTATTTTACCACGCTTTTATTAGCTTCACTTGTATGTTTGCTTGTTTGTTTGTTTGTTTGCGTGCTTGTTTGTATGTGACTCTCGTTCGGACTCTCAGTGGCCTAAAAACCGTAAAATGACCCTACAATATGGGTATCAAACGAAAGGGGAAGGCCCCAGGTTTCATTTGGACACCGACACATTTCGATAAATTTATCGATAACTGAGTTATCGGTCAAAATGTGGTTGCCCGAAAACCTTAAATTTCCCTACAATATGGGTATCAAACGAAAGGGGAAGGCCCCAGGTTTCATTTGGACACCGACACATTTCGATAAATTTATCGATAACTGAGTAATCGGTCAAAATGTGCCCAAATACCTTAAAATTTCCTAACAATATGGTTTTCAAACGAAAATGGAGTTCCAGAGGTTTCGTTTGGGCTTCTGTATATTTCGATATATTTATCGATAATTTCATAGGACATTTAAAAACAACCTTTCTCTCTTCAGATTTTATTTTGACATTTTTAAAAATTTGAAAATAAAAAAATTTGAAAAAATCCAAAAATATTTTTTCAATTTACAATGCACGTGTTAGTGGATGCCTGGACACTGTGGTATGCCAGGAAATGAGATGGCAGATGAGTTTGCTAGAGGGGCACATCCGCTCCGCTTTCACAGTTCCTATTTTTAACAATTATAGCAAGAAATTTAAGCGTAAATTCAAGCGTAAAATTCAGCTTTTTGACATTTAATTGAGAGAGAGAGCGCCAATTCGCTGCTAGTTATTAGTTGCGTTCGCGATGCAAATAATTTGTACAAATTATCTTCTTTTGTGGTAAAATCGCGTTCGCGATGAAAAATTATCCAGCAAGGAGAGAGGAATTGAGAGCGCGAAATGACATTTAATTTCGTGAGAAGCTGATAATTGTTGCTGGACAAATTTGGTCCAGCACGAATTAGCAATCACGTAAATCAGCTGATTTTGGCACACGGTCATAGTATATGTAAACAAAATATCAGGTGGCGCGCTAAACTTGCAAATATTTTTTCATTTCGCGTTCGCGTAAAAATTGTCCATCATCTTTCATTGAGCGAGAATACGTAAAAATTGAGAATAGCTTCGTTGCTGGATAATTCGTACTGGACTTTTAGACGAACACACCTATTGCTGGAGATTTTTCGTCCAGCAGAAACCAGCAAGCAGGAACAGCTGATCGGTGACATAGCAAAACAACAACAAAAAATGTAAATTCAAATTGTTAGCCAATCAGAAACGTAACCGCTGTTTTGTCTGAAAGTTTCTGCTGAACCCTGTTCGACGAAAAATTAGCAGAAATGAGATTTTGACAGCTTTTTACAAGACTCTCTTCTGCTGACAGTTCTTTGCTGGAGATTTCAAAAAACAAAGCTAATGAGAAAAAAAAAATGAGTATGAGAAAAGCTTAAAAACGTCATTAGTGTCATTAACGGTTTTACCTGTAGTATTTTTATCATCCACTAAAAAGTTGAAAATAATTTTAAAAACCCTACGCAGTAGTATTGTGGAAAAAGCGTGGTACGCTTTGTGCCATAATTTTCGTATATCGAGCGCTCGACGCTTTTCCCACATAATGCTAGTTATTTTACTACGCTTTCATTAGCTTTACTTGTACATACATTCATATGTATGTTTGCTTGTTTGTATGTAACTCTACTTCAGTGTACCCGATAGTGGCATATGACTGTCACAAAAACCTTGAAATGTGCCTTCAATATGGGTGTTAAACGATAGGGGGTTGCATTTGGACTGCGATATATTTATCGATAACTAAGTTATCGGTCATAATGCCTACAATCTGGGTATCAAACGAAAGGGAAGTTCTACAGGTTTCTATTGGACTTTGGAATATTTCGATATATTTATCGATAACTGAGTTATCGGTCAAAATAAGGTTGTCCAATAATATTGAAAATTGCCTACAATATGGGTATCAAACGAAAGTGGAGGCCCAGAGGTTTCGTTTGCCCTGCGGTATACTTCGATATATTTATCGATTGCGTTTACAGATATCTATAATAAAAAAAATTATATGTAAATAGATATCTGATATTCGATAAGCGCAGCTGGGTATAGTATCCAATCGAAAGCATACCTTGGCATAAATAACTATATATTTTTAGGCTAAATTCTCCTTGAACCTTATCCATAACAAATTCATTTATATAATTTACAGTCTGAAAACAACACCAACATGACAATATTTACCAGCATACGTTTAACTAAATATTGTTGAGAGTATTCAGCGCCGACATATAAGCTGCCGTAGATGGCGCTATTGGTTAAAAAGGGATGACGGCGAAAGAGCCCACACACAACCTTCACAAAAGTAGCCATGATGTTTCAGTTTGTAAATGTGCTTAACAATTATCCTTTTATTAGTATTTATTGTTATTCTATTAAATATTTCTATGGAAAGCTATGTATTGCTTTATTAATCACTATTTAACTTTTCTGGCACAAATTCAGCAGTAAAGACTAAAAACAACCTAGAGGCACTTTGCACAAAAAGCTACTAATTTTTAAATATTTGTTTCTCTGTGTTGGAACCAGCGCCATGTTGAGATATTTTATAATTAATAGGTTTGTTTATTGGGCTGCTCTAGCTTACGCCAGATTGAGATATTTCACAAAATTGTGTTTAACGAACACTTTTCTTGCTCTAGGTTGCTCTATCTTTTGTTTCATGAGTACGCTCAAAACAAAACTAGAGTAATCCAGATCACAAATTTCTGCTCTAGCTTTTTTTATGGAGTAAGTTAGAGCAGAGAAACAATTGTCATTCAGGAAAAAATAAATTTTTGAAAACTTCAAAAAAATTAGCTTGCAAGAAAATCAATGTTTTATATACGTGAATTTGCATTAATTTTGAAGATTTAAACAAAAAAACTAAATAAAAAGAAACTATCGAGATTCAAGTGTTTCATGGCATTTCTGCTCTGAGTTACTCTAAGTTGCTCTATTTCTATTTTCACAGCTGCCCTGCTCTGCTCTGCTCTAACCTGCTCTGAATTTTTTTTTGGTCAGTAAACATATCTAATGTAAACTTTACAGCAGGTAGTAGCATGCTCATATGAGAGCAAAAGCTATCAGACAGCTGTTTATTTACATCCCAGTAAAAAAACCAAACGATGGTCATGCAGGCTTGTGGAATCAGTATATAGGTGATACTGCAATACATGCAATACAGCAAAACCAAACTTTTCAGGAGAGCGAACATTCTATAAGTTTTTGTAATTGTTCGCAATGAAAGTAATACTCTTATATGTAGTTTCATACTGCAGTTAAAGACTATTTTACCACGCTTTTATTAGCTTCACTTGTATGTTTGTTTGTTTGTTTGTTTGTTTGTTTGCGTGCTTGTTTGTATGTGACTCTCGTTCGGACTCTCAGTGGCCTAAAAACCGTAAAATGTCCCTACAATATGGGTATCAAACGAAAGGGGAAGGCCCCAGGTTTCATTTGGACACCGACACATTTCGATAAATTTATCGATAACTGAGTTATCGGTCAAAATGTGGTTGCCCGAAAACCTTAAATTTCCCTACAATATGGGTATCAAACGAAAGGGGAAGGCCCCAGGTTTCATTTGGACACCGACACATTTCGATAAATTTATCGATAACTGAGTAATCGGTCAAAATGTGATTGCCCAAATACCTTAAAGTTTCCTAACAATATGGTTTTCAAACGAAAGTGGAGTTCCAGAGGTTTCTTTTGGGCTTTTGTATATTTCGATATATTTATCGATAATTTCATAGGACATTTGACTAAAAAGTAAAAAACAAATATAGTTTAAAAACAAACTTTCTCTCTTCTGATTTTATTTTGACATTTTTAACCAATATAAAATATGTCAGTCAAACAGAAAAAAATATTAAAAAATTTGAAAAAATCCAAAAATATTTTTTCAATTTACAATGCACGTGTTAGTGGATGCCTGGACACTGTGGTATGCCAGGAAATGAGATGGCAGATGAGTTTGCTAGAGGGGGCACATCCGCTCCGCTTTCACAGTTCCTATTTTTAACAATTATAGCAAGAAATTTAAGCGTAAATTCAAGCGTAAAATTCAGCTTTTTGACATTTAAATGAGAGAGAGAGCGCCAATTCGCTGCTAGTTATTGCTGGAGATTTTTCGTCCAGCAGAAACCAGCAAGCAGGAACAGCTGATCGGTAACATAGCAAAACAACAACAAAAAATGTAAATTCAAATTGTTAGCCAATCAGAAACGTAACCGCTGTTTTGTCTGTTCGACGAAAAATTAGCAGAAATGAGATTTTGACAGCTTTTTACAAGACTCTCTTCTGCTGACAGTTCTTTGCTGGAGATTTCAAGAAACAAAGCTAATGAGAAAAAAAAAATGAGTATGAGAAAAGCTTAAAAACGTCATTAGTGTCATTAACGGTTTTACCTGTAGTATTTTTATCATCCACTAAAAAGTTGAAAATAATTTTAAAAACCCTACACAGTAGTATTGTGGAAAAAGCGTGGTACGCTTTGTGCCATAATTTTCGTATATCGAGCGCTCGACGCTTTTCCCACATAATGCTAGTTATTTTACTACGCTTTCATTAGCTTTACTTGTACATACATTCATATGTATGTTTGCTTGTTTGTATGTAACTCTGCTTCAGTGTACCCGATAGTGGCATATGACTGTCACAAAAACCTTGAAATGTGCCTTCAATATGGGTGTTAAACGATAGGGGGTTGCATTTGGACTGCGATATATTTATCGATAACTAAGTTATCGGTCATAATGCCTACAATCTGGGTATCAAACGAAAGGGAAGTTCTACAGGTTTCTATTGGACTTTGGAATATTTCGATATATTTATCGATAACTGAGTTATCGGTCAAAATAAGGTTGTCCAATAATATTGAAAATTGCCTACAATGTGGGTATCAAACGAAAGTGGAGGCCCAGAGGTTTCGTTTGCCCTGCGGTATACTTCGATATATTTATCGATTACTTCATAACACATTTAACTCAAAAGTAAAAAATAAATATAGTTTAAAGAGCGAAAAAAAAACTAAAACTCACGCTTTTAAAGAATATTGCACTAAAAAGGTAAAAATAATTTAAATAAAAAACAAGTAAGGAAAGCTGTCTTCCGCTGTGCCGAAGACTAAATACCTTACATGAATAAGCGTAACGATTTTCACTGGTTGATCCCAGTACAGCCTGTGTTAATTTAACTTCCGCTCATACCGAAATTATCGGAACTATCGATTATATGGGGGCGATGTGTTATATTGGTTCAATCTCATTGATTTTTAACATCGACATTCCACATTCTAAAATAGCAATAGTTATGAAATTTCACGTTCCTACCTATATAATTACAGGAGTTATCTTCCAAAATCCGTTTATCGGAACAATCGATTGTATGGGGGCTATGTGAAATATTTATCCCATCTCGATGATTTTCAACATCGATATTTCACATATAAAAGTAGTGATACCTCCAAAATTTCACGATCCTACGTGTTTATTTACAGGAGTTATAGGCCAAAATCCGTTTATCGGAATAATCGATTGTATGAGAGATATGTGAAATATATATCCCATCTCAATGATTTTCAACATCGATATTTCATATATAAAAATAGCGATGCTTACAAAGTTTCACGTTCCTTCCTCTTTAATTACAGGAGTTATAGCCCAAAATCCGTTTATCGGAACAATCGATTGTATGGGGGCTATGTGAAATATTTATCCCATCTCAATGATTTTCAACATCGATATTTTACATATAAAAATAGCGATGCTTCCAAAATTTCACGTTTCTACGTGTTTAATTACAGGAGTTATAGCCCAAAATCCGTTTATCGGAATAATCGGTTGTACGGGAGCTATATGTAATATCGGTCCGATCTTGCTGGTTCCGACAAATGATTCCTATATTGGAAAATGGTGGCCGCATACAAAATTTCAGCCAAATATCTGAAAAACTGAGGGACTAGTTTGCGTTCAAACAGACAGACAGACAGACGGGCATGGCTAAATCAACTCATCTCGTCATCCTGATCATTTCGGTATACTTATTGATGGGTCTATCTCTTCTTCTTCTCATACTTACAAACATCGGACCAAAGTTATAATACCATTTCATGTTCATGAAAGGTATAACAAAGGTTATGGAACAAAGCGGACCACGCTTTTTCCACAATACTACTGTGTAGGGTTTTTAAAATTATTTTCAACTTTTTAGTTCAATACTCCCTAAAAGCGTGAGTTCTAGTTTTTTTAAACTATATTTAATATAGTATGCGAATGACATTTTTGCCTAGTTCCATTTAGAGGAAAAGATGACATAGCACGTATAACAATTAACTTTCTTCACATGACACATATTGCTTTTTGAAATCTTTTCGGATTTAATGGTCTGTAAGCTTCTTCCGAGGATGCAAAATATTTATTCATAGTAAAGTTAAAAGTAGTACTAATAAAAACTCGGGATCTTATATACAATCACCCTAAAAGCACAAGTAGATAGCGTAAGTAAAATTTTCGTTTTTATAACTTTCATAAAGATGAAATGGTATCATAACTTTGGTCCGATGTTTGTAAGTATGAGAAGAAGAAAGTGAAATTTTGTAGGTATTGCTATTTTTATATGTGAAATATTGATGATGAAAATCATTGACATGGGATAAATATTTCACATAGCTCCCATACAATCGATTGTTCCGATAAACGGATTTTGGGCTCTAACTCCTGTAATTATATAGTTGGGAACGTGAAATTTCGTGCTATTTTAGAAAGTGGAATGTGGATGTTAAATATCAATGAGATTGCACCAATATAACACATCGCCCCCATATAATCGATAGTTCCGATAATTTCGGTATGAGCTAAAGTTAAATACACACAGGCTGTACTGGGATCAAACAGTGAAAATCGTGACGCTTATTCATGAAAGGTATTTAGCCTTCGGCACAGCCGAATACAGCTTTTCTTACTTATTTTTAGTTAAGCATGGTACTGGGTAGGGAAAAATGTGATCAGTTAAATGCACTAACCGTGTAAGTCCTAGCCCCCATACCTGTCAACCGTTAGAATTGGCATCCTGTCACACACTGCAGACGCTAGGGCATACTTTTTCTCCACCCACCCGTTACTGGAAACTATAGGCCATGAGAATTATCACCCCCACATCTCCCCCGACATAGATACAAAACATTGCATAGGGAATGGAAATTCTTATTTGCTTACCATTTTTGCTATTCCTTTCGGGTTTGATAAAGAATATCGTCGGTGGTACTGCAATACATGCTATGTCACCAAAACCAAACTTTTCAGTAGGAAGAATACACTGAAAAAAAATCGACAAGAAACGGCCGTCAAATTAACAGTAAACCCTGTCATTTTTCGTCCAACAGTGGGTAATATCAATTTTGAAAGTGACCCCCTATCATTCTTCGAATATACTATCATATTGACATGAATTGCTGTAAATTTGAAAGTGGACATTATCATATTGACATCAATCACTGTAAATTTGAAAGTGGACTCATATCATTAATTGATATTTTTCAAAAATCTCATGTTTTTACTGCCAATTTTACAGTAAATACGGTAATATTTACAGTATTACCATAATCGTTTTGAAAGTGGTTTTGATATGTTACTTTCAATGTGCACTTTCAACCTTTTTATTTCAGTGTACACTTAATAA
This sequence comes from Campiglossa producta, assembly GCA_964058755.1. Lineage (NCBI taxonomy): Eukaryota > Metazoa > Arthropoda > Insecta > Diptera > Tephritidae > Campiglossa > Campiglossa producta. The sequence continues at coordinate 109,734,704 of CAXKVI010000002.1, read as the reverse complement.
AACCTTAATTTTATTTACAACTAGCTGACCCTGCAGACGTTGTCCTGCCACAAATTTATTTCCCTGCATGTTTCTCTAACCCGATCCCTATACCCATTTTAATCCATTTTCCTATCTCCTTCGTATAGGAGGAACCACGCCCTCTTTTTCGTTTTCCCCAGTTTTTTTAGGTGGGAGGGATTGATCTTATCCTTAATTCCTCACAAAATTTCAGTGATCTAACCTAAATACTTCCATAGATATGGACTATGAAGTATTTCATTCGTATGGGAGGTTTTTTTTGGAGATTATAATCTTATACAACTCCTAATTAAATTTCAGTGGCCTAACCTAAATACTTCCCGAGATATCGAGTGTGAAGTATTTCATTGGTATGGGAGGTTCCACGCCCCCTTTTTCGTTATCCCCAGTTTTTTGGAGGTGGTAAGTATCTCATATAACCCCTTACCAAATTTCAGTTGTCTAACCTAAATACTTCCTGAGATATGGACTATGAAGTATTTCATTCGTATGGGAGGTACCACGCCCCCTTTTTCGTTATCTCCAGTTTTTTTTGGAGGTGGTTGCGATCGATCTCATCTAACCTCTTACCACGTTTGAGTTTTTTGGGAGGTGTTAGGGATCGATCACATCTAAACCCTCACCAAATTTCAGTGGTCTAACACAAATACTTGCAGGGATATGGACTATGAAATGTTTCCTTCATATGGGAGGTGCCACGCCCCCTTTTTCGTTATCCCCAGTTTTTTTGGAGGTAGTAGGGATCGATCTCATATAACCCCTTACCAAATTTCAGTGGTCTAACATGAATACTTCCAGAGATATGGACTATGAAGTACAGTGCAGTCGCGAAAACGCGAACACACGATACCTCGAACATTCGGAAACTTGAACAATTTTTTTTCTCCATTTACTACTTTAGGTTAGGTTAGGTTGCAAGGGCGGGACAGAGCACCTGGACTCTGCCCGACACTTAGGCCAATTAAGAAGGCCCGTTGTGATACCCTATACGGTCTCTACCCACCTCTATGCCTCCGAGGTGCGAGCGGAGGGTTCTTCCTCTCTAGTTTTTTTGGAGATTATAGGGATTAATCTTATTTAACTCCTAATGAAATTTCAGTGGCCTAACCTAAATACTTCCCGAGATATCGAGTATGAAGTATTTCATTGGTATGGGAGGTGCCACGCCCCCTTTTTCGTTATCCCCAGTTTTTTGGAGGTAGTAAGTATCGATCTCATATAGCCCCTTACCAAATTTCAGTTGTCTAACCTAAATACTTCCAGAGATATGGACTATGAAGTATTTCATTCGTATGGGAGGTACCACGCCCCCTTTTTCGTTATCCCCAGTTTTTTTTTTGGAGGTGGTAGCGATCGATCTCATCTAACCTCTTACCGCGTTTGAGTGGTCTAACTTAAGTAATTCCAGAGATATGGACTATGAAGTATTTCATTCGTATGGGAGGTGCCACGCCCCCTTTTTCGTTATCCCCAGTTTTTTTGAAGGTGGCAGGGATCGATCTCATATAAACCCTTACCAAATTGCAGTGGTCTAACCTAAATGCTTCCAGAGATATGGACTATGAAGTATTTCATTCATATGGGAGGTGCCACGCCCCCTTTTTCGTTTTTGGAGGTAGTAGGGATCGATCTCATATAACCCCTTACCAAATTTCAGTGGTCTAACGTGAATACTTCCAGAGATATGGACTATGAAGTACAGTACACTCGCGAACACGCGATAACTCGAACATTCGGAAACTTGAACAATTTTTTTTCTCCATTTACTACTTTAGGTTAGGTTAGGTTGCAAGGGCGGGACAGAGCACCTGGACTCTGCCCGACACTTAGGCCAATTAAGAAGGCCCGTTATGATACCTTATACGGTCTCTACCCACCTCTATGCCTCAGAGGTGCGAGCGGAGGGTTCTTCATTAGCGCCACCAACCGCCCGACCACGTATAGTCAGCCGATCCGACATCCCTAAGAACACTCGGCGTGGTGCTCTAAAAAAAAGCACCTCTAAACGAGTACAATGATCTCCAGAGGGCTGGAAGGGACCAGTCGACTCACGCGGTCGTGCCGCCGTCGACGCCAAGGAAGAAACCAACTCACACCCAGGGCAGGGGATCGAACTACTTCGTGGAGTCAATGAACCTGGATAACGCCTTTATTTCTACTTTTGATACCTCAGCGAGGTTTTCGAGAAACGGTTGGCCGACGATAGCCAACCGTCGCCTGCTAAGCGCGGGACATTGGCACAGCAGATGCTGAACACTTTCCTCCTCCTCAATACATCTGCAGCTGCGATAATAATCATTCGACATTATACCCATTCTTGCACCGTGCGTGCCTATAAGACAGTGCCCTGTTAGGACCCTTACCAGGGTTGAGATATTCGATTTGTTGAGGGACAGCATGGAATTTCTACGTTCTTTGTTATAGGAAGGCCAGGTTAGCCTGGATATCTCGCAAGTCGAGAGCTCCGTCCAGAGCTTGTTTGCTGCATTAATTGTATTTGTGCTGACACTACACAGAGCCAAAAATGCCTAATAAAATTAATAAGATTGTCTTCATGATCCGTTTTTGGGCAAAGGGGTAGTCGCAACAGTGGAAACGAAGAAAAAACTATAGGGAAATCTCTTTGGTTTTAAGAGGAAATTCTTATTAAAAAAAACTATACATTTAGTACAAAGGTGTAGTTAGACGCTGGCAATTATTAGTATACGATGGCCGGATGGTTAGCAGCTGGGTTTAGCATTCGAAAAATTGTAAGTTCGATTCTCTCTCTTTTTTTCCTAACTAGAAATGTTAAAAAGAAATCTTCTCAATTATATTTATGTGATTTTCCTTTGAAACATTAACAACTATACACATATTAGTAATGAGACACTAGCAATCAAAAGTGAGCGATGGCCTGATGGTTAACAGCTGGGTTTATCATTCCGAAAATTGTAAGTTCGATTCTCGGTGAGGGCAATATCATTTTATTTTTCATTTAAAATATTAAAAAGAAAATCTTCTTAATAACATTAAAAAGACTGTCTCTACAATAATAAGAAGCACATCTTCTTGAAGAAAATCTGTACAGATATCTTATCATTTTTGTTCTATTTTATTAGGTACCTTTGGCTCTGTGTAAATTTAAAAGAGGCCATAGGTATGCCTACCAGACTGTTTCCTGGAAGGAGATGGGTGGTGGTACCTCGTCTGGCCAGCTCGTTCGCTTTGCAGTTACCTTCAATATTCCTGTGTCCAGGTACCCAAATAAGGCTAATACTGAAGTGCTGAGCCTTATCGTTGAGAGATCTGCGACATTCAGTTAACGACTTTGCATTGTCGACGCATGAGTTCAGGGCTTTAAGTGCGGCTTGACTGTCTGAGAAGATGTAAATCCGTTTGCCATTTTGAGGGATAGACACCAAGCTTTTCACCGCCCCGTGTATTGCCAGCAATTCCGCTTGGTACACGCTACAGTGGTCGGGAAGACGGAAGGAGATCTCTAGTCCCAGATCCGGTGAAAAGATACCTCCCCCACCTTCCCCTCAAGCTTGGAACCATCAGTGAAAAAGTTGATGGCGCCACGGACCGTATGTGGTCTGTTGTTCCATTCTTGTTTTGTTGGTATTGCCACCTCGTAGTTCCTGACAAACACGTTGTTTGACCCGCAGTAGTCAGTATGTGGTGGCATGTTAACCGGAGCGTGAGATTGAGGTGTGCCCACTTTGTCCGTCTTTCAAGACGCCGGTCTCCCTTATTCGCAGAGCTGTGATCACGGATATTTCCTTCGCCACCAGGTCAAGCGGTGGTACATACAGCATAGCGTTGAGAGCTTCCGTCGGGGTCGACCCAAGGGCCCCAGTTATGCAGAGTTCCGAACTCCTTTGTACTTTCTGTAGTTGCTTGAGGTACGTACTCTTAGTTAGTGCAGGCCGCCAGACTAGCACTCCATAGAGTAGAATCGGGCGAATAATGGCAGTGTAGATCAAGTGTACTACTCTGGGAGAAAACCCACATGAAACACCTATTGCTCTCTTGCAAGTGAACAACGCGCACGTTGCCTTTTTAACTCTTTCTGTTATATTGTCACTCCAGAGTAGCTTCCTGTCTAGAATAACTCCTAAATATTTGACATTATCACTAAATGCTAAAGTAGTGCCTTCAATGTTTAGTGGTGTAAGGTCCGGAATTTTGTACCTTCTAGTGAAGAGGACTAGTTCGGGTTTCTCGGGGTTAACCCCTAACCATGATGACTTTGCCCAGTCACATATTAGACAACTTATAAACATAGTTTTCAACCAAGGCTTGATAAGCTCAGATGTATGTTGTAGCTGGGCCGGGAATATTCCGTCCGGTCCTGGCGACTTATGGGGCTTGAATGTAGATAGCATCCCACCGCCTATCGTAGTAGACAAGTAGATTCAATTTTACTGCAGAAATTCGCCCTGGAGGCCCGTTTGGCCTTGCGGATTTCTTTTTTGTATGTACCTAGCTTAGTTTTATAGAGAGCCCAGGATAGTTCATGGCCATCCTGTTTGGCTTTGTTAAAGGCGACCCTACTTGCCTTCCTGAGTCTGTCTAGATCAGACGACCGCCAGGGTGGCTTATGTGTTTCCGTTACCTTCTTGATCGGGCAGGCCCTATCTAAAGCAATTTTACATTTCTGATTGAAGATATTGACTAGCTCGTCTAGCTCAGTATCATTTCTAGGTGCAACTACTTCTTTCGATAAATTTTTATCAATAAGTTTCTTGTAGTAGCCCCAATTTGTTCTCTTTGAAGTTTTGCGGTGGTAGTGAACCTTCATGATCGTGAGCCAGATAGAAGGAAGCAAACCTACAACTTCTACCCAGCCCCTCGACGCTAATCGCTGTCAGATCCCCGTCACTAAACTGGGGTAAGAGAAACGCATTAATATTCGATTTAGCTAAAATACACGTACGAGGCTTACCTTTATCCTGAGCGCTGTACAGCTTATACGCTGGGGTCCTCAAGCCACAGATCCTATTACCAGTGATCCATGGCTCTTGAAACATGATGATTTCTACTCCACCCGTTGAGAGTTGGAGTAGAAGTGCAGCAGACGCTGCTTTACTGTGATGGAGGTTGATTTGAAGGACCTCCATTATTGGCATTATCCTCTGTGAGCGTCGTGTCGCGTCCGCGTCGTCACAGCTCAGAAACTGACCAGGTATAGCCGCTCCGCACATCCGACCCTTTGTCGTCAGCCTCCATCTCATTATCGCTGGGGAGCCTCCGCAAGTGACGCGCAGTTTGTAAGGGCTTCGGCGTCGGCCTTATACACCTTCAAACTAATGTTTTTATAGCCGTAGCTAACCCGATAGTTGCATCGGTCTAAGGCCTCGATGCTCGCTTCGTCCAGCAGCAGACGCTAACAACTTTCCAGTTTTGGGTCGCAAGACCCGGGTTAAACTCCTGTAATTGATCCACCATCTCCGCTGGTTCCGTTGGTGTAACTGGAACCCATGCCCTTACTCTTGGTCGCTGTGGAATGTCACAAGCATCCACAGCCCTTAGACGCGCGCCAGGGTACACCTCACCTATCCGCTGCACGCCTATCTTGTATAGGTCCACAGACCTCGCGTCTATACAGGCGATAAGCCTGACATTACGCTGGTACCAACCTGCATCGGTATAGGTTGGTGGCGGTCCAGGGTTCTCTCTCTTCACCTGGACAGCAACTTTAGCGAGCGCGGCCTCGATCCACTTCCACTGCTGCTTCGGGATCCTGCCATCAACGCTGCTCTCGTCGATCACGCCGATGATCTTGTGATCTTTGGCTACCTCTGCGAAAGACCGTATATAGCCTCCCTGTTTTTTGCCCCTTTTCGGTGCCGTTGGGGAAGTCTCCTCCAATGAGCGGTTACGTTTGGAGGATTCCACTTTGTTGACTCCATATAGCTCCAGCTTGAAGTCTGGCACAACCCGCCGAGCCCACGCTAGGTCTAGCTGAAGCTTCGCCCAAACCTCCGGCGGAACATCTTCCTCCCTTGTCGGTGAGATCGCTTTTCCTGGTGACTGGCTTTGCCGGGTGGCCTAGGCACGCCGTCCTTGGCCCTATCGTAGGCACCCCCATCACCCTTGGAGCCCCCGGCCCTGGGCTCACCAGACGCTATGCGCTGACTGGCAAGTCCACTGGAGGCTACAGGGTTAGTGATAGCCGCGTTGCTGGCCTCCCGATCGGCACCCCCGGAGGAGGCGCCAATCAGCGGACTACTCGGACCGGTTTTGCACTCAGCCCTCATTTGTCTAGCTGCCGCTGCAGCATTAACTCGCTGAGGTGTCCTCCCAGCTTTTGTGCTCTTGTTTTGGTCCGGTTTCACCGTGACCGCCTTTGCGGAGCGAGCCCCTGTCGACTTTTTGGTAGGAGAGCCGGCCTCCTGATTTTTATTTTTATTAAATAAATGCTCCATATTTAGAACCCACGAGTGGCGGAGAAAGCAAAGGTCCACCCGGGCAGAGATCCGCATTACCCGGGTAAGGCTCAATAGAATCGGAGGTCGCCTGGTACACGAAGCACTTCGTTCACGACTGGGCTATTTAAGAGCCCCCAGCCAGGCTGATCCTCGGCGCGGGTCATATGACACCTTGATCCAGCCCTTACGAGATTAGAAAGGGGAAAAAGGAGAGGGGGGCTTGGATGGAGGCTAAAATAGCGATGGGAAGTCCGGTTAGGGGGGGCGGGAGAGGTCGGCGCTCGAATTTGCCGCCGTAGCGTTACCAGGTGTCACCACGAGGAGGCTCCACCCCGGATTGGAGGAGGAGGGTGCACGCACCTACGAGTCGACGGTTTGGGGTGACGCTGGTGTGTGCAAGGCGCCAACCCCCATGAAAGACACCCACTTTTTTATTTACTGCTTTAAAACTCGAACAAAATAAAACTACTCGAAAACTGGAAAAATTATTTTCTTATTTTTCATAGAAAAACATATAAAAAACTGTTTTCTTGGCACGTACTGTAACTACCGATATTCTAATTGTTGTTGTTGTTGTTAGGGCAAAAGTACTCCAAGAAGGTTTTGGGGAGTGATGTCGAAATTGACTTGGTCGGGTATGAACCCGGTACGCTCTGGTACTCCCTTGCGGTACTGCCCGAATGTCTCCGGAGTGATTTGTTATGACCATTGGATCCTTCTAGGTCATGTCATCCCTCCATCCGTAAAGAAGGAGAAGATGGGTAATGAGAGGTGAGAGGCATCATATCCGTAGATCAACCATCGAGTTAGCACGTCATTACCTATGTGCATATTAGTCGCCTCTTACGACCCGTTTGCCTCGGGCATATTTTAAACCCATAGCCCGCAGGGGCATATTTACATACTAACGGAACTTTTTTTTAAATTGATTGATATTTGTCGGCGTTACACGGGATTTTGCGCGGTTGAGATCATGGTTCAATTATACCGGGTTAGCTTTTCGATGACAGATTCTGTCAGTTGCGGCCATCTTGCTCCTTGAAAAATTTTCATTCACATTCTGGGTAGCCTTTTAGCAAAATCATGTAAAAAAGTAGTTAGAAAAGTAGTTTAAAATAGTAGTAGTTAGAAAAATATTAGAGGTTGGCTTTTTGAAAATTGATGAATTTATCATTAATAAGTGACTTTAAAGATTTTCCTTCTGTGATTAGAATATGTTATTTTCATTCTTAATCATCAGCCAAGTGTGCATGAAAGAGTTGGAGGTAAATTTATTGGAACTGGTTAAATTTGGTTAGTAAAATGGTAATACTATCCCTTTGGCACACTGTTTCCGATTGTATTTATTACCAGAAAGCCTTTCAAGGAACTTTTAATAAAAATTTAGGTTAAGACTGCTTTACATGAGTCGGTGTCCTATTCGATTTGACGTTCGATCGTATTCAAACATCAAATACAAGTTGTCGATCGGTCGAGTTACTATTAACACAGTGCAACGAAAAAAAAAAATCGACTAGGAAATCGACACTTACTTTGAGGCTAGAATACTAGAAAACGGCTAGTCGGAGAAAATTTTAGGCTATGCAGCTTTTGAAGGGAATCCGAGTTCGTACTCTTAATGTGAGGTAAAGTCTGTGAAAACTAAACTAGCGATGATAGACCTCTAGAGTTTAATGTTAAGATCTGTGATTTTTACAGTAATATTTTTTCACCTTTCTGAAAAATAAAATCAATATAATTTTTGAAAAAAAAAATAACGAAATTTTTTTTGGCCCCGTCGAATGTGTTAGTTTACTTTGTAATTTTTTATTTGCATTACAATTTATATCCTCTTTTTTCGATTTTTCTACTACCATTTCCTTGACGAAAGAAAAAAAAAACATTCCTACTTTTTTATTCGCAAACGAAACCCGTACACATTTTCATATTGGGGGTGTCAATAATAAACGTCAAGGGAAGAGCAAACCTTCTTATAATTGAACCAAGGGTTGAGATCATGACGTAACCACAAAGGTGATATCCATCTTGACAGATGTCAAATGAACGGTCTTAACTTGAACGGTTGTATTTAGGAAGTACAAGAGAAAGGGGCATAAAAGAAGGCCCGTTTGTAAAATAGTATTGAATTTCATATCATTTTTTTCAAGGGATTCAGTGCAAGAAAATGTAATTTTAGCATTTTTAAGGTCTCTTCAGCCATTAAATCAAAGTTTGAAATTTTCTCTAGCTCTTTTTTATAAGAACCATTTGAAGTAGTGTATGAAACAAAGTTTTCAAAGAAAAGGGAAAGTTCCAATAATATGATGGAGACCTATTTTTTAATTTTGACAAGAATTCATTGGAAAGCTGAAAGAAATACGCATACCTAACCAACAATTGCTGGTTTCATAAAAGTTTATTTATGCTTTCTCAAACATTTGAACTATGTACAATATAAAAAATTAAATCACTTCGTACTTACTATTTCTAATTAATTATTTAATATTTATTTTGCCTTTATACATATTTATTTATGCATATTTATTTTATTAATTGTTATTTTATTTTTTTTTTTTCTTTATCATTTTTTTAAATTTTATTAATTTAATATTTTATTTAATTTAATTTAATTTTTTATTTTGTTTTTAACGATTTTTTAAATGTTATTTTTATTTGATTTCAGTTTTTTATTTTATTTTATTTTTTTTTTAATTTTACTTTTTTATTTTATTTTGTTTTCATTTTTTTATTATTATTTTCTTAAAACGAGATAATAAAAACAAAAAGTATTTTCCATGAACATTAAAACATAGAATTAAAAAAAATTTAAATAAAATAACAACAAAAATTATTAAATTATTTTTTAATTTAATTTTATTTTTATTTTATTTTTTTATTTATTTTTATTTGCCTTTATTTTGTTTTATTGTTTTATTTCATTTTTATTTTTTTTTATTTTATTTTATTTCTTCTTATTTTTTTCTAATTTTATTTATTTTTTTTTAATGCATTAGTGAATTATTCACGCAATATATGCAGAAAATACTTTTAGTTTTTTATTATCTTGTTTTTATTTTATTTTTTAATTATATTTTATTTTATTTTTTATTTAATTTAATTTTTTATTTCGTTTTTTATTATTTTCTTTATTTTTTTAATTTTATTTTATTCGATTTTTTTTATTAATTTTTTCTATTGTATTTTTTATTATATTTTTTTCATTTTATTTTTACTTGATTTTTTTATTTTATTTTATTTTGTTTTTTATTATTTTATTTTTTTAATATGAGTTTATTTTTTAATTTTATTTTTTGTTTGTTTTTTTTTTTTATTATTATTTAGATACTTTTAATTTTTTTTAATTTTATTTTTTTTATTCTATTTTTTTTTAATTTTTATTTTTATTTTATTTTTTATTTATTTTTTTATTTGTTTACTTTATTTTTTTTATTTAATTTAATTTAAACGTTCTTAAATGCATTCGTGAATTATTCACGCAACATATGCATACGTATATGAAGATAACCGACAAGGAAGGAAAAATTAAAATTAAAATAAAATGACATAAGGGCCTTCTTGGGTTTGGCTTATGTTCCTTCGAGAAAACCGCTGCGGAAACGGCGACGTGCGACTTTCAGGTAACGCATGCGACCCGTGTGAGTGGTCTTCCTCCTCTTGGCATTCACGGACCAGTTGTATGAGCGCAGCTTAGCAGCGGGGTAACCACATTGGGAGCATGTTGACTTTTGTACGATGAACATCCACAGCGACAGTAAAAGGTGCGTCTTATTGTGACATTTGCCAAAACTTTATGTACCTACCTTTGGTCATCTTGGATGGCGAAGAGCCGTGCTCCTGGACAAGCGCCAAGGTAGTGTTTCTAAAGCTTGGAATGCCTCCTACTACAAGCCTAAGGACACACGGGGTAAATCAACGGAAACTGCGCTCCTCGCAACTTAACAGCAGTAGCCAGTTTGCTGCATCTGGAAATATATTTAATACATGAAATTAATAATATTTAAAAGATTTTTTAGCAAATCTTGCCCTTAATTGTCTACAAAACAAAAAATTCCAGAAATTTTCCAAAAAAAAAAAATTTGTATATGTTAGTTTTGAATAATTTGAAAGATATAAGTGTCAGAACAAAAGGAAATTGCTAACAAAGGTGTTGCCAACACAAGCGTTTTTAACTAAATTATGAATCGTATGGTTTTCATTCCACAATTTGCTCTGGAACAAAAAGTAGTTTTCTGAAGAGACAACATTGCAAACGCTAATGGTGTAAGAGCGAGAGAGTGTATTTAAAAATCACCTTATATTATTACATCATGGGTTGATTAGGGAATCCAATTTCCGGGATTTCTAGCCTCTCGGGATTTTCGGGATTTGAAAGTTCAATCCCGGTGTTAAATGTAGAGGGATTTGAGAGTTTGCGATTTTCGAATTCAATAATACAAAGTTTATTCACTTTAAACTTAAATTAACAGAGTTAATATATGGTAATCCAGGTTTAACTCTATGCACAGGGTATTTACATGAAATGTAGTTTGCCCAAAGGAATTTTGGGCAAAATATGAAAAAATGAAATTAAATGTTTATTTGATACTTATGTGTATGTGGTAGTTGATTGATGATGATGATGATGGTGGTTATTCTCCGTGGTGAGGTGATATCCGCCTTTGATGAAAAATTGATGATAGAAAAATTACTTTGACTTAGGTACGTAGTCGCGGGCTGATGATAATAAAAAGAGAGTGAGAACATCCCTCGCACTTCCCTTTATAGCACAGCACGTCACTGGAAGGCAACTCCAGTGAGTGAATTGGAAATCCTGGATGGCAACTCCAGTACATTGTTCTCATGCAGAGATGCATTTGAGAAGTCTCCAACTTAGTTTTTGGGTTGCCTGATCGCAAGCAATCCCGACAAGTGAACGCAAGTCACATTACCCGTTAAGTGAACGCAAGTCACTTAAACATGGCGCCGACGTTGCACTGGTGCAATAATATCGCTTAAATTTCGCAGTGCTTGTACCGCTGTCCTCAATTCGCCTCTCATGCGTGACGCCAATTCCCTTGGAATCCCGGTTGTAGCGGATCTGGAATTCGATCTTGGCCTAGCGCTTGGAGCAGGCCTGGAATGTGATTGTTGCCTTGGCCTAGCGCGTGAAGTAGACTGCCTGGAATTGGATCGCGACCTAGCGCTGGAAGTAATTGGCCTGGAATAGGATCGCTGCCTTGGCCTAGCGCGAGAAGTAGACGGCATTGGTTCCTGTTCGTCGTCGAATGATGGTCGATGCAACAGCGTATGGTGCAACTGGTTGCATATTTTGCACTTGGCCTCGGAGCGGCAGTCTCGTACTCGGTTGTGTGTACGGGCGAGGCAATTTGGACAGTACTCGTGGAACCGTACGTTCTCCCTTCGCTGTTCTACCGTCATGGATAGGAATGCTCTGCAAAAGCGTAATGCATGATACCTCAAACAAACGAGGCATTGATGTACATCCGGATTTCGGGGAGGACGTAAGGTGACTGATCGCGGCATGACGTGTACCTCTGACCGCTGAGTCGGACGCGGATCGCGGCTTTTATGTGTGGTTTTTATTGCATAATTTGCAGATAAAGGAGCTTTGTTCTTGCGAATGATACGCTTGAACTTTCGATGATGGTTTTGATGGAAGGGAGTTGCGGCTTTTGCTGCCTTTGTAGCCATTTAGGCGTTCGACTACCTCGTAACGACTGGTCAGAAACTGGTTCATTTGGGACCAGTTGGGAAGCTCTTTCCTCGACTCTAGGGATTGCTTCCAGAGAGACAGGGATTCCTCCGGGAGCTTGGAGGAACACAGGTAGATAAGGATTGGGTCCCAGTCTGACACAGAAATTCCCTGTGATTTAAGGATAACGAGGCAATCGTTGATGGTGTTCTGGATCTTTTGTATACCTTCACTGTTTTCCGAGGTGACTGGAGTGATATTAAAAAGCATTTTTAACTGCTTATCTATCAAGATTCTTTTGTTTTCGAATCGGGCTCTTAACGCTTCCCACGCAAGGAGAAAGTTGTCGTCACACAAGGTATATTGTTTAACAATAGCTCCAGCTTTTCCTCGAGTTTTATTTCGAAGATGGAATAATTTTTGCGCGGGAGTCAATTTGGGATGGTTAAGGTAGACGGCAGTGAACATATCCCGAAAGGATGGCCACTCCTCATAACTACCGTAAAATATCTCAGTGTCGCACGGAGGTACTTTAATACAGGGAACAGAATTTGGGTTAAGGGAATAAGACTGGCGTGAGGTAAAACATGGTTCGGGAGGAACGGCATGGAAGATTTTGAGTTGGTCTAAAATTTGAGATTTGCATATAAAGAAGCTTTCTGCACACAGCTGATATTTTTTAGTTGCCTCTTCCTTAAAATCGATCGAAACGACTTCCACTTCCGCGAAACAAACCTTTCTGTAAGAGGCCTGCAAAGCCTCCCACCGCTGGATGAGGACTTGAAGTTTCACCTCTAGCAAAGTGTCTGTTTGCTCAGCTGGATCTTGTGCTCCAAAATGTGAGCAGAAGTTCACCAACTCGTTGGAGTCGAAAAGAAAGGTAGTCATGACATCCGTTGCCATGTTTGAAATGTATGCACAAATTAATTAGGTAGGTTGAAAAAGATAGGAAACAATAAATCTTTTTACTGAAATGAAACTAGCTACAAATCCCAATAGACGCAAGCTCACACAAAGTTGAAAAACAAAGATGACGATAAAAATTGGTAACTCCACTTAACTTATTTTTCCCTGAAGGCGCAAGACACTGGTGGTAATACGGAAGAGATTCCCAAAGACCCCAATAAATATACGTATGGTGTGTTAGAAATGTACGTGTGGTATATAAACGTGTTTAGATGCAAATAATCCTGTGCAAAAATGTATTTCGTAAAGTTGTTTTTGTTTTAGCAATAATTTGTTGTACGCAAGCAACTTTTTAACGCATTTAATAAATTTGGTTTGGATAAAACTCTGCGAGAAACAAGTGGGAATTTAACTTTTTCCGAACACCCTAATACTCGCTTTTTGCTTTGCTTGCACACTCGATGAATATATTTATTTCTCCAGCTATCGATAGCTAAACCAATTGAAACGGTTGGAAAAGAACAAGCAAGTTGTTGTTTTGCTTTGCTTTTGTGTACCCAAACGTTTACCTATCGTTGCACATATGTATGTACGTAGCTATGCGTGTGCGAATGCACGACTTGTGTTATGGGGAAACAGTTTATCATGCAATAACGAAAATTGGAATTACGAGAGAATTAAAATATAGAAGTGTATACTTATGTATGTATGTATAATACCACTTTTATATAGTAAATCACTTCTAGTAGATGATAGGTTATATTTTAATAAAGAATTGCTACTGCAAATAGCTTATGCCTATGTGCTTAACTTTTCCCACAGCTGGGTATAATAATGCCGGCAAGGCAATGTATATATGTATGTACGTAAAACGCACGAAGAACGGCACAAAGGAATTGTTGAAAATGGGGTGAGCACTTTGAAAAATAACGGGATCGTACAAGCGTGCATATACTTATATATATATATCGATATATATATGTCCGTATATGCAAAATAACGGATTCCGTTATGTCCAAGAAATGATATATTTTCTGGATTTTCACTGAATTTCAACAACTTACGTGCGTATAATCGATGTTCTCATGCTTTTTTTGCAGCTTCGTTGTCTTATGGTGATGAATTTACGTTGGCGCTCCAAAGGGGTGCTCCTTTCGCCTTGCTTGAAAATGCACCGGGCTAATGCAATGAATTTAGCAAATTTCACTTTTTGCTTTTAACCGCTGAATTTTTTGTTGCACTAATTGTAATTTAAGCACTTATATTACATGGAAAGTTTGGGAAAACACAATTGAAAATTTACTTGGGAATTTAACGAAATTATTGAGACAGCAAAATTTTTCGTTAGCACGCGCGCATGGAGAAAATTCGAATGAGAAAATTGTAGAGATGAGTCGCATGAACAGTGTTGTTCTTTTTTGGTTGCGTTGCCACTGTTACAAATCCGGCTCGAAGGACCAATGTTAAATGTAGAGGGATTTGAGAGTTTGCGATTTTCGAATTCAATAATACAAAGTTTATTCACTTTAAACTTAAATTAACAGAGTTAATATATGGTAATCCAGGTTTAACTCTATGCACAGGGTATTTACATGAAATGTAGTTTGCCCAAAGGAATTTTGGGCAAAATATGAAAAAATGAAATTAAATGTTTATTTGATACTTATGTGTATGTGGCAGTTGATTGATGATGATGATGATGGTGGTTATTCTCCGTGGTGAGGTGATATCCGCCTTTGATGAAAAATTGATGATAGAAAAATTACTTTGACTTAGGTACGTAGTCGCGGGCTGATGATAATAAAAAGAGAGTGAGAACATCCCTCGCACTTCCCTTTATAGCACAGCACGTCACTGGAAGGCAACTCCAGTGAGTGAATTGGAAATCCTGGATGGCAACTCCAGTACATTGTTCTCATGCAGAGATGCATTTGAGAAGTCTCCAACTTAGTTTTTGGGTTGCCTGATCGCAAGCAATCCCGACAAGTGAACGCAAGTCACATTACCCTTTAAGTGAACGCAAGTCACTTAAACACCCGGGATCCCGGGATTGTCCCGAATTTTTTTATTGCTAAAAATGGCACCCCATATCTATGTAATAAAGTAGACTAAGTTATAGTAATTCATTAAAGTACTCATATGTATGTAAGGCAGTCATTTTTATAACGAACGAAAAGTAACATTAAATTTGTAACTCAAAGTTACTATTCAGGAACTTGAAACATAAGTTGTTTGTTCTACTGGTAAACATAGCCAAATATACTTACATATTTGATTAATATCGACTTACAAAAAAAATTTTACATTAAATATGTAAATAAAATATATGTATTAAGGAATTTGGTGCAATTTTTTTGTACCACAGGTACAAATAGCATATTTTATACATTAATAACGACTTATGTATATAAATGACTAAAAATTCGTAATCGATAGTGGAGAAAACTACGTACATAGTTATGTTTTTTATACCCAGCTGTACTTGTACACAGGGTATTATAACTTTGTTAGGATAACGGTTGGTTGTACAGGTATAAAGGAATCGAGATAGATATAGACTTCCATATATCAATATGATCAGGATCGAAAAAAAATTTGATTGAGCCATGTCCGTCCGTCCGTCCGTCCGTCCGTCCGTCCGTCCGTCTGTCCGTTAACACGATAACTTGAGGAAATAATGAGATATCTTCACCAAATTTGGCATGCGTACTTATTTGGGTTCAGAATAGATTGTATTGAAAATGGGTAAACTCGGACCATAACCACGCCCCTTTTTCGATATCGAAAATTTCGAAAAACGTATAAAATGGGTTAATTCAATATTAGAAGCAGCTACAATGATAAAATTTGCAATATGTATTGATTTAGATGTTCTAAGGCCGATTTTATAAAAAATTTGAAAAGGGGGCGTGGTACCGCCCACGTATATTTGAAGAAATTTTAAAATTTTGACTCTTAATAACTTCAGAACAGTTTATGCTAGTATAACGAAATTTCGTAGAGGACATACTATTGTTGTGGTAAATTCAGCTATAGAAAATAAACGAAATCGCTTCGCGACCACGCCTACTTTTTCATAAAAGTTATATTGAAAGGAGGTGGAAATATTGAAAAGTCCATATCTAATTAACTGATTTCGCTATAATAATATAATTTGGTACATACATCAACTTTCATATTCTTTACATAATTTTTTCAAAATTTTGGAAAGTGGGCGTGGCACCGCCCACTTATGAGTCAAGCAATTTTTAAATTCGACTGCTAACAACTTCAGAACGGTGTGAGATAGATTTACGAAACTAGGTATACAAAACAAAGAATAACAGCATTTTATGTGCACAGCTGGGTATGTAATGTTCGGTTTCACCCGAACTTAGACTTCCTTACTTGTTTTTAATTAAATTTTTTCCATTTGGTCTCCGACAAATCAGGTATGCATAGTATTAATAAAAACTTCATTGCAGATAAAAATAATAATGAATGCCATTTGACTTAGAGAAAAATTACTTTTTCTGAAGTTTGAAATTGTTGCATCAATAGTGTCATCTCTTAACCTGGCCTCTGCCTCAACACTGTTGACAAAAAGTCAAATGCTTTCTGAAGAATAGCCTTTGTTGCCTCCATTATAAAAAATATCAATTTCTTTCCCCAAACCTTTTTTTAATTAATTTTCTTTTCTATTGTGGGACATTTGGGAGCTACTATTCAAAACTTGATGCAAGTTTTCTTTAAGACTAACGGGCTTGTCGACTTCAACCACTTCGTCGATGATATTAGTATCGTTTTCGTTATGAAGCATGTTTTCTGTATTACGAAGGATGCTCTCGAGCTCCTTCCCAATGACTGATAAGCTAATTTCTTTAGAAAATGCATACTTTAAATCATATATATTACTCGGATTATTTAAAAAAGCGTAAAAAGGCGGTGTTGTAAATGTTGTACTAGTAGTTATTTTTCTCTGAAAGGGGGATGGTTTCGGTAGAAGTTTAGAATCATTCAGAATCATGTTCTACTTAAAGTACATATATACAAGATAACTTGAATGTATTTAAAAATTTATTTTCGGTGAACCCGGGATTTAGGTCTAGTAATCCCGGGATTTTCGGGACTTAAAAAACAACGGGATCCCGGGACCCCGGGAATCCCTAGTTGAGATCAAATTTTTTGGAGTTTTTGAATTTTGAAAAAATTAATTTCTAAATAGAAAAATAAACTCCAAAAAAAAAGTCGGTAGTCAAAGCTGATTTTTCATGTAAAATGCTGAAAATGGTGATTTTTAAATGTTTGTATGGGGAAACCCCCATGGGTCTTTAGGGGGTGTGCCACTGGCATGCGCGGGCCGGCCCTCCTTGTCACTGGAGCGATCTTCAAATGGACCCGGACCAGTATACATATATCGATTAAAAATACATAACGTTCGAAAACTCGAACTTTTCGATAACTGGAACAGGGCTGGTTTTCATTAGTTCGAGTTTTCGCGAGTGCATTGTATTTCATTCGTATGGGAGGTACCACGCCCCTTTTTTGGTTAACCCCCAGTTTTATGGGTGAGGCAGTAGACGAAGTTGTCAACATCCCGAAGCTCCCCAGTTTTCTCATCTAAATTATTACCGAGCATTTCCCTTGAAAATTGCAGTCCATTGTCTCTACAAAAAGTATTTAAGTAATTGATCATACGGACAGAAAACTGCTAAAGAATGCAATAATTGTTATTTCATGTTCTTGAGCTTAGTATTTTTAATAGTTATAATTAAAAATTTAACTCATGTTCGGCCATTATTTTGTGACTTATTCTAATTATTGTAAACTAACCTTCTGACATTTTTGGTTTTATTTTCATGTGATGTATAAATTTACAGTAAGGATGGTTTCCCTACTTATATCTCTAACCTAATTTTCAGCCCCCTACCCCATTAGAGACATTTAGAGACACTCAACCTAAAGAAATTAAGTTCGTGTGGGGGTGCCACGCCGCCTTTTCACATAACCCCTACTTACGGTTTTGATATCCTATAGCTCTATAGCGATTTCCAGGTCCCTACCTAGAACCCTTTCACAGATATTCTGCTTGAAAAATTTAGTTTGTATAGGAGGTGCCACGCCCCCTTTTCTGATAATTCCCCTTTTTATGTGTGAGAATGCTTGTGATATCATATAGGTCTATACCAATTTTCAGGCCTCTACCTTGAACCCTTTTACAGATATTCTGCTTGAAAAATTTAGCTTGTATGGGAGGTGCCACGCCCCCTTTTCTGATAACCTCTATTTATGTGTGAGAATGCTTTTGATGTCATATAGGTCTATACCGATTTTCAGGTCCCTACCTTGAATCGTTTCACAGATATTCTGCTTGAAAAATTAAGTTTATATGGGAGGTGCTACGCCTCCTTTTCTGACAACCCCTTTTTAGGTGTGAGGATGCTTTTGATATCATATAGGTCTTTACCAATTTTCAGGTCCCTACCTTGAACCGTTTCACAGACATTCTGCTTGTAAAATTTAGTTTGTATGGGAGGTGCCACGCCCCCTTTTCTAATAACCCCCCTTTTTATGTGTGAGAATGCTTTTGTAATCATATAGGTCTGTACCAATTTTCAGGTCCCTAACTTGAACCGTTTCCCCCTTTTCTGATAACCCCCTTTTTATGTGTGAGAATGCTTTTGTAATAATATAGGTCTGTACCAATTTCCAGGTCCCTACCTTGAACACACAGAATAATTTTCATGTTGAATCAACCCTTTTTTAACACTTTTTCAGGTTATTATTTTTCAACACTATCGCTCATGTTGTTCTAACATGAAGCTATTGTTTCACTGTTCCTACATGTCAAATCAACATGAAGGAACAGTGTGAATTTAACATGATCACAAAGGTTTGAATCAACATGATTTCCTGTTGATACAACATTATTTTTCTTGTCAACACGATCAGACATGTTAAATTAACACTATACTATGTTGAAATAACACTTTCGTCCTGTTAAATTTACACGATTTATCATGTGAAATTGACACGATATGTTATGTTAAATCAACACTATCTATCATGTTAATTTAACTGGATTTTATTGTTAAATTAGCACGATCTATCATGTTAATTTAACAGGTTTTTATTGTTAAATTAACCTTTAAAATAAAACACCTTGTTTTTGATTTTTTTTAATAATTTTTATTTAGTTAATTCATTTATCGAAAACCTTTAACATACATATTTTCAGGTATGAAAGAATATAATGGTTGTATAATTTATTAACACGATCTGTCATGTTAATTCAACATGTTTTTATTGTTAAATCAACACGATCTATCATGTTAAATTAACACGATCATCATGTTAAATTAACACGATCAGCATGTTAAATAATAAAAGTACACATATGTACATACGTATATATATACTTAAAATCCAATCATTGGCAACTTCTGCATCGGAAACAGCAACAACAAGCCCCCATCTGAAAATTAGATAAATATTGTTTCATTGAAAGCTCTTTAAATTATCCAAGCGATTGTAAAACTGGAAGCACACGTCCAATTAATGTAGGGATAAGTATCAAACGACGCCTTTTCTACCCGGTATCCCTAATCCTAAAGCGTTTCCATGGTATTTATGTATAGTGCGCGTTGTTTTTAACCTACCCCGACATTTTTGGACGTGTTTTAGCAGGAAACGTTTACAAAATATGAAAAACAACACAAATTACTTACCCAAAACTTTTTGCAAAACTTCACAACTTATTCGCAAGTTAAGAAACTATAAATTTCACAATATATTAATTATTTATAATATCTACAACTTTTCATCAAGTCGGTATCTACACACTGACTTAAATTCGGTTCTTTTGAGAACAATTCTGTTCACAAGCTTTGATGGGGAACAGATGATGCTCGAAAACAACACTTGTTCATGTTAAAACAAACAGAATATAGTGTAAGGGATACACACTAATGTAATTCTAATACAGAAATATTTCATGTTATTCTAACCATACGCTTCATGTTAAAATGTTGGGGAACAGATGGCAGTCGAAAACAACACTTGTTCATGTTAAAACAAACCGAATATAGTGTAAGGGATACACACTAATGTAATTCCTATGCAGAAGTACTTCATGTTATTTTAACCATACGCTTCATGTTAAAATGTTCGTGTTGATTTTCCGAAATTGTTTTTGTTTTACGTACAAGAGGTGTTCATGTTGATTTAACATGAATCATGTTAACTAAAAATGTAAGAAATTTTTCTGTGTGAACCGTTTCACAGATATTCTGCTTGAAATTTTTATTTTGTATGGGAGGTGCCACGTCCCCTTTTCTTATGACCCCCTTTATTATGTGTGAAAATGTTTTTTTTTTTTATATGGCACGTATTGCAGTATCACCGACGATATATACAAATGTATATGTCGCTTAGAACGTATCGCCAAAAAAAGTTCGTCTTAGACCCCGTAGAAAAAAATTAATAAAAATTTCGCATATACCATATATCCAAAACTACTGAATCGATTTTTGCATAATTGGTATCATTGTACAGCTATTTAATACCTCTTTCGTTTGATGTGCATTTTAACAGATATTTAGTCGAAATCAACGCGTAAAATTACAAAAATCCAACAAGTGATTTTTTTTTTTTAATTTCTGGAAGTAACTACTGTGCATGGCCGGGTGTGCATGATTAATTATCAACCATATTCAATTGTTATTGTAAAATCCAATTTTTTTTTTCACCAAATTTATCTGTCAAATAAAATTTTCGTCAGCTGGTTTTCAGTGCAACCAACTACCCTGTCAAACCTTCAGAGGGTAAAAAGTGTGAGTTTTTTTTTTAGGAAATGAAACAGGGGGCTTTAGATAAAGCTTGCCCCATTAAAAGGGTTAGGGGTAAGCAGAAACCACCCAGGTGGAACCCCGAACTAGACAGATATAGGAAGCTATGTAGACAAGCTTTTAATAGTGCCAAAGCCTCGACGGAGGATGGGAATTGGGCTTATAAGGAGCATCCTTGAGGGTACAAAAGGCAACTCAGGAAATCTAAAAGAACCTCCTGGAGAGATTTCTGCAGCGGAATGGAATCCGTATCAGAGGGATCTAGGTTACGTAAGATTTTATCTAAATCACCGCATAGTGCGTCGGGGTGTCTACTGAGACCTGATGAGTCTTGGACTAATACGGGGAAGGAAACTCTGCAACTTCTCCTTAATATCAACTTTCCAGAAGCGGAAAGCGACAATGGGTATCAACCCTCTAGGGGTCATGCTGTGCATGATATAGGGCAGTACGTTGACCATAAAAGAATTGAATGGGCCATCGGGTCATTCAAGCCATTCAAAGCACCGGGCCTAGACGGGATTTCGCCAGTGCAACTTTAGAATTCCATGGAGTTGAGTATACCATGGTTGCTAGCAATTTATAAGGGGGTGCATACTTTCAATTATATCCCCAGCCCTTGGAGGAACTCTAGGGTAATTGTTATACCAAAGGCAGGTAGAACGTCCCACGTTGGCCCAAAGGACTTCAGACCTATTAGTCTGGCATCCTTCCAACTTAAAATATTGGAGAGGCTAATCGAGCCCCACGTAAGAAATAAGCTAGAGAGCAAAATAATACCATCGCAACATGCGTACATGAAAGGTAGATCCACAGAAACAGCGTTACACGATATTGTTACGCACATAGAAAAATCCCTATCGAATAAGGAATTTACATTGATAGCCTTTCTGGATATAGAAGGGGCTTTCAATAACGTCACGCCAGAAGCGATAACGACAGCCCTGACGACCCTGGATATCGAGCCTCATCTAGTGTCATTCGTGCATCAACTTCTGACGTGTAGGAGGGTGCACGCCGACCTAGCCGGGGCTTCGGTAAACAGGGTGGTCAACAGGGGCACGCCGCAAGGTGGGATCCTCTCGCCTCTTCTATGGGTAGCCACAGTGAACGGACTGTTGGAAACCTTAGTGGTGGAGGGGGGGTCTAAAGTTGTAGCGTATGCTGACGACCTGGCATATTATGCAAAGAAATCTTAGGCTCGTTAAAGAGTGGGCTGGGAATAAGGGTCTAGGTGTTAACCCGGCTAAAACAGAGCTAGTACTGTTCACTAGGAAATACAAAATTCCAGCGTTGCGGTTACCAGTATTAGGCAATACCACCCTTAAATTGGGTGATTCCGAAAAATACCTGGGGGTAATTATCGATAAAAAGCTCACATGGAAGGAGAACATCCAAGAGCGTGCTAAAAAGGCTCTGGTCGCCCTTTACTCTTGTAGGGGGGCCATAGGTCTCTCATTGGGTCTCCGACAAATCAGGTATGCATAGTATTAATAAAAACTTCATTGCAGATAAAAATAATAATGAATGCCATTTGACTTAGAGAAAAATTACTTTTTCTGAAGTCTGAAATTGTTGCATCAATAGTGTCATCTCTTAACCTGGCCTCTGCCTCAACACTGTTGACAAAAAGTCAAATGCTTTCTGAAGAATAGCCTTTGTTGCCTCCATTATAAAAAATATCAATTTCTTTCCCCAAACCTTTTTTTAATTAATTTTCTTTTCTATTGTGGGACATTTGGGAGCTACTATTCAAAACTTGATGCAAGTTTTCTTTAAGACTAACCAAGGCAAATTCAACAAGGTAGAATTGACAACTGAAATATTTTGTTTTTGTAGGAGTTTTTCCTTCAAAACAATGTAAACAAGCGTATTAACCCTTTGCCACCCAAGCACAGTTTTTGTGTCCCATACAATTGCTTTATTAAAAAATTAGATAACATTTGCTCAGCTCAAAAAATTATCAATACCGCGAAATATGCTATCCCAAACAGTTCCGGAGTAACTTTATCGACCAATAAGTCTCAGTGCCTTTCTCCTAAATCCTGGATCTGCACATTAGAGAAGAAAACTTAAAGAAACTTCCTCTGTGATTACCAACACAGAAAATCTACAGAGACTGCTATCCATTGCCTTACGGAAAAAATTGAAAAGACCATAGAGTCTAAAAACATAGCCCTGTTTGCATTTATCGATATATCAGGCGCTTTCGATAATACGACATATCAGGCCATTGTGGAAGCCATGATTAGAAAGGACGTAAGCCCAATGAATACTCATGCGGGATTGTATTTAAATGAAACAATTTGCTATTTTTTCACACTATTGAAAAAAATTAAAAATCTTAAACAGAACGGGTTAATATTTTTTTTCATTTGACGGGAAAACTCCTACAGAAAAGAGAGAGCTCTCAAGTTCACTATTACTTTGTTTAATATACTTTGAGACTAACGGGCTTGTCGACTTCAACCACTTCGTCGATGATGTTAGTATTGTTTTCGTTATGAAGCATGTTTTCTGTATTACGAAGGATGCTCTCGAGCTCCTTCCCAATGACTGATAAGCTAATTTCTTTAGAAAATGCATACTTTAAATCATATATATTACTCGGATTATTTAAAAAGGCGTAAAAAGGCGGTGTTGCAAATGTTGTACTAGTAGTTATTTTTCTCTGAAAGGGGGATGGTTTCGGTAGAAGTTTAGAATCATTCAGAATCATGTTCTACTTAAAGTACATATATACAAGATAACTTCACAGAGCCAACAATGCCTAATAAAATAGAACAAAAGTCATAAGATATCTCTATAGATTTTCTTCAAGAAGATGTGCTTCTTATTATTGCAGAGACAGTCTTTTTAATGTTATTAAGAAGATTTTCTTTTTAATATTTTAAATGCAAAATAAAATGATATTGCCCTCACCGAGAATCGAACTTACAATTTTCGGAATGATAAACCCAGCTGTTAACCATCAGGCCATCGCTCACTTTTGATTGCCAGCTTCTAATTACCGATATGTGTAGAGTTGTTAATGTTTCAAAGGAAAATCTTATAAATATATTTAAGAAGATTTATTTTTAACATTTATAATTAGGAAAAAAAGAGAGAGAATCGAACTTACAATTTTTCGATTGCTAAACCCAGCTGCTAACCATCCGGCCATCGTATACTAATAATTGCCAGCGTCTAACTACACCTTTGTACTAAATGTATAGTTTTTTAATAAGAATTTCTTCTTAAAACCAAAAAGATTTCCCTACAGTTTTTTCTTCGTTTGCACCGTTGCGACTACCCCTTTGCCCAAAAGCTGATCATGAAGACAATCTTATTAATTTTATTAGGCATTTTTGGCTCTGTGTTGAATGTATTTAAAAATTTATTTTCGGTGAACCCGGGATTTAGGTCTAGTAATCCCGGGATTTTCGGGACTTAAAAAACAACGGGATCCCGGGACCCCGGGAATCCCTAGTTGAGATCAAATTTTTTGGAGTTTTTAAATTTTGAAAAAATTAATTTCTAAATAGAAAAATAAACTCCAAAAAAAAAAGTCGGTAGTCAAAGCTGATTTTTTCATGTAAAATGCTGAAAATGGTGATTTTTAAATGTTCGTATGGGGAAACCCCCAGGTGTCTTTAGGGGGTGTGCCACTGGCATGCGCGGGCCGGCCCTCAAAGTTAGTGGGGGTCGGTCATACATTCGGACTCGATAGGGGCACTCTAAATGGGCAAAATTAGGATTTTTCAAACTTAGAGGCTCAAAGTCAAACTCAAGACATCAGAATTCGTTTTAGAGGTATGATTCCTACGGGAAAGTATCTTATTTTTTCCTTGTCACTGGAGCGATCTTCAAATGGACCCGGACCAGTATACATATATCGATTAAAAATACATAACGTTCGAAAACTCGAACTTTTCGATAACTGGAACAGGGCTGGTTTTCATTAGTTCGAGTTGTATTTCATTCGTATGGGAGGTACCACGCCCCCTTTTTGGTTAACCCACAGTTTTATGGGTGAGCATGGTGTTGTTATCCTATAGCCCTGTACCAATTTCCAGGTCCCTACCTTAAACCCTTTTAGAGATATTCACCTTAAAGGAAAAAGTTTGTATGGGAGGTGCCACGCCCCCCTAATATTTTGTTCTGATTTGATAACATGACCTGCGCGTGGTAATAACAAACAAACCCCCCAAAGGAAGTGTATGATTTGGTTCAGCCGTTTTCGAGTTTTAGCGTGACGACTGAACACCATTTCATTTTTATATATATAGATTAGAGAAATATCTGCGTTTTCGAAAGACATTTTGCAGGCTTGCACGCTATTTGCAAATACTTTCCTCTCTCATCTTTCTTAAGATTCTCCTTTCACTCTTGCTTGAGCATTTTTTGTCTTTTCCATGCCGTTCGATTCCCTGTCCTACGATCGATGATCGACACTAGAATCTTCACAACCGAAATCAGACTCAGATCCTGAAAATTTTGATGAGGCAGTAGACGAAGTTGTCAACATCCCGAAGCTCCCCAGTTTTCTCATCTAAAATATTACCGAGCATTTCTCTTGAAAATTGCAGTCCATTGTCTCTACAAAAAGTATTTAAGTAATTGATCATACGGACAGAAAATTGCTAAAGAATGCAATAATTGTTATTTCATGTTCTTGAGCTTAGTTTTTTTCATAGTTATAATTAAAAATTTTATTTCATACTAGCGAACCCTCACCCGCTTCGCTGGGTGAAAGAAAAAGAGAAATGAAAGTTGTTCTTGTTTTTTTTTTGTTTTATCATTTAACTCATGTTCGGCCATTATTTTGTGACTTATTCTAATTATTGTAAACTAACCTTCTGACATTTTTGGTTTTATTTTCATGTGGTGTATAAATTTACAGTAAGGATGGTTTCCCTACTTATATCTCTAGCCTAATTTTCAGCCCCCTACCCCATTAGAGACATTTAGAGACATTCAACCTAAAGAAATTAAGTTCGTGTGGGGGTGCCACGCCGCCTTTTCACATAATCCCTACTTACGGTTTTGATATCCTATAGCTCTATAGCGATTTCCAGGTCCCTACCTTGAACCCTTTCACAGATATTCTGCTTGAAAACATTTAGTTTGTATAGGAGGTGCCACGCCCCCTTTTCTGATAATTCCCCTTTTTATGTGTGAGAATGCTTGTGATATCATATAGGTCTATACCAATTTTCAGGCCTCTACCTTGCACCCTTTTACAGATATTCTGCTTGAAAAATTTAGCTTGTGTGGGAGGTGCCACGCCTCCTTTTCTGATAACCCCTTTTTAGGTGTGAGGATGCTTTTGATATCATATAGGTCTATACCAATTTTCAGGTCCCTACCTTCAACCGTTTCACAGATATTCTGCTTGAAAAATTTAGTTTGTATGGGAGGTGCTACGCTCCTTTTCTGATAACCCCCTGTTTTATGTGTGAGAATGCTTTTGATATCATATAGGTCTTTACCAATTTTCAGGTCCCTACCTTGAACCGTTTCACAGACATTCTGCTTGTAAAATTTAGTTTGTATGGGAGGTGCCACGCCCCCTTTTCTAATAACCCCCCTTTTTATGTGTGAGAATGCTTTTGTAATCATATAGGTCTGTACCAATTTTCAGGTCCCTAACTTGAACCGTTTCCCCCCTTTTCTGATAACCCCCTTTTTATGTGTGAGAATGCTTTTGTAATAATATAGGTCTGTACCAATTTTCAGGTCCCTACCTTGAACCGTTTCACAGATATTCTGCTTGAAATTTTTATTTTGTATGGGAGGTGCCACGTCCCCTTTTCTGATGACCCCCTTTATTATGTGTGAAAATGTTTTTTTTTTTTATATGGCACGTATTGCAGTATCACCGACGATATATACAAATGTATATGTCGCTTAGTTCGTGATTTTTTTTTTTTAATTTCTGGAAGTAACTACTGTGCATGGCATAGCCGGGTGTACTACGCAGGAGGACTTGAGATGGCGTAGCCCAGGGTTATTTTTTGAAGCGCGGTGTAGGATTGCACCTGTACAATAGATTTGTGCCAAAAAAAAAAAACAACAAAATGTACCAAATCATATCATCTTCGGCATCTAAACACCATTTGTAAGCTAAGAAATCCAGCTTCACTTCTGGCTTTATATATTTAACTTTTTGCCTATTGGAAAAGTTTATTTTTTTTTAACGATATGATTTTGTAAGAAAATTCCACAATGTTAAGATTGAAATTTAAATATCGTACGGACTTTAACTAAAGAACAATTTTACATGACACTAATGCTGATTTCGTTAAACATGTTTACACCCTTGCACAGAATACTGTAAAAGTGCGATAAAAGTGTACCAGTTCTACATAAAACTACTATATCGAACAAACGAACAAAAAAACATTGCCCGTTTGCTATGCTATGTGCATGATTAATTATCAACCATATTCAATTGTTTTTTTTTTTCACCAAATTTATCTGTAAAATAAAATTTTCGTCAGCTGATTTTCAGTGCAACCAACTACCCTATCAAAGCCTCAGAGGGTAAAAAGTGTGAGTTTTTTTTTTTTAGGAAATTAAACAGGGGGCTTTAGATAAAGCTTGCCCCATTAAAAGGGTTAGGGGTAAGCAGAAACCACCCAGGTGGATCCCCGAACTAGACAGATATAGAAAGCTATGTAGACAAGCTTTTAATAGTGGCAAAGCCTCGACGGAGGATGGGAATTGGGAAGCTTATAAGGAGCATCCTAGAGGGTACAAAAGGCAACTCAGGAAATCTAAAAGAACCTCCTGGAGAGATTTCTGCAGCGGAATGGAATCCGTATCAGAGGGATCTAGGTTACGTAAGATTTTATCTAAATCACCGCATAGTGCGTCGGGGTGTCTACTGAGACCTGATGAGTCTTGGACTAATACGGGGAAGGAAACTCTGCAACTTCTCCTTAATATCAACTTTCCAGAAGCGGAAAGCGACAATGGGTATCAACCCTCTAGGGGTCATGCTGTGCATGATATAGGGCAGTACGTTGACCATAAAAGAATTGAATGGGCCATCGGGTCATTCAAGCCATTCAAAGCACCGGGCCTAGACGGGATTTCGCCAGTGCAACTTTAGAATTCCATGGAGTTGAGTATACCATGGTTGCTAGCAATTTATAAGGGGGTGCTTACTTTCAATTATATCCCCAGCCCTTGGAGGAACTCTAGGGTAATTGTTATACCAAAGGCAGGTAGAACGTCCCACATTGTCCCAAAGGACTTCAGACCTATTAGTCTGGCATCCTTCTAACTTAAAATATTGGAGAGGCTAATCGAGCCCCACGTAAGAAATAAGCTAGAGAGCAAAATAATACCATCGCAACATGCGTACATGAAAGGTAGATCCACAGACACAGCGTTACACGATATTGTTACGCACATAGAATAAGGAATTTACATTGATAGCCTTTCTGGATATAGAAGGGGCTTTCAATAACGTCACGCCAGAAGCGATAACGACAGCCCCGACAACCTGGGATATCGAGCCTCATCTAGTGTCATTCGTGCATCAACTTCTGACGTGTAGGAGGGTGCACGCCGACCTAGCCGGGGCTTCGGTAAACAGGGTGGTCAACAGGGGCACGCCGCAAGGTGGGATCCTCTCGCCTCTTCTATGGGTAGCCACAGTGAACGGACTGTTGGAAACCTTGGTGGTGGAGGGGGGGTCTAAAGTTGTAGCGTATGCTGACGACCTGGCAGTGGCCGTGAGTGGTAAATATCCACAAACGCTTTGCGATATTATGCAAAGAAATCTTAGGCTCGTTAAAGAGTGGGCTGGGAATAAGGGTCTAGGTGTTAACCCGGCCAAAACAGAGCTGGTACTGTTCACTAGGAAATACAAAATTCCAGCGTTGCGGTTACCAGTATTAGGCAATCATCATCATCATTTATTGGCGCTTAACCGCCTAAGCGATTTTGGCCGTCGCCTATCAAAGCACGCCAGTCATTCCTTTTTAGCGATAACTGACGCCAATTGGAAACCCCAAGGGAGTTCAAGTCATCCTCCACCTGTTGTTTCCATCTCAGTCGAGGCCTCCCCCTTCCTCTGCTGCCGAATTCGGGTGACGATTGGAAAACCTTCTGGGCTGGAGCTTCTTTGTCCATTCGCATGACGTGACCCAGCCAGCGGAGCCTTTGGGCTTTAATTCGCTGGACTATGGTCAGATCTGCGTAAAGCTCGTACAGCTCATCGTTAAATCTCCTTCGATACTCGCCGTCGGCATCACGGGAAGGACCATAAATCTTCCGGAGAACTTTTCTCTCAAATACTCCAAGGGCCATCTCATCTTCTCTTGACATTGTCCATGAGTCTGAGCCATACATCAGGACAGGTATGATGAGAGACTTATAGAGCGCGATCTTTGTTCTTCGAGAGAGGACTTTACTTCTCAATTGCCTACTCAGTCCAAAGTAGCACTTGTTCGCAAGAGTGATTCTCCGTTGGATTTCTAGACTGATATTATTTTCGGTGTTAATGCTGGTTCCCAAATAGACGAAGTCCCTCACAGTTTCAAATTTGTAACTATCAACAGTGACGTGGCTGCCAAGGCGCAGGTGCGCCGATTCTTTCTTTGATGACAGCAAATACTTCGTCTTGTCCTCGTTGACCGCAAGACCCACTTTTTTCGCTTCTTTATCCAGTCCAGAGAAGGCAGCGCTTACGGCGCGGTTGTTAAGGCCAATGATATCAATATCATCGGCATACGCCAGCAATTGCACGCTCTTGTAAAAGATTGTACCATTACGGTTTAGCTCTGCTGCTCGAATTATCTTCTCCAGCATCAGGTTGAAGAAATCGCACGAAAGGGAGTCGCCCTGTCTGAAGCCTCGTTTGGTTTCAAATGGCTCAGAGAGGTCCTTGCCGACTCTGACGGAGCTGTTAGTATTGCTCAACGTCATTTGGCAAAGCCGTATAAGCTTTGCAGGGAAGTCAAATTCAGACATGGCGGCATACAGGCAACTCCTTTTTGCGCTGTCAAAAGCGGCTTTGAAATCGACAAAGAGATGGTGTGTGTCGATTCTTTTATCATGGGTCTTCTCCAGGATTTGGCGTATCGTGAAAATCTGGTCGATGGTAGACTTACCAGGTCTAAAGCCACACTGATAAGGTCCAATCAGCTTGTCTACGATGGGCTTCAGTCTTTCACACAATACGCTAGAAAGAACCTTATACGCGATATTAAGAAGGCTGATTCCGCGGTAGTTGGTGCGGTTAGCGGGATCGCCTTTCTTGTGGATTGGGCAGAGCACACTTAAATTCCAATCTGGAGGCATGCACTCGTCTGACCATATTCTGCATAAGAGCTGATGCATGCTTTTTACCAGCTCTTCGCCTCCGTGTTTGAACAGCTCGGCGGGCAGTCCGTCTTTTCCAGGCGCTTTGTTGTTTTTCAGCCGGGATATAGCTATCCTCACTTCATCATAGTCAGGTGGTGGGACGACTTTTCCATCGTCAGGGATTGGGGTATCGGGTTCGACGTCTCCCTCGCAATTTAGCAGTGAGGAGAAGTGCTCCCTCCATAATTTAAGTACACTCTGTACGTCGGTTACCAGGTCGCCATTATTGTCCTTACAGGAACTTGCCCCGGTCTTAAAACCTTCCGTCATCCGCCGGATCTTTTCATAGAATTTTCGGGCATCATTCCTGTCAGCCAGCATCTCAAGCTCCTCACACTCACGCCTTTCGGCCTCACGTTTCTTTTTTCTGAAAAGGCGTCTCTCTTCCTTCTTTGCCTCACGATAGCGTTGCCATACACTGCGGGTTGCGCCCGTTCGCAACGTCTCCCTGTAGGCAGCGTCCTTTTTGTCCGAGGCAGTGCTGCATTCCTCATCGTACCAGTTGTTTTTGCGGGCTCGCTGGAACCCTATAGTGGCCTCAGCGGCGGTACGTAATGAGTGAGAGATATGCTTCCATTGCTCGGTTGCATCGTTAGGTCGAGGATTGCTCTCCGATAGCAGGTGTGAGAGTCGAGTGGAGAAATTGTCAGCTGTCTGTGTCGTGCGCAGCTTCTCGACGTCAAACTTTCCTTCCGTTACTGTGCGCACTTTCTTTGCTACACAGAGGCGTGTGCGTATCTTGGCTGCAACAAGATAATGGTCCGAGTCGATATTGGGACCACGAAGGGTACGCACGTCCAGAACGGTGGAGCTATGTCTGCCGTCGATCATGACATGATCAATCTGGTTTCTTGTTCTTTGATCAGGAGACAGCCATGTGGCTTGGTGTATTCGTTTATGCTGGAACCTGGTACTACTGATGACCATATTGCGAGCAGCAGCGAAATCAATCAACCTAGTGCCGTTGGGGGATGTTATATCATGGAGACTAAATTTTCCAACTGTTGGACCAAAGACTCCTTCCTTGCCCACCTTCGCATTAAAGTCGCCGAGCACGATTTTGATATCATGTTGGGGGCAGCGATCATAAGTCTGTTCAAGTTTATCGTAGAAGGAGTCCTTCTCTGCGTCGTCCGTCTCCTCAGTCGGCGCATAGGCGCAGATAAATGTTATGTTGAAAAATTTCGCTTTGATGCGGATCGCAGCGAGACGCTCGTCCACGGGGGTGAACGCTAGTACTTGGCGGCGAAGTCTCTTTCCCACCACGAATCCTACACCACGCGCTTTGCCGCGTGTCTGGCCACTGTAGTATACGTCACAAGGTCCGATGGTCGTCTTTCCTTGTCCCGTCCATCGCATTTCCTGCAGGGCGGTGATGTCAGCCTTTGCGTTAACGAGGACATCAACCAGTCGGGCAGCGGTACCGTCCCTTGAAAGGGTCCGGACATTCCCGGTACATGCCCTAATATCCAAATCATTATGCCTTATTCGTTTTGCCGGGTCGTCAACATTAAAGGGGGTTCTCATCCGAGGCTTTAATTTATTTTTCATTGGACTAAATTTTTTACGTGGCGGGTCCCAAACCCAGCGCACAACCCGTTTCGGGGTTTTTGGAAAATATTTACACATTTATATAGCGAGCCGCTTGCTTCAAGACAGACGCCCGCTTGCAGCCGCACCTCATGGTGAACAGACGCTGCGCAAAAACCTCGGTGAGCCCTTAAACCAAGTATGTCAGAGTGGCCCCACCGGGGCTCCCTCTCTTTCTGCCGCGAGCCTAGGTAGCTCCCGTTGCCCAGAGTGCACGAACGAGGACGCAAGAGTCGGGATTGAGCAAGGTCACTTAGCAACCACACTCCATTACATTATTAGGCAATACCACCCTTAAATTGGGTGATTCCGAAAAATACCTGGGGGTAATTATCGATAAAAAGCTCACATGGAAGGAGAACATCCAAGAGCGTGCTAAAAAGGCTCTGGTGGCCCTTTACTCTTGTAGGGCCATAGGGCAAAGATGGGGGCTGTCCCCCAAAGTCACACTTTGGCTCTATACCGCCGTGGTTAGACCAATTCTTCTATACGGGGCCTTGGTCTGGTGGACGGGCCTGGAGAAGAGCTCCAATGTCAACATAATCCAAAGAGTGCAGTGAAGCGCGCTCATATGTGTTAGCGGGGCACTACGCACAACAGCGGCGGAGGCACTGAATGCAGTCCTCAACATTCTACCGGTTGATATATCCGGGAAACTATATGCGGCATGCTCCGCACTGCGCATAACGAATCTACCAGGATGGAGGACCCTTGATGAAGGTCACTCTTCTATCCTCAAGAATCTCCCCTCACACATCTCGGATTACTGTTTACCGAGGTACTGTTTCGAGAAGAAATATGACATAATAATACCTGAAAGAAAATTCTGGGAGAGGGGTCCCCCCGATGACAATGTTCAGTCCATATTTATACGGATGGATCGAAACTTGATGATAAGGTCGCAGGGGGGGTATATGCCGCTCAGCTGGGATTCAATTTTGGTTTCCGGCTACCTGACCACTGCAGTGTTTTTCAGGCAGAGGTGTCCGCTATACAGGTAGTGATAGATCTACTGAGGATAGCAAACATCAATAGCGGGGATGTTAGATATTCTCTGACAGCCAAGCAGCCCTCAAGGCTCTGGGGGCTTTTACATGCAATTCCAGGGTTGTGGAGAGCTGCCGCAAATCACTCAAAGAGATGGCTGAGCAACTCTCAATTCATCTGGTATGGGTGCCTGGACACAGTGGCATACCGGGAAATGATATGGCAGACGAGCTAGCTAGAGGGGGCACATCCGCTCCGCTTTCACAGTCCCGGAAGGGTTTAGGTATGCCGCTCGCGACCAGCAAGCTCTTAACGAGGAACATTTCCCTCAAACAGGCAAGGGATAGATGGGAGAATATAGGTACCTGCAATCATACAAAACTGGTGTGGCCGGAGATTATACCGGGTAGGTCGGAAGACCTGCTCAAGCTAAGAAGGGAGGAGCTCTCATTACTGATGGGACCTCTCACAGGGCATATAGGCTTAGGCAGGCATGCGGAAAGGTTGGGCATACCCTACAATGATTTCTGCAGAAGTTGCAAAGACGAGGAGGAGCCTGAAACGGTGAGGCATCTCCTATGCGAATGCCCTGCATTGGGGGGCAAGAGGTTAAAATATCTGGGGTCGGGTATGTTCTATCATCTGGGTGAATTTTCAAAAATTAAACCAAAGGATATTCTGCGCTTCGCGGAATCCACGAAATGGTTCGAGTAGGGGGTCATTCAGATCCTTGTGGTATCACAACGGGACCTACGGGGCCTATGTGTGCTAGTCTGTGTATTAGCAGCCACTGCAACCTACCTACCTACCTAGGAAATGAAAACATATTCTTTATTTGTATTTTAAGCTAGGCAGATCTATTAATTTGAGTGCAAATAAAACAAAATTTATTCCACCTTTTAGCTCGACGTTTCGCCAATTTTCCTTGGCATCTTCAGGAGCAGGGCACTGTATTTATTTAATAAAACAAAAAACAACAAAGAACACAATCAGATGCATGTAGATTTAAAAATTTATAAAATTTAAAATTAACAGTGATTGCACAAAAAACTAATTTCTTACTTACAATGATGGTAGCAACGAAAGACCGAACTTTCACTAAAAACACTTAAAACATATTAACATCAATCGATACAGCTGCATGGGGTAAACTTGTCATACTAAAAACTAAATTACAAACATAATAGGTACGCGGCTGCGATGTTGTCTGTATCTTCTTTTTTGTTTATTGTGTTTCCTCTTTTCTGCAAAATTCTTAGGCTCTCTAAGGTATAGCGCGCTTTTTCTCTCCTTTCGGTATCTATTATTTTAATATTTTCAAAATCAGCTGTGTGCTTATTCTCTATTGCATGCTGTGCCAAAGCTGTGCTTAGCTTTTGTTTACGAATGTCGGCTTCGTGCTCAGATACCCGCGTGCCGAGCTCCCTCCTCGTGGTCCCAATGTAAACCTTTTTACAGCTGTCTACTTCCTTTAAGCCCTATATACACTTATTTTTGAGCGTGAACGTGGGTGAGCGTGAACAATTTTCTTTTGTGTAATATGTTGATATTACTCCACTTTTCCAAAAAAAAATCATCCGTAAGTGGATAAACAACTAAAATATCTTTGATATTACTGCATTTAAGCTTAAGTGAAAGTGTTAAATATGCTTTGAAATGCTTATTTTACTATCTCACAGTGAATTGTGTGCGAACGCAAAGGACACAAACCCTTCGCAAGTGAGTGTTGAAATTTGGCAATTACCACGCCAAACAGAGATTTTTTTTTAAATTTTTTGGAGAGTTGAAGTCATTTGACAGATGTGCGTGAACGCACAAAAGAATTGATTTGGAATTATTTTCCTTTGCGTGCGCAATAGAAAGTCTCCACTCATTCACGCTCACGTTCACACGGAACTGTATGAGGGTCTTTACATTGGATTTCGTAGACCACATTGCTGCGTTGTTGGCATAGTACAGGTCTACAAGTAAGTTATCCTTATTTCTCTCTCTTTCTAATACACCCAATTTTGACACTGTAGACAGTGTCAAACTAGCTTAACTAACACAGCAACCCGAGGCCCAGGGTTGAAATTTCCAAGAAGAAATGGAGTGAAATCTCCATACAGGGTTGCCGTGTAGATATATTTTTAAAGCAATTTAGTATGGAAATGTAGAACAAAATGTATGCCTATGAACTAAATAAAATTTTGTGATTTGGATAAAATTGATTGTTTTTTATGAAAAATAATGTCATTTCAATTATATGAGCTATAACTATTTGAATATCAATATATTTTGCAGTTTTTATACATTTCAATATTTATTTTGATGATAAATGAAATGATTTCAATATATTTACATATTTTATGAATAAGAATATTTTGAAATACATTGCAGACGTGAAATGCAACCCTGCGAGTAAATATGTACGTACATATGGATGTGTATACACAACTGTTAGTTCAAACGAAGCAGTTGATGAAGAATACAATTTCGGCTAATAATGTAATTTATTTACAAAGAACAACATTTTTCCGTCTTTCAGATATTTTTGCCGAGTTAAAGTGGAATAAAGTGTGTGGTAATAAGAATTTTAGAAAATAAGACATGTATCTAATAAAGTTGTTCGTTTCCAGAAATGCCCGACCATTGCTGTATTTTAGGATGCGGATTAGGAGTACCGCGATACCCTTTTCCTGCAGAAACAGAAATGCCAAGGTGAGTGTATAAAGTGACTAAGTTTTAAATATGAGAAAATATTCTTTCAATAATTCTTGTTAAGTTCTTTATGGGCAATTATTGTGCATAAATTCAGATATTAGATATTATGCCATTCATAATTTTCTTAGCTTTATACAGTTTGAGTTTAGTAAAAAAATATATATGTATACATATAAACCTATTTATTTTTAAGTATTGTTATTTAACCATTTAAGTTTATATGGTGTAAATTAAAGCAAAAAGCTATTTAAGAAATGTTCTACATGTATACTTAATATTTTTTAAATATTTGTTTTCAGAAAAAATTGTATCCCTAACTGACCAAAACGGGTATTATAAAAAATGTGTGTTTATTGGTAAAGACTCCTGCTTTTTATTTTTGATCTTATATACATTTTATTTTACAACGCAATGTTTTTTTGTTTAATTTACAACGCCGTTTTCCTTTTATTTTAAAATGCTTTTTTATTATATAAAAAAAAAATTCTTCTTAATTTACCAAACACTTTTGGTTTTTTTTTACTTTTTTATAATTTATATTTTTGTTTTCGATTATGTTTCATGCCAACAACACTTTAACTCTACCTAAAAAACCAAAACTGTCATTACAGCAATAACCACTTATGCGGTAATCGCTTGTTATTTTCCTACAAGACGCGAGCAGGTAGTTAGCATAGCTGCTTGACCTGCTCCAACCATCAATGACAGTTTTACAGGGTTATGACCATTTTAGCTGTTGTTGCATATTGTTATATTCCCACACAAAGAATGTATGTATATATCAGTGAACTAAGCTGCTTTGTTTTTTAAAGAAACCCTTTGTGAAAAAGTATTGTATTTTTATAACATACATACATACGTATGAAGAAATGAGGTTTCACTATGGGTGTTTTTGTAAATATTGTAAATAGTTTTATTTGAACTGAATATACTTTTTTTTCCCCTAAGTAGTTTTGTTTAGATTTTTTATATTTATTTTTAGTTATTGTACATGAATTTTTAAAATATATGTTTTACGTTTTTATGTAAATACTACGTATATTGGTGAAAATAGGCCTCTAGGGGAACCGAACACCTAAAAAAATCGGTAACGCGCCTACATTGCTGCCTCCTGTGTGGAAAAGCAATGACAACTTTCACAAATGGATACAGCTCACTAAACTTAAATTTTTAACAAATTTTTTGATTTTTGGCGACCTTAAATTTTTAATATATTACTATTAAGAATGTGTGAGAATAATGATTTAGTGCACTGTGTCCAATTATAGTAACTTTTTTATGTTTGAGTTATGCAACTCACTTATTTTCTTTATTTATTTATTGAAATAAACAATGATTTTTTATACAAATATGTCTGTTTATTCATTATTTAATGGAAAATGTGGTGATAAATCTCAATATTAGCAGCGAGGGTGCAATACGTCGTCTTTGTTGTCGCTTTTCCTCGAGTTTAATGCAAGGTAATAATAATAATTATTTAATTGCGATCTATCACGCCCGAGCAACGAGGAGGAACACGCATCAGAAACAGTTGACAATTATTCCAAACCCAAAGGATGCTGTGTATGTTTGGTGGAAACGCCATATAAGCAACTTTGTAGCAGTATGTGAACACTCCCTTATATGCACGCCACGCACACACAAAGTACAAAAAGAAAATAAGCACAGGCATCTATGAAAAAACACATTTAAATGGTGGGGCACTTTACTAATATATGCTGTAAGTAAGAAAAGTGCTTGTTTATTAAAAATATTCACAGAAATTTATACAATTAGCAAGTTGCGTTTTATGTAAACAAAGAAGAACAAGAGAGTTGTCATGGAAATATCAACCACAGGATTGCTTTTCTGCGTAGTGCTAAAAGTTTTAGAAAATATGAAAAAATTTTCGCTAAACAAGTAAAATCTTTGTACAAACATTTCCAGATCAAATTAGTTGCTATAATAAATAATTTTCGGCAAATAGTTTCTATTATTTATGAAGTTATTAAACATTTGTCACAAGCTACTACTACTTTTATTTCGGTCCTAACGAATGACACCCTTCGTTTAGTGGCTTCCAATAAGGGGAACCCGATCAGGTGAGCACAGCTGTAAGTCGAACAGCTGATTCATATCTTACTTGTACAGTTGTACTATGGTTGTTGGAGATCTATGGGTGTTTTTGTTTTTGTAAAACACGTTGCCAAAGTGCAGTTGGATCTGTATGCTAGTGTAGTGTTTGTGTTTGATGTTTTTGTCAAGTCATGTGTTAAGTTTGCTGAGAGCCCAGGAATGTATGTGACGCTGAAGTATCGTTTTGTCTGGTTATTTGTATCTGAGGATTGTGTTTTTTACGTAGCCTTTTCTATTTCAATTTGTTTTTGATGGGTTAAGTTAGATATAATGTGGTCCGGATAATTGTTCTTTTTAAGCGTCAATCTGATTTTCTTAATATTTGCGTCATGAAAACTTGGATGGCTGATGGATAAAATTTTGTCTATAAAGTTTTTGGCCGTATTTATTTTGTAGTTGAACGGTTGCGAAGAGATAAAGTTTATGAGGCGCCCAGAAGATGTTGGTTTCGAGTACCAATCTAATATTAGTTCATTGTTAAGCCTGTGTATGCGGGTGTCTAGAAAAGGAATGTTGTTGTTTTCTTCTTTTTCGATCGTGAATTTGAGCCGATTATGGTATTTATTTAAAACACTTAATATTGTGTTTGTGTCTTTTCTCCGGATTCGTGATCCTGAGGCCAATCCCCGTCTTTTGAGCTATTTCCCATAATTTTAGCTAATTTATTAGCAGTTGACACCTAAAGTAAACAAATACCCATTTTTACTTTGATTATTTGATGTTCTAAGCTTTTCTCGATTTTTTTAAAGTTTAATTCACTTATGAAATTTTTAGGGGGTTATATATTGGAAAAGTATATTTTCTAAGCAGAAAATATATTTTTCATACAGTTGAAGATTGCCCAGAAAAATATACCCAATCGTCTCATTTAAAGCAAAGCTGTAATTAGACGCTGGCAAGTATAAGTCTGTGGTCATAAGCAATAACAGCCTAAGTCGACTTAAGAAATTATACAGTTGAAATTTTTGCTGGCGAATTTTTGTAACAAAACTGTTTTATAACTAAGGCAAACGTATTGGATTTAATTGTTTGTAAAGAAAGTAAAAAAAGACCAGCAAAAATTTCAACTGGTCTAATTTCTTAAGTCGACTTAGGCTGTTATTGCTTATGACAACAGAAGTATAATTGACAGAACTCTGATTTTTTTCAATTTTCCTTGCTTAAAAAATAAAATAAAAACGAAAAATTAAAAAAAGAAACAGTTTTCAATTTTTGCTTACACCGAAAATCGAATATAGGTGTCCTGCAAGTAGTAAACATTTATACCCATTCTGGTATAAAAAGGGTACAATTAGTCTCTTCAGGAGTTATTAGCTTTCAAATGTTGTTAAATAAAATCTGTAGCATTACTACAAGCCGAAACATAATAATTTCAAATGGTGCATGTTTTCATCACCTTAGGAAAAATTGCAGTATCTATTATATTAATAGGCTAATAAATTTTACATATAAATCATTGCCAAGCTTAAACCCATACTAAATATGCATAAATATTTATGAAATGTATATGGATTTGTTGGCATACCTCTAAGGCAGTGCACAATTATCTAATATATAACCAATACTGCTTCATTTATCTGTAATAAGCGAATGAAAATTTTTCATGCAACTTAAATTGGTTATCTGACAATCAATTTGTAAATAAAGCGATAGCCCAGTGGGAAGCGTTAGGGGGTAGTGGTCGAGCGGTTGATGGTTCGAGTACAGTTAGTTACACAGCTATAGGCCAAAATTTTTTTCTTTTTTGTCATTGAAAATTGTTTATATTTTTTATATATTTTTATATTTCTAATCTTGACTTTTTAATATTTTTATAAACAATATTTTTATGTTTGTGATCTCTATTTTCGAGAAGAAAAAAATTTGGTGCGAATATTTTTAGTTTACGGAAAGCCATGTGAAATAATAATTTTATATCATAAATATACATACATACCACCCATTATAGAAATGTTATAACCGCTTATACAATTTCTTTTTGTTTTTTTTTTTTGGTAAATATTTCAAAAAATTACCATTAATATAAGTCTGACTGCTCTAATTTTTGAAGATGAAAGCTGCAATTTGCGAATTTTTTTTCAAATTCTATCGATTGAGATAGAGTTGCTGATAAATTCCTTAATTAATGTATAAAAATCGACAAAATATTTTATGGATACTACGTTATTTTGAACTAAACCAAGTGATAAGCGGAAATCTTAAATTTTACTGAAGACAACAAATAATTTCTTTTCAAATGTATATATGTATTCACTTTTAAAAGGGCAAATTTGCAACCCGAGCCCCAAACAAGTCTACACCAAATTGAATAGAATTTTTTTAAAAATCAATATACATTTTTTTTTCTTTAAATCAAAAGAAAAATCCATATAAAGTGTCTTTTAAATATTGCTAAGTTATGGTTAAAGAAAAAAGCTAGAAAACCCTCACACTTTTTTTGACCTAACCAGAATTTGTAATTTACCCCCACTAAAAAGTTTTAAAACCACGCCATGTATAATACATTTTTTTAAAATACAACCCATACTTCTCTAAATTGAATGTGTAACTATTTTCGTTCTCTCGCTCATTAATACTCTTTAATATTACACGAACTCATATTTCCAAATTTCGACCCCTTCAAAATAAACGTCAAGCCAATTTCATACTCATATCTATTTATATACACATATACATATATGCGTAAACACTCCAATTCTCTCGCTCATTGAGTTCAAACAGTAGATTCGGCGTTGAACTCATATGTATATTGAAATATTACACTCCAAATAGATGGCGTCGGCGCGAATAGCCAATTTGTTTCCGCATGAGAGTTGCCCCAATATGTGTTGCTATGTACCACAGTATTAAAAAAAAGTGACAATTTGTTTTTCTCATATCTCGCACGCTTTATTATAAACGAAAATAGTTTAAAAATAAAATTTTTAGAAAAGAAGCAATAAATGTTTTAACTTTCTGTATTGAAATTCATCAAGAAAAAAAAAAATGAGATTGAAATAGATACACCCATTGCCGTCAATTCTATATAATATGAAAATTTACCTTTTTAAAAAAATAAAAATCAAACATCTTTTTCGTAGAATTCTATAATAAAAATGAGATAACTATCATCGCCTTATATTCCAAAGTTTTAATAAACAAATGAAAAACTAAAAATTTTATATTGTTGTGCCATAAAATCATGAAAAAATTAAATTTTCAATTACATATACTTATAATAAAATGTAATTTAACTATACAATTTTTTGGGAAAACGTTATCAAAATTATATTTTTCCATAAAGCTCTAATATGTATGTATATCTATTATATTAATAGGCTAACAAATTTTACATATAAATAATTGCCAAGCTTAAACCCATACTAAATATGCATAAATATTTATGAAATGCAAATGGATTTGTTGGCATACCTCTAAAGCAGTGCACAATTATCTAATATATAACCAATACTGCTTCATTTCTCTGTAATAAGCGAATGAAAATTTCTCATGCAACTTGAATTGGTTATCTGACAATCAATTTGTAAATAAAGCGATAGCGCAGTGGGAAGCGTCAGGGGGTAGTGGTCGAGCGGTTGATGGTTCAAGTACAGTTACAGCTATCGGCCAAAATTTTTTTCTTTTTTGTCATTGAAAATTTTTTATATTTTTTATATATTTTTATATTTCTAATCTTGACTTCTTAAAATTTTTATAAACAATATTTTTATGTTGTGATTTCTATTTTCGAGAAAAAAAAATTTGGTGCGAATATTTTTAGTTTACGGAAAGCCATGTGAAATAATAATTTTAGATCATAAATATACATACATACCACCCATTATAGAAATGCTATAACCGCTTATACAATTTCTTTTTTTTTTTTTGGTAAATATTTAAAAAAATTACCATTTATATAAGTCTGACTGCTCTAATTTTTGAAGATGTAAGCTGCAATTTGCGAATTTTTTTCAAACATAGTGGTCTGTTTATTCAATTTCCGTAGATTATTTCGATAAATTTCACGATTTCTATCGATTGAGATAGAGTTGCTGATAAATTCCTTATTTAAAGTATAAAAATCGAAAACATATTTTATGGATACTTAAATTTTTAACTAAACCAAGTGATAAGCGGAAATCTTAAATTATACTGAAGACAACAAATAATTTCTTTTCATATGTACCTATATATGTATTAACTTTTAAAAGGACAGATTTGCAACCCGAGCCCCAAACAAGTCTAGACCAAATAGAATAGAATTTTTTTAAAAATCAATATACATTTTTTTTCTTTAAATCAAAGGCAAAATCCATATAAAGTGTCTTTTAAATATTGCTAAGTTATGGTTAAAGAAAAAAGCTAGAAAACCCTCAAACTTTTTTTGACCTAACCAGAATTTGCAATTTACCCCCACTAAAAAGTTTTAAAACCACGCCATGTATAATACATTTTTTTTAAATACAACCCATACTTCTCTAAAATGAATGTGTAACTATTTTCGTTCTCTCGCTCATTAATATTCTTTAATATTACACGAACTCATATTTCCAAATTTCCACCCCTTCAAATAAACGTCAAACCAATTTCATACTCATATCTATTTGCATACACATATCCATACTTGCGTAAACACTCCAATTCTCTCATTGAGTTCAAACAGTAGATTCGGCGTTGAACTCATATATGTATATTGAAATGTTACGCATTAGAGTTGCCCCAATATGTGTTGTTATGTACCAAAGTATTAAAAAAAAGTGACAATTTGTTTTTCTCATATCTCGCACGCTTTAGTAAGTTTAGTTTAAAAATAAAATTTTTAGGAAAGAAGCAATCAATGCTTTAACTTTCTGTATTGAAATTCATCAAGGAAAAAAAAAAAAATTAGATTGAAATAGATACACCCATTGCCGTCAATTTTATATAATATGAAATTTTGCTTTTTTAAAAAAATAAAAATCAAACATCTTTTTCGTAGAACTCTATAATAAAAATGAGATAACTATGGTCGCCATATATTCCAAAGTATTAATAAACAAATGAAACACTAAAAATATTATATTGTTGTGCCATAAAATCCTGAAAATCTTAAATTTTCAATTACATATATTTATAATAAAATGTAATTTAACTATACAATTTTTTGGGAAAACGTAATCAAAATTATATTTTTCCATAAAACTCTAATATGTATGTATATATAAATAGAGATTCAAAAGCCCAATAAAGCTTCACTTAATTGTAGAATTCCATATTAAAAAAATTTATTCAAGGAAAAATTCCGATGTAATAGATTTGTTTAAAATGAAATTCTACAAAGTTTTATGTTTTCATGACACCATTATTAAAATATGGAATAGGGCAACCATGGTCAAACTTTTAATTTGAAAAAAATATGTCGCAATCAAAGTTGGCTTGTGTACCACCATAAAAAAAAAATGTTTCAAAAAAATAAAATATTAATTCAATATGGCTCCTGTTGTTGGAGTACCAAGATTATTTTGAGAAATTTGTATATGTGTGTAAAATACCAGCAATGGAAATATTTTGATTCTCTCGCTCTTTGAGAGTTAAGGGTCGAATACATAAAGCTTTGTTAACCTCGCCTGACATTTGCTACCTCAAAACTTTGCGTCCAACTTCAGAGGTATGCTACAATGAACGCCTTGACGCTTCTCTTTAATACATTTGTTTTCGTTATTTTTTTCTTTGCATTCGTAGTGTTTTAGTTAATTTATTAATTTAATAGAGAAAAAATGAATTAATTATTATTTTCTCCAACATTTTATTCTTTAATTGAAGCAAAGTCATCAAAATCTGATTGTCAAAGCAAGCAAAGCAAGCAAAATTTGAGAGTTTGCCAAATTTCAACCTCGCTTCAACTTTGAGGTCTCCAATTTGCCATACTTGGTATAAATACGTATACTGAACTTTTCTGTCAAAGTCAAAGTTTGAGGTAAAGCCAAAATAAAGTTTTATGTAACTGACCCATTAGAGTAATAGCGTCAAACTCATATTTCGAAGTTGGCTGAACTTCAAAGGAAACCACTCTTTATCTTCATTCTCTCCCTCATTAAACACGTCCTATTATGAGAGAGAAATTATTTTCATTCCCTCGCACATTGAGTACTTTGGTCCATTATCTATTATATTAATAGGCTAACAAATTTTATATATAAATATTTGCCAAGCTTAAA
This sequence comes from Campiglossa producta, assembly GCA_964058755.1. NCBI lineage: Eukaryota > Metazoa > Arthropoda > Insecta > Diptera > Tephritidae > Campiglossa > Campiglossa producta. The sequence goes on along the minus strand of CAXKVI010000002.1, from coordinate 109,690,915 downwards.
CCCATACTAAATATGCATAAATATTTATGAAATGCATATGGATTTGTTGGCATACCTCTAAGGCAGTGCACAATTATCTAATATATAACCAATCCTTCGGTAGATTACTTCTATAAATTTTAGTGATTTCTACCGTTTGAGACAAAGTTGCTGATAGACTCCCTATTTAAAATATAAAAATCGACAACATATTTAATATGTACTTAAATTTTGAACTAAATCAAGTGGTTAGCGGTCGTCTTAAATTTTACTGAAGGCAACAAGTGATTTCTATTCATATGTACATATGTATTAACTTTTAAAAGGGCAGATTTGCAACCCGAGCCCCAAAAAGACTAGACCAAATTGAATAGAAAAATTAATATATATTTTTTCAACTAAAATATTACTAAAGACATTTTGCCCCGTTTCAATATACCTACATTTTTTTTTTTCAAAAATCAAATCAAAAATCAATATAAAATGTCTTTTTAAATATTTTCAAGTTAGGGTTGAGGAAAAAAGCTTAAAAACCCTCAAACTGTTTTTGCATAAGGCTAGATTTTGCCCGGTTTAACCAATTTTGAATAACTTTTTTTTTTAAATCAACATACCCACATTTTTTTCAAAAATTAAATAAAAAATCGATATGAAATGTCTTTTTAAATATCTCTAAGTTATGGCTAAGGAAAAAGGCTAGAAAATCCTCAAACTATTTTTGCAAAAGGCTACATTTTGCCCGGTTTCACCAATCAAATTAAAATCGATAAGAAATGTATTTTTAAATATTTTTAAGTTATGGTTTAGGAGAAAAGATAGAAAAACCTTTAACAGTTTTTGCAAAAGGCTAGATGTTGGCTGATTTTACCACTTTGAATACATTTTTTTTTTTTTTAAATCAACATACCTACATTTTTTTTTAAATCAAATCAAAAATAAAATTAAAATGTCTTCTAAATATTGCTAAGTTATGGATAAAGAAAAAAGCTAGAAAAACCTTTAACTATTTTTGCAAAAGCCTAGATTTGCCCTAACCAGCATTTGTAATTTACCAACACTAAATAATAAATTTCTATAAATAGAACTCATATTTCTACAAAATGAATTTCATTCTTTCAATCAATAAGCTCCTCCTATTATTAGAGAAATTATTTTCACTCCTTCGCTCATTGAGTACTTCGGTCCATTATCTATTATATTAATAGGCTAACAAATTTTACATATAAATAATTGCCAAGCTTAAACCCATACTAAATATGCATAAATATTTATGAAATGCATATGGATTTGTTGGCATACCTCTAAAGCAGTGCACAATTATCTAATATATAACCAATACTGCTTCATTTATCTGTAATAAGCGTATGAAAATTTTTCATGCAACTTGAATTGGTTATCTGACAATCAATTTGTAAATAAAGCGATAGCCCAGTGGGAAGCGTCAGGGGTAGTGGTCGAGCGGTTGATGGTTCAAGTACAGTTACAGCTATCGGCCAAAATTTTTTTTCTTTTTTGTCAATGAAAATTGTTTATATTTTGTATATATTTTTATATTTCTTTTTAAAATTTTTATAAACAATATTTTTATGTTTGTGATCTCTATTTTCGAGAAAAAAAAATTTGGTGCGAATATTTTTAGTTTACGGAAAGCCATGTGAAATAATAATTTTAGATCATAAATATACATACATACCACCCATTATAGAAATGCTATAACCGCTTATACAATTTCTTTTTTTTTTTTTTTAGTAAATATTTCAAAAAATTACCATTAATATAAGTCTGACTGCTCTAATTTTTGAAGATGTAAGCTGCAATTTGCGAATTTTTTTTCAAACATAGTGGTCTGTTTATTCAATTTCTGTAGATTATTTCGATAAATTTCACGATTTCTATCGATTGAGATAGAGTTGCTGATAAATTCCTTATTTAAAGTATAAAAATCGAAAACATATTTTATGGATACTTAAATTTTTAACTAAACCAAGTGATAAGCGGAAATCTTAAATTTTACTGAAGACAACAAATAATTTCTTTTCATATGTATATATGTATTAACTTTTAAAAGGGCAGATTTGCAACCCGAGCCCCAAACAAGTCTAGACCAAATAGAATAGAATTTTTTTAAAAATCAATATACATTTTTTTTCATTAAATCAAAAGAAAAATCCATATAAAGTGTCTTTTAAATATTGCTAAGTTATGGTTAAAGAAAAAAGCTAGAAAACCCTCAAACTTTTTTTGACCAAACCAGAATTTGTAATTTACCCCCACTAAAAAGTTTTAAAACCACGCCATGTATAATACATTTTTTTAAAATACAACCCATACTTCTCTAAAATGAATGTGTAACTATTTTCGTTCTCTCGCTCATTAATATTCTTTATTATTACACGAACTCATATTTCCAAATTTCCACCCCTTCAAAATAAACGTCAAACCAATTTCATACTCATATCTATTTGCATACACATATCCATACATGCGTAAACACTCCAATTCTCTCGCTCATTGAGTACAAACAGTAGATTCGGCGTTGAACTCATATATGGATATTGAAATGTTACACTCCAAATAGATGGCGTCGGCGCGAATAGCCAATTTGTTTCCGCATGAGAGTTGCCCCAATATGTGTTGTTATGTAACAAAGGATTAAAAAAAAAGTGACAATTTGTTTTTCTCATATCTCGCACGCTTTAGTAAGTTTAGTTTAAAAATAAAATTTTTAGGAAAGAAGCAATCAATGTTTTATCTTTCTGTATTGAAATTCATGAAGGAAAAAAAAAAATGAGATTGAAATAGATACACCCATTGCCGTCAATTTTATATAATATGAAATTTTGCTTTTTTAAAAAAATAAAAATCAAACATCTTTTTCGTAGTATTCTATAATAAAAATGGGATAACTATGGTCGCCATATAATCCAAAGTATTAATAAACAAATGAAAAACTAAAAATGTTATATTGTTGTGCCATAAAATCCTGAAAATCTTAAATTTTCAATTACATATATTTATAATAAAATGTAATTTAACTATACAATTTTTTGGGAAAACGTAATCAAAATTATATTTTTCCATAAACCTCTAATATGTATGTATATATCTAAATAGAGATTCAAAGGCCCAATAAAGCTTCACTTAATTGTAGAATTCCATATTAAAAAAATGTATTCAAGGAAAAATTCCAATGTAATAGATTTGTTTAAAATGAAATTCTACAAAGTTTTATGTTTTCATAGCACCATTATTAAAATGTGAAATAGGGCAACCATGGTCAAACTTTTAATTTGAAAAAAATATGTCGCAATCAAAGTTGGCTTGCGTACCACCAAACAAAAAAAATGTTTCATAACAAGTAAGGAAGTCTAAGTTTGGGTGAAACCGAACATTACATACCCAGCTGTGCACATAAAATGCTGTTATTCTTTGTTTTGTATAGTTAATGGTGTTAAAATTAATAAAAATTCCTTGACTCATAAGTGGGCGGTGCCACGCCCACTTTCCAAAATTTTGAAAAAATTATGTAAAGAATATGAAAGTTGATGTATGTACCAAATTATATTATTATAGCGAAATCAGTTAATTAGATATGGACTTTTCAATATTTCCACCTCCTTTCAATATAACTTTTATGAAAAAGTAGGCGTGGTCGCGAAGCGATTTCGTTTATTTTCTATAGCTGAATTTACCACAACAATAGTATGTCCTCTACGAAATTTCGTTATACTAGCATAAACTGTTCTGAAGTTATTAAGAGTCAACATTTTAAAATTTCTTCAAATATACGTGGGCGGTACCACGCCCCCTTTTCAAAAATTTTTATAAAATCGGCCTTAGAACATCTAAATCAATACATATTGCAAATTTTATCATTGTAGCTGCTTCTAATATTGAATTAACCCATTTTATACGTTTTTCGAAATTTTCGATATCGAAAAAGGGGCGTGGTTATGGTCCGATTTTACCCATTTTCAATAGCAATCTATTCTGAACCCAAATAAGTACGCATGCCAAATTTGGTGAAGATATCTCATTATTTGCTCAAGTTATCGTGTTAACGGACAGACGGACGGACGGACAGACGGACGGACATGGCTCAATCAAATTTTTTTTCGATCCTGATCATATTGATATATGGAAGTCTATATCTATCTCGATTCCTTTATACCTGTACAACCAACCGTTATCCTAACAAAGTTATAATACCCTGGGTACAAGTACAGCTGGGTATAAAAATAAAATAATAATTCAATATGGCTCCTGTTGTTGGAGTACCAAGCTTATTTTGAGAAATTTGTATATGTGTGTAAAATACCAGCAATGGAAATATTTTGATTCTCTCGCTCTTTGAGAGTTAGAGTAATAGCGTCAAACTCATATTTCGAATTTTGCTGAACTTCAAAGGAAACCACTCTTTATCTTAATTCTCTCCCTCATTAAACACGTCCTATTATGAGAGGGAAATTATTTTCATTCCCTCGCTCATTGAGTACTTCGGTCCATTATCTATTATAATATAATTATATTAATAGGCTAACAAATTTTATATATAAATAATTGCCACGCTTAAACCCATACTAAATATGCATAAATATTTATGAAATGCAAATGGATTTGTTGGCATACCTCTAAAGCAGTGCACAATTATCTAACATACATATAACCAATACTGCTTCATTTCTCTGTAATAAGCGAATGAAAATTTCTCATGCAACTTGAATTGGTTATCTGACAATCAATTTGTAAATAAAGCGATAACCCAGTGGGAAGCGTCAGGGGGTAGTGGTCGAGCGGTTGATGGTTCAAGTACAGTTACAGCTATCGGCCAAAATTTTTTTTCTTTTTTGTCATTGAAAATTGATTATATTTTTTATATATTTTTATATTTCTAATCTTGACTTCTTAAAATTTTTATAAACAATATTTTTATGTTTGTGATTTCTATTTTCGAGAAAAAAAAATTTGGTGCGAATATTTTTAGTTTACGGAAAGCCATGTGAAATAATAATTTTAGATCATAAATATACATACATACCACCCATTATAGAAATGCTATAACCGCTTATACATTTTTTTTTTTTTTTTTGGTAAATATTTCAAAACATTACCATTAATATAAGTCTGACTGCTCTAATTTTTGAAGATGTAAGCTGCAATTTGCGAATTTTTTTCAAACATAGTGGTCTGTTTATTCAATTTCTGTAGATTATTTCGATAAATTTCACGATTTCTATCGATTGAGATAGAGTTGCTGATAAATTCCTTATTGAAAGTATAAAAATCGAAAACATATTTTATGGATACTTAAATTTTTAACTAAACCAAGTGATAAGCGGAAATCTTAAATTTTACTGAAGACAACAAATAATTTCTTTTCATATGTATATATGTATTAACTTTTAAAAGGGCAGATTTGCAACCCGAGCCTCAAACAAGTCTAGACCAAATAGAATAGAATTTTTTTAAAAATCAATATACACTTTTTTTTCTTTAAATCAAACGAAAAATCCATATAAAGTGTCTTTTAAATATTGCTAAGTTATGGTTAAAGAAAAAAGCTAGAAAACCCTCAAACTTTTTTTGACCTAACCAGAATTTGTAATTTACCCCCACTAAAAAGTTTTAAAACCACGCCATGTATAATACATTTTTTTAAAATACAACCCATACTTCTCTAAAATGAATGTGTAACTATTTTCGTTCTCCCGCTCATTAATATTCTTTAATATTACACGAACTCATATTTCCAAATTTCCACCCCTTCAAAATAAACGTCAAGGAGTTACTCACAGTAATAATGGTTCAAGTACAGCTATCGGCCACATTTTTTATTTTTTATTTTTTGTCATTGAAAATTGTTTTTATTTTTTCAATATATAAATATTTCTTATCTTGACTTTTTTAAAATTTTTATGTTTGTGATATCTATTTTCGAGAAAAAAATTGTTGAATATGTTTAGTTGACGGAAAGCATATGCATACATGCCACCCATTATAGAAATGCGATAACCGCTTATTCAATTTGGGTTTTTTTGTCTAACTTTTGATGATATAAGATCGAAGTTGCGAGATTTTTTCAAACACAGTAGTCTATTTATCGGACTTCGGTAGATTACTTCTATAAATTTTAGTGATTTCTACCGTTTGAGACAAAACGATCGCATAAATTAGTGGCTATTTGTTAAGCACAATCTCATCATCCGATTATTCAAGTGCAAATTAAATTCTCGAAATCCGAATATTTGCATGGCATTTGCCATAAATAATTTTGGAAAGGGCTGCTGTAATTTAATATTTTTATTATATAATAACAGCCACTATTTTTTAAATTCTTTGATGGCCTCATTTTGCCTATAGATGAGTTTTTAATGTATACATTTAAGTTGGTCGAGGTTCGGCCACGGGCCTAAAGGCAGCTAATGCCTTCGACCACGGGATATACTAGTCTATATATTAATACGCTAACACTCTCCGCATACAAACTTTCGCAACCCAATTTAGTATAGTATTTATGGATAGATCCCTATAAAAGTTATATTGGAAACTTAGAAAGACACAATCATCCGCTCATTCCCTTACACACACACGTACATATCTATGCAATGATCCAGCAGCTGCCACTTGCTTTTATTTTTGTTCCAATAAAAAACAGAAAAATGTACCAAATCATATCCATGCAAATTAAATTCTCGAAATCCGAATATTTGCATGGCATTTGCCATAAATAATTTTGGAAAGGGCTGCTGTAATTTAATATTTTTATTATATAATAACAGCCACTATTTTTTAAATTCTTTGATGGCCTCATTTTGCCTATAGATGAGTTTTTAATGTATACATTTAAGTTGGTCGAGGTTCGGCCACGGGCCTAAAGGCAGCTAATGCCTTCGACCACGGGATATACTAGTCTATATATTAATACGCTAACACTCTCCGCATACAAACTTTCGCAACCCAATTTAGTATAGTATTTATGGATAGATCCCTATAAAAGTTATATTGGAAACTTAGAAAGACACAATCATCCGCTCATTCCCTTACACACACACGTACATATCTACGCAATGATCCAGCAGCTGCCACTTGCTTTTATTTTTGTTCCAATAAAAAACAGAAAAATGTACCAAAACATATCCTCTTCGGCATCTTAACACCATTTGTAAGCTAAGAAATCCAGCTTCACTTCATGCTTTACATATGTAAGTATTTAACTTTTTGCCTACTGGTAAAGTTTATTTTTTTAACGATATAATTTTGTAAGACAATTTCACAATGTTAAGATCGAAATTTTAATAACGTACGGACGTTAACTAAAGAACAATTTTACTTGACACTAATGCTGATTTCGTCTCTGTAGAAATTCGGAGTAGACTTAGTCCCCACCAAAAACTACACTGTAAAGTTTGTAACTAGTCCAAAATTTGCTCCAATCACCTGTAAAATTCTATTTACGTTTAACATTGAATGTCCTAGGCACGGACCAATTGTCCCCTACTTCATTACATTGTAACCAATTTTGAAACGGTACTTGGAGCACGAGGAAAAACTCACATTTTGTGCATTACATTCGGGGTACTTTTAGTACAATTCACCTGCGTTGCATTACAATCGGACCACTTTTCGTTCAATTCACCTACTTTAATTTACGTTGCACACATTTTTTGGACAATCCTTGGTATAGATACAAAGCTACTATACCTATGGTGGTATTTTTGAGTGATTGGACCAATCTTTCCTTCAGGGGTTGAACATGTTTACACCCTTGCACAGAACACTGTAAAAGTGTGGTAGAATATACCCGTTCTACATGAACCTGCTATCGATAAAACGAACAAAAAAACACTGCCCTGTTTGCTACGCTATGTGCATGAATAATTAGGTTTCGCTCATCACCCATATTTAATTCGTAATTCTTAAATAAAACTTTCGTCAGCTGATTTTCAACCAGCTTCTACCTTTTTTTTTACGAAAAACACATTTTTACTTTAGATTATTTGATGTTCTAAGCTTTTCTCGATTTTTTAAAAGTTTAATTCACTTACGAAATTTTTAGGGGGATAAATATTGGAAAAGTATGTTTTCTAAGCAGAAAATATATTTTTCATACAGTTGAAGATTGGCCAGAAAAATATCCCCAATTGTCTCATTTAGAACAAAGCTGTAATTAGACGCTTAATCGCAGGGGAATATTAGACTACTAATTTTACCACGCGTTTATTAGGTTCACTTGTATGTTTGTTTGTTTGTTTGTTTGCCTGCTTGTATGTATGTAACTCTCGTTGGGTTTAAGCCCCAGTGGCCCAAAAACCGTGAAATGTCCCTAAAATATGGGTATCAAACGAAAGGGGAAAGCCCCAGGTTTCATTTGGACATCGACATATTTCGATAAATTTATCGATAACTGAGTTATCGGTCAAAATGTGGTTGCCCAAAAACCTTAAAATTTCCCTACAAAATGGGTATCAAACGAAAGGTGAAGGCCCCAGGTCTCTTTTGGACATCGATATATTTCTATAAATTTATCGATAACTGAGTTATCGGTAAAAATATGATTGCCCAAAAACCTAAAAAAATCCCTACAATATGGGTATCAAACGAAAGGTGAGGGCCCCAGGTTTCATTTGGACATCGACATATTGCGATAAATTTATCGATAACTGAGTTATCGGTCAAAATATCATTGCCCAAAAACCTAAAAAATTCCCTACAATATGGGTATCAAACGAAAGGTGAAGGCCCCAGGTCTTATTTGGACTTCGATATATTTCGATAAATTTATCGATAACTGAGTTATTGTCAAAATATGATTGCCCAAAAACCTAAAAAATTCCATACAATATGTGTATCAAACGAAACTTGAAGCCCCCAGGTTTCATTTGGACATCGACATATTTCGATAAATTTATCGATAACTGAGTAATCGGTCAAAATATGATTGCCCAAAAACCTAAAAAAATCCCTACAATATGGGTATCAAACGAAAGGTGAGGGCCCCAGGTTTCATTTGGACATCGACATATTTCGATAAATTTATCGATAACTGAGTTATCGGTCAAAATATAATTGCCCAAAAACCTAAAAAATTCCATACAATATGGGTATCAAACGAAAGGGGAGGGCGCCAGGTTTCATTTGGACATCGACATATTTCGATAAATTTATCGATAACTGAGTTATCGGTCAAAATATGATTGCCCAAAAACCTAAAAAATTCCATACAATATGTGTATCAAACGAAACGTGAAGCCCCCAGGTTTCATTTGGACATCGACATATTTCGATAAATTTATCGATAACTGAGTTATCTGTCAAAATATGATTGCCCAAAAACCTAAAAAATCCCTACAATATGGGTATTAAACGAAAGGTGAAGGCCCCAGGTTTCATTTGGACATCGACATATTTCGATAAATTTATCGATAACTGAGTTATCGGTCAAAATATCATTTCCCAAAAACCTAAAAAATGCCATACAATATGGGTATCAAAAGAAAGGGGAGGGCCCCAGGTTACATTTTGACATCGACATATTTCGATAAATTTATCGATAACTGAGTTATCGGTCAAAATATCATTGCCCAAAAAACTAAAAAATTCCATACAATATGTGTATCAAACGAAAGGTGAAGGCCCCAGGTTTCATTTGGACATCGACATATTTCGATAAATTTATCGATAACTGAGTTATCGGTCAAAATATGATTGCCCAAAAACCTAAAAAAATCCCTACAATATGGGTATCAAACGAAAGGTGAAGGCCCCAGGTTTCACTTGGACATCGACATATTTCGATAAATTTATCGATAACTGAGTTATCGGTCAAAATATAATTGCCCAAAAACCTAAAAAATTCCCTACAATATGGGTATCAAATGAAAGGTGAAGGCCCCAGGTCTCATTTGGACTTCGATATATTTCGATAAATTTATCGATAACTGAGTTATTGTCAAAATCTGAGGCCAAATGCCTTAAAATTTCCTAACAACATGGGTATAAAACGAAAGTGGAAGTCCAGAGGTTTGTTGTTGTTGTTGTTGTTAACAATGCATTGCCCTGTCTAGAGTGTATGATCATTCCGAAGATCTTCATCAAGCTCTTCTAAGGGGAGTCCATGGAAACGTGCAGTTTCAACAGGGTTTGTCCAGAGGGACAGAGGGGTTAGAAGAGTAGGTTCAAATGAACAATTGAAGAGATGTAGAGTATCATGGGGGGTCCTACCACATGCAGGGCATGTGTTTGAGATTGTGTCATTAAGTCTGGACAAGTAGGAGTTTAACCTTACACTATAACCAGACCTAAGCTGTGCCAGGGTAACTCTTGTCTCCCTTGGTAAGGTGCGTTCTTCTTCAGCAATATCCGGTGGAGGACTGTTCAGAACGGGGTTCACAGGTAGAGATCCGACAAAAGTATCTACCGACTCGGTGTGGATGTCGGTTAGAGCCCGCTTATGATTCTGCAGATCAAACGGCAAGGTAATATGATGCCGGATCTCATCATAATGTTTACGGAGATGTTTCCTTATGTCTCTCGGGGGCGGATCTATGTCCAAAAGATGACGGTTTGGATGTGCTGGCTTGTGGCAGTTCAGAAGGAATTGCTTGCTCAGCATTTCCGCATGCTCTTTTACATTGAGCAGTTTTGCCTCCTGATGGAGGTGAGACTCGGAAGACATGAGGAGACATCCCGTAGCAGTTCTGATGGCAGTATTTTGGCAGACTTGTAACTTCGTCCAGTTGGTGTTATGTACATTAGGCGACCATATGGGTGCAGCATAGTCAAAGACTGGTCGGCCAATGGCCTTATATGTAGTCAGCAACGTTTCTTTGTCTTTTCCCCAAGTACTGCCGGCAAGTGACTTGAGGATCTTGTTGCGACCACGTACCTTTGAGACCATTGCAGACACATGACCAGCAAATGAGAAAGTATTATCCAATGTCATCCCTAATAACTTTGGGTGGCTGACAGTTGGTAGCTTAGTGCCGTCAACGAAAATGTCTAATTCATTTCTCACCTGGTGCGTCCACGTCGTAAAAAGCGTCGCCGTTGATTTAGTCGGAGATATCGTCAGATCTCGCTCTGTGAAAAACCTGGAAAGGTCGCAGAGGTAACCGTTGATTTTTTTTACAGAGTTCATCAGTATAGGGGCCCTTCCCCGTCGCCATTATTGTACAGTCGTCAGCATAAGAAACGACGGAGACACCCTCTGGTGGTGGGGGCATCTTCGATAGATAGAAATTAAACAGTGTCGGGGATAGGACACCACCCTGTGGCACCCCCTGTCTAATTCGTCTTGGTTTTGATGTTGCGTTTCTAAAGTTGACCGACGCCTGCCGCCCATTCAAGTAATTAGCGGTCCATCTCTTTAACCCATCAGGTATTTGTGTTTCTAATAGATCTTGTATGAGAGTGGCATGGTTGACTGTGTCAAAAGCTTTCGACAAGTCAAGTGCCACTAACACAGTCCTGTGATTTGGTTGGTTTTGATTTAGACCGCTATTTATTTGCGTTGTAATGGCATTGAGTGCGGTGGTGGTGCTGTGCAGCTTACGGAAGCCATGTTGATGATTAGCCAGGTGCAGATTTGCGGTCTAATACGGGAGCAAAATGGACTCTAGCGTCTTCACTACCGGCGACAAAAGTGATATAGGGCGATATGAATCGCCTATGTTTGCCGGCTTTCTAGGTTTTAATAATGGAACCACTCTCGCCTTTTTCCATATTTCAGGAATGACGAAAGTGTTCAGTGAAAGATTGAATAGAGCCGCTAAGTATTTGTGTCCCTCCTGGCCTAGATGTTTCAGCATCTTCATGGCAATGCCGTCGGGGCCGATGGATTTTGAGGGCTTAGCCTGTCTGATGGCTTCCTTGACCTCTGAGGCAGTGATGACAATGGGCGTGTTTTGGTTTTTGTGTTTACGCGCCTGTCGCATGGTTCTACGTTTAGCTCTATCGGGTGGGGAATGTAGTACAAATTGTCTACAGAAGGAGTTCGCACATCCCCTAGGGTCCTTCTTCACCCTGTCACCGAAAGTAATATCTACTTTATCCTTGTGTTGTGTTGGATTAGATAGAGCTTTGACCGTAGTCCATAATTTGCCAACACCGTCAGAGAGGTTGCATTGCTCTAGGTGTTGTTTCCATTTGGCCAGTTTGTGTTTATCGACCAACCTACGAATTTCCGCGTTGAGATCCCTTATACGGGGGTCTGCGGGATTGAGACTTCGCACTTCATCTCTTTCTCTAGCCATGGCCGCTGCCTCCGCGGGGAAATTTGGTCTTATTCGGGATATTCGACCCGCAGGAATGAAGCGTCTAGAGGCCAAGTCAATGATGTTGCGGAAGTCTCGTTCGCCTTTGCGTACGTCCGTAGGAATGGATAGAGCAGCCAAGGATTCGTCCGTATATGTCTGAAAACTGTCCCAGTCCGCCTTGGTAAAGTTGATGTATGTACCATGCTCAGGTGTTATAAAGTCCGTCGGTCGTTCGATGGTAATGACTATTGGGAGATGGTCAGACGCCAACGTGAGTATGGGTCGCCAATTGATGTTGTTCAATAGTCCTGCACTTACGATAGAAATATCTGGCGAACTATAGCAGTTACCCGATACTCTCGTTGGGGCGTCTCCGTTCAATGTACAGAAAGCCGTATCATCTATTTGTTCTGCGAGTACATGCCCCCTACTGTCTGCTGGCAAGTTTGAGTGCCACATGTCGTGGTGCGCATTGAAGTCGCCCAGGATCACGCGGTTATCTCCTCGTAATAGCAAGCTAATGTCGGGGTGATAACCGGTGGGGCAACTTGAGACAGGGGGTATGTAGATGTTAATGATTTGCAGATCGACATCTCCTGTACGGATGGTAATACCTTGGCTTTCTAAGATATCATCCGTTCCTTCGATGTCGGTATCAAATAGATGATACTGTACAGAGTTGTGCGTTATGAACGCTAGACCACCTCCCAGACCTCCTGTTACTCTATGACGGTCTTTCCGGTGGATGTTATATCCGCCATAGGTAATGAGGTCCGACCTTGGACTGAGCTTGGTTTCTTGGATTGCGGCAAGTTTTATGTCATATTGCGTCATCAAATTAGTTATCTCAAGTCCAGAGGTTTCGTTTGGACTGCTGTATTTTTCGATATATTTATCGATAATTTCATAGGACATTTGACTAAAAAGTAAAAAATATATATAGTTTAAAAAAACTAAAACTCACGCTTTTAGAGAGTATTGAAATTTAAAAATAATTTTAAAAACCCTACACAGTAGTATTGTGGAAAAAGCGTGGTCCGCTTTGTGCCATAATTTTCCAAGTCCAGAGGTTTCGTTTGGACTGCTGTATTTTTCGATATATTTATCGATAATTTCATAGGACATTTGACTAAAAAGTAAAAAATATATATAGTTTAAAAAAACTAAAACTCACGCTTTTAGAGAGTATTGAAATTTAAAAATAATTTTAAAAACCCTACACAGTAGTATTGTGGAAAAAGCGTGGTCCGCTTTGTGCCATAATTTTCGTATATCGAGCGCTCTACGCTTTTCCCACATAATGCTAGTTTCTTTACTGCGCTTTCATTAGCTTTACTTGGACATACATTCATATGTATGTTTGCTTGTTTGTATGTAACTCTACTTCAGTCTACCCGATAGTGGCATATGACTGTCACAAAAACCTTGAAATGTGCCTTCAATATGGGTGTCAAACGATAGGAGGTTGCATTTGGACTTCGATATATTTATCGATAACTAAGTTATCGGTCATAATGTCTACAATCTGGGTAGCAAACAAAAGGGAAGTTCTACAGGTTTCTATTGGACCTTGGAATATTTCGATATATTTATCGATAACTGAGTTATCGGTCAAAATGAGGTTGTCCAATAATATTAAAAATTGCCTACAATATGGGTATCAAACGAAAGTGGAGGCCCAGAGGTTTCGTTTGCTTTGCGGTATACTTCGATATATATATCGATTACTTCATAACACATTTAACTAAAAAGTAAAAATAAATATAGTTTAAAAAGGTAAAAATAATTTAAATAAAAAACGAAGATTGTGGAACAAAGCGGACCACGCTTTTTCCACAATACTACTGTGTAGGGTTTTTAAAATTATTTTAACATTTTTAGTTCAATACTCTCTAAAAGCGTGAGTTTTAGTTTTTTAAACTATATTTATTTTAAAGTAAAATTCCACAAAGTTACGATAAAAAAAGTACCATTATATATCGAAATATTATAAGCCCATACCGGGTTTTTGTGCAATTTAAATTAAAACTTCTTTTTTATGTCACAATTAATGTAAGTTTAATATAATATGTAATAGTAAGTGTCTGCTGTACCTTAGACACAAACAAATAAATAAAAAAATAAAATAAAAATCTGTTGTAGATATATCCTAATGTGTTGTCGTCAGCTTTTCTGTTGTACTACTTTGGTGCACCACCCTAATGTGAAGATTGCTTGTATGGTATCACTTAATCCAAATTTGCATTTGTCACGAGGGAGCCACTTACTTGGTTTTGTTGTCAAGGGGGAATATGTATATTAAGCAGGGTTGGGCATAGTGCACTAAATTTAGTGAGCACTACGGGTTTTCGAATTTAACTAACACTGAAAAATTAGTGATAGTTAAAATGAAAATTCACTATCACTAATTTTTTAGTGCAGTGAAAATTCAAAAACACTATAACTAAAAATTTAGTGATAGTGAAAATAATTTGCACTACCACTTGGAAATTTCACTAAATTACCACCAAAATGAGGGAGTTCAGGCCGATAACCCCATGTTTGCTACTTACCTTCATATGCAATATAATCGTTTATAATTTTATTTCATATAAATAAATAAATGCATAAAATAAGGAAGCATATAAGTGTTTAAATGTTTAAACTTCTAGTTTTTCAATTTTTATTTGCCTTCTTTAATACCAGCATTTCAAAATTATTGTCAGTAAGATTTTGCCTTTTAGATCTATTAATAATTCCTGCAAAGGAAAACAGTCTTTCTACTGGCGCAGAGGAAGGAAGAGGGGTGTTGTATTTTAAAAACATCTTTCTTATTGTAGGAAAGCAGCGTAAAGCATCAATGTTGCTATCATCCTCATTCAAGTAGGAATCGACTTCGGTTGCTATAGCTCCGCCATGTGAGCTTGTATACTGACTTGTATCTAAACAAGTAAGGAAAGCTGTCTTCGGCTGTGCCGAAGGCTATATACCTTTCATGAATAAGCGTCACGATTTTCACTGTTCGATCCCCAGTACAGCCTGTTTCAATTTAACTATATTTACTATACACATTACACATCTTTGTTATAATTTAAAAAAACTTACAAAATAATAGGATCCGAGTTATCGGAACAATCGATTGTATGGAGGCTATATATTATACGTGTTCAATTGTACTGACTTACACTATACACATTACATATGTAGAAAGTACTAAAGGTGAAATATTTTACGTTCCTAACTTTTTAAATGCGGAAGTATTGGCCAAAAAACCTTATATCGGAACAACCGGTTGTATGGGGCTAAATATATGTTATATTTACCCGATCTTCTTGATTTTCCTCTACACACTACATAAATAGAAAGTACTCGAGATGCAAAATTTTACGTTCCTAACTTTTTAATTGCAGAAGTTTTGGCCAAAAAACCTTATATCTGAACAATCGGTTGTATGGGGGCTATATGTTACATTTGCCCGATCTTGTTGATTTTCACTATAAACACTACATAAATAGAAAGTACTCGAGTTGCAAAATTTTACTTTCCTAACTTTTTAATTGCAGAAGTTTTGGCCAAAAAACCTTATATCTGAACAATCGGTTGTATGGGGGCTATATGTTACATTTGCCCGATCTGGTTGATTTTCACTATATACACCACATAAATAGAAAGTACTCGAGTTGCAAAATTTTACGTTCCTAACTTTTTAATTGCAGAAGTTTTGGCTAAAAAACCTTATATCTGAACAATCGGTTGTATGGGGGCTATATGTTACATTTGCCCGATCTTGTTGATTTTCACTATATACACTACATAAATAGAAAGTACTCGAGTTGCAAAATTTTACGTTCTTAACTTTTTAATTGCAGAAGTTTTGGCCAAAAAACCTTATATCTGAACAATCGGTTGTATGGGGGCTATATGTTACATTTGTCCGATCTGGTTGATTTTCACTATATACACTACATAAATAGAAAGTACTCGAGTTGCAAAATTTTACGTTTCTAACTTTTTAATTGCAGAAGTTTTGGCCAAAAAACCTTATATCTGAACAATCGGTTGTATGGGGGCTATATGTTATACTGGTCCGATCTTGTCAGTTCCGACAAATGATTCCTATATTACAAAATGGTGGCCACATACAAAATTTCATCCAGATATCTCAAAAATTGAGGGACTAGTTTGCGTTCAAACAGACAGACGGACAGACGGACAGACGGACAGACGGACAGACGGACATGGCTAAATCAACTCATCTCGTCATCCTGATCATTTCGGTATACTTATTGATGGGTCTATCTCTTCTTCTTCTCATATTTACAAACATCGGACCAAAGTTATAATACCATTTCATGTTCATGAAAGGTATAAAAATTAAGTTATTGTAAACAGTACACAGTTTGGCTTTATTCAATGAAATACCTTTAGGGTCGTTGTCGAATTCGAGAAATGGTTTAGTAGCACGCATGGAAGCTTGCGAATTATTTTCTTCTTGAACGGTATTTTTTTGAAAATCCATCGCATATACTTTTATTTTGTCCCGAACGTGGTCTATGGTGTATGAATTTGCACTTTCCAGTAAGACCTTGCAAAATTTTAGTTTTATTTCGGGAATGAGGGTTGCGGCAATAACTGCATCCCACGAGTCAGAATGCAAATAAAAGTATTTTTCAAATCTTTCTATTAACTTTGATTCAATTTTACCACTAATTTCCGTGAGAAATTTGAGATTTTCGGAACTAAAGAAGAACACTAAATTGTTTGCGAAATTTTTGTACTAGGACAATAGTGAAAGTTTGATTTATTCACATTCAGCAGTTTTCGAGTAATACGACCTCAAACATACGGACAGACAGCCAGACAAAAATTCTAAAAATGGTTGATGAAAAATGAAAATGCTGAAACGCTATTGAAGTACTGTAATAATATGTCAAATTTCTTTTTTTGCAATTCCGACATTTTCGGGACTCAAAATGGGGAGTTTGCATCCCTACTACAAACTTAAAAAATAGCAAAACAACTTTGATACAAATAATTCATTAAAAACAAGAGTTCTAGTAAAAACAGTTAGTTTGCAAATGCACAGCTTTGGTAAGTGTACGTACGTATAATACTGTACGATTGATCTCAATTGTATCGTGAGTATATAAATATATGGTTGGTTTCTCTTATTATTTCTAGCCTCTTTGACATACGTAGGTATGCGTATACAAATTATTATTAGCGATATTTACTGCTACTTCATGTATATATGTACGTACTAGGGCACCTTACTAAATAATCGGTATTGTCGGTAACAGTAACACTATTACTAGTCGACAAATCATATGGGACATCAAAACAAACTTTAAGTAAAATATCACAGCTTACTACAAACTTAGTGATAGTGCATTTTTAGTTAAAATAAAAGGATAGTGATAGTGATTTTGAATTTTCACTAACACTAATATTTAGTGATAGTTAAAATCAAAAATCACTATCACTAAAAATTTAGTAACTATTAAACTAGTTACATATATTTAAAAATCAATTGCGGCATTATATGTATGTGTTGCATGAAATAGTCCAAATTTATATTATTTTCAAATTTCTGTAACTAGTTCAAGAGTTATGATAATTGCACGCGGTTTTTTTTTCTTGGAAAATTTGAAGGTTCAGCTTTCAAACTATGTAAAAGTTGCTTGAAAAAATTCCAAAAACTATACGAAAATTTACTTTGAAAAAACACGCATAAGGGTTTAGGAGATCCATCAGCAGAGACCCTTGGTATGAAAATAACAAAACGAAATGTTGAGGTATTAGAAGCTAAAGGTCCATGAGAAATTCGTATTTTTATCTCTTGAGAAACATGTCCGTTTTAGAGCCTGAAGAACACGATTTGCCAATTTCGAGATAATAATTTATTTATAAGGTGTGAGTTTTATTGGCCGATGGATGGGAAAGTTTCTTCTAGGATATGTACCCTTAATTTCTGAAAAAAATTGAGTGGCTACTTAAAACAGTGAAGACGCCAGAGCCAGCTAAAATTTACAAAAAAGGATAAAAATTACGTATTTTCAGTAGCACGTTTTTAATACCAGGTACTCGCTATATGAATTATTATTTAATTTAAAACAAACTACTCTCTTTTACCTTTCAGCGCCATATAGAACGTAAACATTTTTACAGCAATAAACATTTTTACAGCCTAAAAATAAAGTTTTGAAAACTTTGAAATTCGACCAGTCCGAAACGAGTGGTTATAAAAATTTAATGTGTGTAAATTTGTTCCTTTAGGATTTGTTCCTTCTTTGTTCCTAAAGAAGTGTTTCAAAGTTTGAGCGAAATCCGGGACTAGTCAGCAACGATTTTTGCTAATATTAGACGTTTTTATATGGATTGACTCAATATTCTAAAATTTGGAGTTACAAATACCGCGATTTTTATCTCTATAAGTATGGTCGCTATTACAAAAACCGTCTAAAAATTTTGAAAAAGAACACGAAATTTTTTTCTCAAAATCCGCCTTAGTCGCCGTGGTGCTCGGACTATCACACTAACGGGTTCTCATCACGGGAAAAGTATCATCAAAAATTCTTCAGAGAAATTTTTCTAATCGGGGCGCCCCTAAAAAGTGGGTTAGAAAACTCTCCGAGTGTCTTTCTGCCATTGAAGGCTTCTTACTATAAACTCATCTGCTTTGCGAGTGCCGTTCGGAGCCGGCAAAGTACTGTAGGTTCCACCAACTTGTGGGAAAAATTTCAAAGCAGCACAGTACAAATCGGAAAAGAAGCTTGTCGCAAATATCTCTATGGAGATTAATCACACTATCCATTTATTTTAGAATTTTTATGCTTCTTTATTTAAATTTTATTGTAATTAAAAGCTTTACACTTTCAAGTATAAAGGAACCATATCAGGTGAAAGCATTGGCTTAGCTGATTACCTTTTGACTTGAGTGTCTAATCATTTCTCAGTGTGATTTTGATATCAAACTCGCGAATTGCTAAAATAAGTCTTGTCGTAGGTACACTAATTTTTTAGCTCATGTGAAAAGTTAAAGCTTTGTTACGCGATGAATCAACATAAATACTGAAAATCTATCAAAAGTAGAGCTTCAAAACCATCGATAGTGGCGCCATTCGATCAGGGGCGGATCGTGACATTGTGGGGCCCTGGGCTAATGTTACTCGGGGGCCCTGTTTTTTATGGTGATGCAGTATATCGTTACCTTAATTCACAAAGGCCCTAATCGACACATTTTTCGAAAGTGACTTTTTTACATATTTAAGTATAATATAGTAAAATACACACAACAAATTTTAAGGAGGTACTAGCAGTAATAACGGAGATATTCCAAATTTACAAAGCTATATTTGCATGTGTTCAATGTAAACAAATATGGGTTTTTGCTTCTCCTGTAAAATTTTTTTTTGTCAGTTAGAGCCATTGTGAATTAAGGTGACATTATCAGAAAAATAATCAGCTTATAAAAACATTTATTTATCAAAACAAATATGACAATAAAGAATATTAAATTACAAGTCAACCTTTCCCGGATGGGGTATATACTTGTCTTTTGCAGCAAGGAATCAACTATACAGCTCCAGTCCTATCAAATTAATATAGAGCATCCCTGCTGTTAGGATATATTCCCAACAGGTGGACAGAGGTTAAGGTTGAATTTATACCCTCTGTGTAAACACCAACTTGCCTACCAACCCGGAAAATCCACGGAGATTGCTATCCATTTCCTTACTGAAAAAATTTAAAAGGCCATAGAGTCTAAAAACATAGCCCTGTATGCATTCCATTGAGGAAGCTATGATTAGCAAGGACGTAAGCCCAATGATCACTCGCTGGTTCCTGGCCATGCTAAAGCAAAGAAAAATCAGCTTTGAGCTAGGACGGAGTGCTGGCTCAATCGTGGCCACAAGAGGATGCCCTCAGGGAGGTGTACTTTCTTCTCTACTGCGGACCATAGTAATAGACGAACTTCTTCATCTTTTGAAGGGCAATGGCTTTGACGTACAGGGATATGCGGATGACTTAGTAGTCTGCGTAACAGGAATGCATGAAGAAACAATATCCGATCGCATGCAACAAGCCCTGCGCATCATTGAAAGGATTATCTATCAACGAAGAAAGCTTTCTATGTTAGAGCCGTCCCTAGGAGGCAGCCGCATATGTTTTTCGACGGAAGCAAAACACCTAGGAGTAGCATTGGACAAAACCCTCACATGGAATGATTATTTGGAGGACGAGGGCAACGAGGGACTTTTTCGCCTGCACTAGACTTTATGGCAAAACATAGGGTCTGTCTCCCAAAATGACGTACTGGTCATTTAATACAGTTGTGAAGCCAATATTCACATACGCATCTCTAGTCTGGTGTCCTAAGACAGCTCAAAGAACAGCGGCAACTAACTTAAGTAAGCTGCATCGGCTAGTCTGTGTTGGTATAACAGGTGCAATGAGAACGTGCCTCATGCTTTAAGTGCCCTTGTGGGAATACCTTCTTTCTCTATTCTGACAGAGAAGGAGGTCACACTTGCTGCATTAAGACTTCAAAGGAATTCCGATCTAAAATTTCATAAATAGTCCTATATTGCAACTTTGAAGTTTTGATCGTAGATCGAGTGGTCTGGGACACAGGGAACCCTTTTGCCGAATCCGACTCGGAGATTTGGTATACGGAAGAATCGAAGTTGGAAGATGGTAGGAGCTAGTATCTATTGACCAAATTACAAAAAATCGGTTGCGATGGGTAGCTACCCCACAATCTTTCAAGCGGAAATCCATGCAATAGAATTATGTGGCAGAGAATGCCTCCGAAGAAGACTATCCTCTAGGCGAATCTACATTATGTCAGACAGTCAGGCCGCCCTACGTGTCTTGCAGTCTTACACTATAACCTCGAAGCTTGTCGATGAGTGCGTCGCAGTCCTTAATTACATATCTGGGAGCCAAAAACAAAGTTTTGTTAGGTTGGGTCCCAGGGAATGAGAGAGCATGACGGCAACGAAAAAGCAGATGACCTGGCAAAACATGGTGCTCTAACAGCATTTTATGGTCGGGAACCCTTTTGTGGACTCACGAAGGCCCACGTAAAAGAGACCATAAGCACCTGGGAAAATAAGGCAGCATTGGCTTAGCAGCCTAGGACAGAGGCAGGCCAAACTCTTTATAGAACCCTCACAAAGCGCATCAGCCAGGCTCATTAATCTAAAGAGAGTGGATCTAAGAACCCTCACTGGTTATTTTACGGGACATTGCGGTTTGCGTTATCACCTGAGTAAGATGAATCTGTCAGATACAACAATTTGTCGGTTTTGCGAACTGGATGATGAAACGCCGGTTCACATACTCTGCGAATGCATTGCGTTAGCAAGAAAGAGAGTCTGCTACCTAGGTGTGGTCACTCTCAATCCGTTCGTGATATGAAATAAAAAACCTGAGGAGGTGCTCAAATGTATAAGGAGCCTCCGCATACAGCAATAAGTTGAAAGGTCACACAATAGATCGTATAAGGTACCACGAAATTAATCCCAAATGAAATAAGTCAAAAAAAAAAAAAATAAAATAAGTCCAAAATATTTTCCATACAAATTGGGACTTATTTCATAATGAAATAACTCCCAATGCGTTGGGACTTATTTCATAAAATTTTGTTGGGAATTATTTCATAATGAAGTAAATCCCAAATGAAATAGCTCCCAACGGGATTTATTTCATTTTCATTGGGACTTATTTCATTTCTCTTAAAATTGCAATTTAACAAGCTTTCACGTTTTTGTAACTGTTTCTATAACTGTTGTAAGGTAAGATTTTAGCAAAACAACCAACAGTCTTAATACATCGAAACTGATATTTACAGACCGATAACTGATACATACAGACCGACAGATAGACAGAAATTTAAAATTTTATTATATGTAGATTATGAAAAGGCAGGCAGGAAAAAAAAAGTTGGAGGAGGAAGTGAGAGCGGCGCGGCGCGGGCCGCACGCCTGAACGCGTCGCCAGGTGTATAATTAATAACGTATTACTTATGCATAAATATACATATGTATATCTACTGAATAAATAAGCGCTTGGATTGGGAGTTATTTCATTTTTCTTGGGACTTATCTCATTTGGGAGTTATTTCATTTTTTTTGGAAACTGGGGCCTCATTATGAAATAACTACCAGGTTAGGTTAGGTTCAAGTGGCTGCCGCAGAGGCACCACCAACACAAGGAAAGTCAGTCCCGGGACCCAGCCATATGGAAAATCCCTGAGTTGTTGGGATTTTCCACATAGCAGAATCCCGGGACTGACACTCCTAAACCGACACTGTTACTCCTCCTCGAACCACTTAGATGACTTTATGAAGCCCATCAAGTCCTTTATGTCCAGTTCCGCGATCTGGCTTAGGCTATCCAGGAACGGAACTCCCAAAAAGCGCGTTCTCGCGCCGCTTAAAGCCGGACAGTTGCAGATGAGGTGCTCCACAGTTTCCTCCTCCTCATCATCTTTGCAACTCCTGCAGCATCGTTGGTAGGGCACACCTAGCCTTTCTGCATGCCTAATAATGAGGCAGTGACCGGTTGATACCCCTATCAATATGCAGATTTCCCTCCTAGTTAGGGCATAAATGCGTCTAGACCTTTTAAGATCCCATTTTGGCCAGGTTTGTTTCGATATCCGACACCCTGGGGATTGCAGCCATCTTCCGTTGGCTTGACGGAGTGTGTGCTCCTTAAGCATTAGTTTGCATGTGGCAAACGGCATACCTAAGCGCTCTTTATCCTGAAGAACCTGCTTGGTCGTGCCCTGCCTGGCAAGCTCGTCTGCCTTACAGTTTCCCTCAATGTCCCTATGTCCCGGGACCCATATGAGATTTACGCGGTTCTGTTGGGCCATCACAGCTGAGCGTCAGTTCAGAGTTGAACGTGTATGAGCCAAGGGATTTGATGGCCGCTTGGCTATCGCTGAAAATAGCGAGATCTTCTCCGATAACACGTTTGCTTAACCAGGCCGCGGCGTCCAGGATTGCCGACACTTCCGCCTGGAAGACGCTACAATGATCAGGTAGTCTGAAGGAGAGCTCAAGGTCCAAATCCCTTGAATAAACCCCTCCTCCAACTCTGCCATCCAACTTCGAACCGTCGGTGTATATGGAAGTGCCACCATTTGTTTCGGGACACCAATCCGTCCTCTCCCAGTCTTCTCTGCTGGGAATGTTTATTTTGAAACAGCTATCCCCGACTGTAGTGGTCGCACAACGATCTGTGCTTAGAGGGAGAAAGCTGGAAGATTCCAGAATACTGGAGTGTCCAATAGTACCCGCAGCCCAACTGGAGGTTTCTCTTAGGCGCAGAGCTGATGCCGCCGCTGACCGAAACCCTTCCAGATCAAGTGGCAAAATGCCCAGAATGTCCTGGAGGGCTTCGTTGGGCGTTGTCCTTAGCGCACCGCTTATACAGATCATATTGGATCTGTGGACTTTCCGCAACAGATTCAGGTATGTTGCTCTGCTTAGCGCAGGCTACCATACGACGACTCCATACAGCATGATTGGGCGAATGATGGCCGTGTAGATCCAACTGCATACTCTAGGGCTGAGCCCCCATTTTTTGCCAATGGCTCTTTTGCATGTGTAAAGAGCGATGCAAGCTTTCTTCTGGCGCTGAAGAACATTCTCCTTCCAATCCAATTTCCTGTCCAGAACTATGCCTAGAAACTTGGCCTTATACGACAAGCCCAGGCGCGTGCCATCTAGTTCCGGTAGGCTTAGTGGCGGTATTTTGTACCGGTTGGTGAAGAGGACAAGTTCCACCTTCCCCGGGTTGATACTAAGTCCGCAGCGAGAGGACCACGTCGAAACTTCTCGCAGTGCTACTTGCATCTGGTCACACAGAGTTTGTGGGAACTTGCCTCTGAATGCAATAGCTAAATCGTCTGCGTATGCCACTATCTTCCCGCCCCCCAGCTTGTGTCACGTAGCAACGAGTTGACTGTGAGGTTCCATAAAAGCGGGGAAAGAACACCACCCTGGGGTGTTCCCCTTGTGACATAACGTGATAACTCAACCGTACCAAGTGAAGAAGCTATTTTCCTTCCCCTTAAAAGTTGGTCAATTAAACCAGTTAGAGGTCTATCTACGCCCAGATTAGTTAGAGCGGAGTTGATAGCCTCCGGGCTTATATTGTTGAAAGCCCCCTCAATGTCTAGTAGGGCTACGAGACAGTAGTCCTTTTCACACAGCGATTTCTCAATGACAGATACTAGGCTGTGCAGAGCGGTTTCTGTTGATTTACCCTGGGTGTATGCATGCTGATAGCTATAGATAAGCTTGCTATCAATAGTCGTTGAGAGGTAGTCGCTTAGTATCCTCTCAAAGGTTTTTAGTACAAAGGACGAGAGACTGATCGGTCTGTAGTCTTTTGGCTCGTAGTGGGATGCCTTCCCATCCTTAGGGATAAACACTACCGTGGCGCTTCTCCAGGAGCCCGGAATGTGGTTGAGAGCCAGGCAGGCTGTGAAGAGAAATACCAGCCATTTAGCTGATGTCTCCAACGTGTTTATAAGTTGCGCGGGGATAATCCCGTCCGGCCCGGGAGCCTTATACGGTTCAAAGCTCTTAACTGCCCACCTTACTCTTTCCTCAGTGATGGGTATATTTACTGCCAGGTTTGTTGCAGGTGCTAGTGGTGCGTCATGCAGATTCCCCGGAAAATGTGTATTCAAGAGCAGCTCAATAAAGTCTGAAACCATTTCTATGTAACGGTGGTCGGAGAATGAATGTTCTTCCTGAACCCGCCATTTTCGGACCCACTCATAAGCGCCTTCACTACAGCTAGTGAGGTCTATGATCTCCCTGCGGGTCTTAGTGATAAAAGTAGGCTCATTACCCACTTTGCAAATCACCAGGTTGGTTGTTAAGAGGTAATCAAACAGAGACTCGCCCCTGGCATTGATGTCGGAGCTCCCCCATTGGACATGGTGAGCATTAGCGTCCGTTCCAATAGTAAGATTACCCGTGCAGAAATTTGACAGGTCTTTCACCTCCGTTTGTGGTCGGGGTTCGTCGGCGTCGTAGGGCATATAGACCGACGCCACCGTCAGGCGGGTGCTGTCGACCGTTAGACTGATAGCGGTAATATCACTATTGGAGTAGTTAGGTAGGAGAGGGGAGTTCAACTCAGACTTGACCAATATACACGTTCTGACTTTGCTCTCCTCGCTGGCTCGAATGAGCTTGAAGCCCTTAGTCCCCAATCCGCAGATTCTAGAGCTATTGACCCAGGGTTCTTGGATGAGGACCACATCCACGTCCCCTTTAGAAAGACGACTACTTAAAGCAGCCGAAGCCACTTTAGATTTGTGCAGATTAATCTGAACCACCACCAACATGAGAGCGCACAGACTTCCCTGCCGTCCCCATATCGTCGAGGTTTGCCCCATCCCGGAGGTTGCCTATCAACGACGAGTTGTTCCGATTAACTGCCCGATATGGCGTTGCAGGAGTCTTGCTGTCTGTAGCGTTAGATGTTAATCGCTCAGCGTTGGCTGCTACCACCGTGACGTCGAGGACTTCCTCGTCCTGTAGGCTGTCCTCCATCTCCGAGTTGTTCACAGCACTATCGCCAAGGGACGTGGCGGATAACATGCTTTCCGCATCGGAATCCTCCGCTTCCTCTTCTGGTAATACGTTTTCCGGTTCCCCCAGAGCAGCCGAGAAGGCAGCGCGCTGAGCATCACCACGATATACGTGGATAACGATCTGGCCTACGCTGTAGTGTACTAGGCCATTGCACCTTTTGAGGGGCTCGATTGACCCTTTATTCATGGTGAACACCACCTGTCTGTCGGGCCCTACCGCATCCCCGACCAGATTGACACTCCAGTCATGCGTTGGGACGGATTCATTAGCCGTAGCATCCCGAGAATTCTCTCGGGTTCGTCAGGGATGGCCGGAAACCACGCCCTTGCCCTTGGACGAGCTGGAATGTCCTTCCAGTCGACGACCTCTATCTTTGCGCCCTTGTAGACTTCACCCAGTTTAGCAGATGTTGCCTTGTGCTACGGTTTTTGCATCCTTGCATGCGAGTAATTTAATCTGACCCTGGTGCCAACCCGCATTCGTTACTCGCGCCGAACTACCCGTAAACTCCGGAGCAACATTGAGAAGAATATTGCCGAGTTCATTTCGCACGTAACGCCACCGGTCCTAAGGGATGGCCAGACGGTCATTGCCTCGGTCAAGGACGCCTATAAGGATCCTGTCCTTGGTTACCTCAGCAAAGCTTAGTTTGCGCGCTCCAGGGGTATTCTGATGCCGCTTGGGAGGGGGATTTAACTCCAGGTCCGATCTCTGGCGCTTGAAAGGGTTAACTTTTAACCTCTTTGGCATGTAAGAATTTTGGAAATCCGGTATCACAGCTTTCGCTAGCTCTACCGATTTACTTGAATTCGGCGACAGCGATTCCTGCGGTACCCCTTCATACCTCTTCAGGATCTTTGCAGCCAATCTTTTCTCGTGGTATGTGAAGCGGCGAGGAGATGTCTCCTGGGAGTGCGGACCCGTAGTTGCCATCGCGGTCGGTCTCCTTGCCGAAATCTCAGTTGCAGCTTCCTTCTCCTTCGAAATTCCGAGGCCAGGTCGTGAGACCGCTGCCACAGACGTAAAGATACTGGTTTTCATATCAGCGGTTGATGGGAGTTTAGCATTCGCCGTTGTCCGCTTAGCTGCGTTGGCAACCGCACTGGTGCTAGCTCCCATCAAGTCAATCTTAGTCGATAGAGGGTTGGTTGACCGACTCGTAGTTGCCATCGCTGTCGATCCCCCCCCTTGATTGTGGAACGGAGGTTGTCCTCCGGCGTTGTTATTACTTTCTCGCCTGTTCCTCCATAGCTCTGCTTTGCTGAGGAGTGAAATTTGGCGTTGTTTGTTTTTTAGGTTTATCGATTTTATTTGGGTTATTTGAGTTCATCTTGTTCGTACGACCCATCGCCGGACAAGGCCAGCTTAGGGTCAAGGGAAGAGTAGGGGAAAATGTGTCGTCCGCCGCGGCAGAGCCCCGTACCGCGGTAAGGCCATGCTTACTCTCTGAGGCGACCCGGTATCAGAGAGGCTCCGTTCAAATACAGCCACGATTTGCCTCCCGGCTGCAAACGTCCAATGGGCACGGTTTTGCATAACACCCTGGATTGGGAGGGGGAAGATCTTTGTCGTCGCGCCAGAGAGGCTAGGCTGCTCTCGTGATGAAGTGCCGTACGGAGCTATGATCACAAGGGCAGCGTAGCCCTGTGGCTATCGACTTAAGCCCTCGTACCGCGGCAAGGTATACACCCTTCACGAGGGAAAATAACTACCAAATATTGGGACTTATTTCATTACCTTCTTTGGGAGTTGTTGCATTTCTTAAAGTTGGGACTAATTTCATTTTTTGGTGGGATTTATTTCATTGGGACTTATTTCATGGGACTTATTTCATTTGGGATTTATTTCGTGGTACCGATCGTATAAATGGTCGCGGTGTAATAAGGCCTTCTAATAATAATAATAAAACACTGGTTTACAGCCAAAATGCACCAGAGACGCCATAGTGAAATTCCTATGTAAAATCACCTCCTAATTCCGAAAATCAAGGTTATTTTTACTTGAATGGTACCGTTTTTGAGATATTTACGATTTACCGTTATTTCAAAAAACAAAAAAGATGGCTCCACTTAATCGTGTATATCTCAAGAACAAACTGAGCTCTTCCAAAACGGTTTGAAAAATTTGTAAGCTAATAAAATTTACTATAATCAGTACATACAACACTTTTTGCTAGGTCCTGCAGATTCAAACATATTGAACAATCATTACGGATTTTTTAAATTTTTTTTGTAAAAATATAAAAAAATGTGTACTTTGCGAGGAAGCATCTCGAAAACTTTTTGTTTTTTAGCAGATATTTTCCCCCCCTTTAAGCTCTGTTTTATTACAAAAAAAACAAGCTATCAGTGAACAAAATCGATGAACTAATACAAAAGTTATAAGCATTCAAGTAAATATATCCATTTAATGCTTAAGTACCCTACTGGTACATATGTGTTAGTATTCGTATATCAGTTAGTTAGCAGGTAGATTTCGAAAAGTTATTAGATACAAAAAGCTGTTAGTGTCGTTTTCTCAAACCTAGGTACATTTTAAACAAGAGCATATTTTTGAGGCAGGTAGTGTTTTCTTTGTAGAACTAGGGAACCTTTTTGTTTAGGTAGGCTTGAATTTTTACTGGATCTAAGTATAAATAAGAGTACATGCGCCTTGTTCCTTCATAATATCTGCAAGGCTCGCCGGATACTGTTCAGTTTATAATTGCAGTTTATAACCCGTCATTTACTTAAAAATAAAAAATGAAGAAAAGGGCGCGAGAGTTTGAGTGTACAAATGATCCAGATATGTTCTGTTTCATCTGCGGTCAATTTATTGTTAAAAGTATGAGACGTGTGTTTTCAAATCCTTTGAAAGTTACATACTATAAGTGTTTTGGAATTGAGCCTAAAACCATGGACACCGAACACTGTGTGCACCACATGCCGAGTCGAATTGATTTCTTCGGAAACCGGAACAAAAAGGTACGTTGTAAAAATTTGGAATTTGTTCCCTTTTAATGCATAGCTGACTAATTTCTGAAACTATCTATTTAGGCGTCGTGTGAAATTTATTACACCAATGAAGTGGAGGGAACCAACTTGCCATTCAACGGACTGCTATATTTGTACTACAAAAGTACTTGGGGTTGGAAAGTCCAGAAAAGTAACATATGCGAGCGTATCTACAGTGTCATTACCAGAACTAATTTCAACAGAAGCGACATTGCCAGAATCAAATTTAACTTTAGTTCCGGCTCCAGTTTCATTGTCAACAGTAGTATCTGATTACGCGGCATCATGTTGTACTGAATTTCAAACGGAAAACGAAAGAAATTCTTTGTCACAAGCACAACTCAATGATTGGATAAGGGATTTGGAATTGTCAAAGGAAAAGGCCGAACTACACGCCTCTCGAATGCAACAATTTAAATTTGTTTCATCCGATGTTAAGGTAACATATTATAGAACTCGTCACGAAGAATTTTCCAAGTACTATACGAAGGAGGACAGTGTTTGTTACTGCAAAGACATTGCTGGTCTATTCAAACAATTTGGTGAACCATATGATTCAAAAGAGTGGCGATTGTTCGTAGACGGCAATAAATTAAGTTTAAAGGCCGTATTATTGCATATTGGCAACCAAAAGCCATCTATCCCGATCGCGCATGCAGTAAATACGAAGGAAACATATGAGATAATGCAAAAATTGCTCAAGTTAATCAAATACGAAGAACATGATTGGAAAATATGTGCCGATCTTAAAGTCGTTGGAATGCTATGTGGTCTACAAAGTGGATACACAAAATACTGTTGCTTTCTATGCAAATGGGATAGCCGAGCTCGTCAAGACCACTACATCATAAAGGATTGGCCAGAACGAATCGAGTTTCAAGTTGGGGTAGATAACATAAAATACTCTCCACTTATAAAGAAGGAAAAAATAATTCTACCTCCGCTCCACATCAAGCTCGGCC
Organism: Campiglossa producta; assembly: GCA_964058755.1. Taxonomy (NCBI): domain Eukaryota; kingdom Metazoa; phylum Arthropoda; class Insecta; order Diptera; family Tephritidae; genus Campiglossa; species Campiglossa producta. Next base: position 109,661,120 of record CAXKVI010000002.1, on the reverse strand, counting down.
TTATCAAAAACTTTGTGAAGGCTTTGGACAAAGAAGGCGAAGCTTTTCATCATTTGAAGACAATCTTCCCAGAGATTTCAGAAGCAAAAATAAAGGAAGGGATTTTTGTGGGACCGCAAATAAGGAAAATGATGACCAATAACCATTTCAAAGAACTATTGTGACCAGTGGAGGCAGCAGCGTGGGATTCTTTTGAAAAGGTCGTTACTTCTTTTTTAGGCAAACACACAAGTCCTAACTACGAGATGATAGTGAACGACTTAATCAAAAACTATGCGGAAATGGGTAAATAAAAAAACATATTATAATAAATTATATATTACATAAATTTACATGAGAATATATAGCCATAAATCTGAATTCATCGTCCAGTTCCGAACAAACAAGAGCGGGAAAAATATAAACAAAAAATTTGTTCTGAATTGAAAGATAAATCCAGCCTAAGAAAATTATATACTAATGTGTCACTTATGTATTTATCTAATTTACTTTTTTATTTTCTTTCAGGAGTAAATATGTCTTTAAAAATTCATTTCTTACACTCCCACTTAAATTTTTTCCCGCAAAATCTTGGCGACGAAAGTGACGAGCATGGCGAAAGGTTTCACCAGCAAATGAAAGTGATTGAAAGTCGGTATCAAGGATTCTGGCATGTCGCTATGATGGGCGACTACTGTTGGTTTCTCATAAGAGAAACCGATCCTAATCTAAATAAGCGTCAAAACAAGACACATAACTTTTTCAATTATAAAATAAGATCATAGAGTTAAGACAGAACCATATGTACATATGCTATTATTTGTAGGGTACTTAAGTATTAAATGGATATATTTACTTGAATGCTTATAACTTTTGTATTAGTTCATCGATTTTGTTCACTGATAGCTTGTTTTTTTTTGTAATAAAACAGAGCTTAGAGGGGGGGAGGGAAATATCTGCTAAAAAAACAAAAAGTTTTCGAGATGCTTCCTCGCAAAGTACACATTTTTTTATATTTTTACAAAAAAAAATTAAAAAATCCGTAATGATTGTTCAATATGTTTGAATCTGTAGGACCTAGCAAAAAGTGTTGTATGTACTGATTATAGTAAATTTTATTAGCTTTCAAATTTTTCAAACCGTTTTCGAATAGCTCAATTTGTTCTTGAGATATACACGATTAAGTGGAGCCATCTTTTTTGTTTTTTGAAATAACGGTAAATCGTAAATATCTCAAAAACGGTACCATTCAAGTAAAAATAACTTTGATTTTCGGAATTAGCAGGTGATTTTACATAGGGATTTCACTATGGCGTCTCTGGTGCAGAAAAAAAGTTGGAATTTGTGATCCAGTGTAATCAGCCGTTCTGCACTTTCGTTAATTCCTTTATTTGCTTATCAACTGCTAAGTCCTTTGTTAGATCACAATTTATAGAAAGAATGGATAAATGATTGAGTCGATCGTTCGACTTTGTTGTCCTATACTTTTTTTTTCAATATACGTCATCTGAGTAATATTCTACAATATTGCGTACACTTTCCAGATCCACGCTTTCCTGGTTTTTATTCTGCAAATCCATTAAAAAATTAAATTTTTTGCTGGTTGTCTCATAGACTTGACCCCTTTCACTTAAATCCATAATCAGCTTATCCAATGCAACGTTTAGCGTGTCTCTTTTAAATTTTGCTGCGCCGCATACTGTGACTTTAGCTGAAGACCTATCGGCAAACTTTGAAGTAATTTGTCTCTTGTAAACTTCGCTGCACTTTGTTTCCACACTAGTACTTAATTTTTTAGCTTTCTCTTCGTACTCTTTTAGCTTCTGATCTGAAAGCTGTCGTATGTTGTACACGAACTTTTTCAACGAAACAATTGATTGCCTTCGCAAATATTTAAGCCAGGGCTTTGTATTTTTTATTTACTACATGAAATCTCTCCAAAATTTCTCCCCAAAATTTGATCAAAATTGCAAATGAGAGTTTCGCCAATTTATTAAATAGACTTCGTGCCTCTTTTCTGAAAACAGCTTTCTCATCCTCATTTTCGCTAAAAGTTTTTAAAATTTTCATAATTTCAGAATAATGACAAGACCATCTGGTTTGGCTTAAACTTTTTAACGTAAATTTTAGTTGCATTTCACGATGTAACAATTCCCCCCTATGGGTTGAGGGTGAAAAGAAAACATATATTTTTTGCACCACTATAAAAAAAATTTACAATTTCGTTTGCAACTTCACCAACTAGGTTAAGGGAATGTGCAGCATATGGCACATAATCCGCACTTTTATTTTTTTGTTTAATTAATGCTTTGTACTGACAAACAATTTTGCGTTGTCATACAATTATCCAGTAACCCAGCCAGCAAAATCATCGTAAACGAGCTCGTTAACTGACGTTTTCTCGAAGAAAACTCTGATAAAATATCGTTTATGATATCCGTTTACGATTCGCCTACGAATCCGGTTTCGCTCTGAAATGTTTTTTGCCTACGATTGTCGTAAAAGTATCGAAAAAGCACTCGTATATGAATCTTTTTACGTCCGTTTTTTTATCGTAAATGTACTCGTAAACAATTAATTTTCGATAGAAAAACCGACTTTCTAGACTGCCTTACCGACTGATTTCAATGCGAAAAATAATACAAATAAACAAACCTAAATTTTAGGTATAAAGTTTTTTTATTAAATAATAAAATTGTGTACCTTTTTGCCAGCGTGTAAGTACATACTGATATTGGTTTACATGTTAAGCATCACAACTTATAAATAGTGGGTCATACAACCCAGAGGGCATCCCGAGATCCCAGAATAGCAGCTACTTTCTCTGTCCCTTTTTCTTTTTCCGCAAATCCACCTTCCAGCACGCTAGTAATAATTTAAAAGATATATTTTATGTTATTTGTGTTTTTAATTAGATATTTTACAAGCATACTTACTTTTAAAATATCAGTTTGAAAATTTTCGTTCAAAATTTTTTGTTTGAAATTTTTTATTTTAATTTTTTTGTTTGACGTGACAGAAAATCTTCTTTTGTTATTGTTTTTTTATTCGAGAATAGCTCGTAAAACGCAATGTTCGTAAAATGTACGGTACCTTGCTGGCTGGGAACAGGCCATTTTTTCCTGGCCGTCTAGTGTTTGTAGTAGTAAAATAATGTGAGTGTGGTAGTACAATATCAGTACGTCTTGTGGCAAAAATACTATCGACAGTTCGAAACTATCGTATACTATTGTAATTTGAGTTTGGAGGAACTACAACTCCGATCATATTCATACATGAATCGATCCATATGAAAACGTCTAATATTGGCAAACATCGTCGCTGACTAGTCTCGGATTTCGCTCAAACTTTGAGGGATACTTCTTTAGGGTCCTAAAGGATCAAATTTACACACATATAATTTTTATAACCACTGGATTCGGACTCGTCGAATCTCAAAGTTTGAAAAACGTAATTTTTAGGCTTAGCCTATTATTGCTGAGATATCCTTACATTCGATAGGGCGTTTTAAAGGTAAAAGGGATTAGTTTGTTCAAAAGTAAATAATAAATCACATAGCGAGTACCTGGCATTAAAAACCTGGTACTGAAAATACGTAATTTTTATCCTTTTGTGTAAATTTTACCTGGCTCTGGCGTCTTCCCTGTTTTAAGTACTAAATTTTTTTCAGAAATTAAGGGTACATATCCTAGAAGAAACTAACCCGTCCATCGGCCAAAAAGAACTCACTCCTTATAGATAAATTGTTATTGTAAGTTTTCAAAAATCGTGTTCTTCAGGCTCTAAAACGGACATGTTTCTCAAGGGATAAAAATACAAATTTCTCATGGACTTCAGTCCTGACCTTTAGCTTGTAATACCTGAACATTTCGTTTTGTTATTTTCATACTAAGGGTCTCTGGTGATGGATCACCTAAACCAATATAAATTGTTTTTTTTTTTTTTTTCAAAGTAAATTTTCGTATAGTTTTTTAAACTTTTCTCAAGCAACTAAGCGAGTACCTATGTGATTTCCCAGTGGGAAAAGGTAATGTACAGCAATGCAAAAAGTAATGTAAAGCTCCTATAGACTATACATGAAAACATGCATGAATTTTTCCACAGCGATGTCATAGAAAAAGTAATGTGTCGCTCGCCTACAAAACTAAAGATACATGTTTACATTACTTTTTATATTACTTTTTATAAATGAAAAGATGTATTACCTTTCAAGAATGAAAATATGCACTACAAGGTATACATTATATCTTGCATTGCCTTTCTTGAATGAAAAGATGCTTTACAAGGGACATATTTAAGTTTGCATACCATTTTATAAATTTCCTTGTGGAGTAACAAGGACATTAAGATACAGTGAGGCTCTACAGCGGGGGGGAATAGTTAAGGTCCTATTTTAAATGTTTGAATGACGAGCTCGCCATGGGCTACGACCAAGATCCCAAAAAAAATATAATAAAAAAAAAAACAAAACCAAAAAGGCACCGACATCAGGAGCAAACAGTCCAGTCGACTCTCGCCTTCTGAAAAGCCTCATAGCAGCAGAAAAAGCGACGAAGATGTAAGTAAGGAGCAGCAGTTTCAAAATGAATTTAAATTGTATTTTTTTTATGTTTGAAAGTTGTGCATTTTTTTTTTTTTTTTTTTTGAAGTTTTCAAACTACAAATAAAAATAGAGCTATACATTACTTCCTTCCTTGCTTTTGGTATGATCTTTTCTAACATCAAAATTCGTACATCTTTTCATGTATGAAAAACAATTTTTTTTGAACTACAAATCAAAGATTGAGCGACACATTGCTCCCTTCCTTGCTTTTGGTATGATCTTTTCTTATAACAAAATTCGTACATCTTTTCATGCACGAAAAACATTTTTTATATACCTATATATTAGTCTGGGCCAAAAATTCAAAATTTCGTTTTTTTCAAAATTGTTTAAAGATTTAAAAAGATTTTCTTTTTTAGAAAGATGAAAAAAATTACTGTAATTACTGTAATTTTTTCAGATTTTTAAATTAAAGTCTAACAGCCTTATTCATAAAAAAATATCAAAGGTTTATTAAGAGTTTAGCAATGAAATAAGCAAAAACATTATTCAACGCTTTATAAAATTAAAATGCTGTTATGAAGGCGTTAAAATGAAAAGAAATTTATAATGAGCTCCTCCCTTGTAAACCTTTAAGAAGACCTTACTTCAAACAGAAATAAAAAAGAAAGGTAAAATTACATAAAAAAAATGGCAAATGATCGCCGATGTTCTTGAGGTGCAGGATGGATACCCCGTTTGGGCCTAATCATTTTGAGTTCCTGGCCATCTAAATGGAATCCTGAACCGCTGTGGCGGCTACGGAAATGATGTATGGTTACTTTTGGGTCGTGCGCTCTCCTGATGGCACGATGTTTGGCCCTGTCAAGCACAGGATGCTGCCGATATTTACGGCAAAAAACCTACACCCTTCTTTTTCGCATCCGCTACCGCGCTGCCCCCAAATGTGATGTTTTCCGGAAGGACTAAACAGCGGACCACAATTTCTCAACGCCAACAAAGACGTTGCAGGACCCACTTGGATTGTTTATGCTAGTCTACCAGGCGTATATTTTCGGGATCCTCAGTGCGGAAGTGGTGACGTTCGTTGGCACGGTCGCAGCATCGGCTAGGAAGTGGGAAGAGCATCAAAGGTGCTCTCTGTGTGTTCCGAATCCCACCCTAGTCAGCCCAAAGCGAATAGAATGACGAATCGCCAATATAAAAGTTTGTACGGGTTTCCTTTGCGAATAAAAAAAGTAGGAATGTTTTTTTCTTTCGTCAAGGAAATGGTACTAGAAAAATTGAAAAAGGAGGATATAAATTGTAATGAAATTAAAAAAATGCAAAGTAAACTAACACATTAGACTAAGCCAAAAAAGATAAATTTTTTTTTTTCAAAATTTATATTGATTTTATTTTTCAGAAAGGTAAAAAAATATTACTGTAAAAATTACAGATCTTAATATTTAATTCTAGAGGCCTATCATCGCTAGTTTAGATTTAAGAGACATTTGGTATAAAAACGACAAACCATTGCCTGAACATATTTTTGTAAGAACTCGGATTCCCCACAAAAGCTGCATAGCCTAAAATTTTCTCCGACTAGCCGTTTTCTAGTATTCTAGCTTTAAATAAGTGTTGATTTCCTAACCAACTTTAACCAGTTCCAATAAATTTATCTCCAATTCTTTCATGCACACTTGGCTGATGATTAAGAATGAAAATAACATGCTCGAATCACAAAAGGAGAATCTTTAATGTCAGGGTTGAATTGCTGAGTACTTATATATTAATATTGAAAGTTATTAATGATAAATTCATCAATTTTCCAAAAGCCAACCTCTTCTATTTTTTTATCTACTACTATTTTAAACTACTTTTCTAACTACTTTTTTACATGATTTTGCTAAAAGGCTACCCAGAATGTGAATGACAATTTTTCGGGGAGCAAGATGACCGCAATTGACAAAATCTGTCAGGGAAGAGCTAACCAAATAATTGAATCATGACCTGAGACTAAGTTGTAGACCTAGAAATTATCCTTTTTCTGTAAGAGTAACTAGTTCTGAGATATCGCGACTGTAAAAGTAGCTCTGGAAATTATATGAAAATATATGCTTTGTATGGACTTTTCTGGATTTTTTTTCGAAAAATTTAGCATGCGTAGATAAATTTGCTTTTACCGTTTTTTTTTTGTCACGAACTTCCCCATCGACAATACAATTAGTTAGTTTTGTAAAGCCTATAGTTCTCGAGCTAGAGCCACCTTTTCCCCATGCAAAAAATTCTAGTCGGGTAAATTTAGTTTATCTTTATAACGAAAATACCGACAGGGAAATTTTTTTTGCAGAGCTTAGGTTCACCCCAAGGAAGAAAACTGCAAAAGACCCCATCGATCCCATTCGTGGTACGAAAGTTTTTCGGGTAACTCTTAGAGAAAAAAAGCCAGGACCATATTGGTGCCGTGAGCACGCCAAAAGAAATACAGGAAGAAAACTGCTTAGACAGGCAGTCATTAGGGCTATAACTTCGCGGAACACACTAACTTAAATTACACAAGCGCTAATTAGAACTGTCACAAGCAGGAACTTAGGCTTATGCTAATTTTCTCCCTGTGTGGCCTCAATGGCAAACGTAATGGCTGAGGTTTAGCCGAAGAGGTGGCAGCTCATGACCAATCTGATTGGGGAAGTTGAATTGCATTTCAGAGTTCCAAATTATCAGCCAAGGAAAAAGGCAGGAGCGGGGTCTTGACCATCGAATTCTCAAAGCAGCAAGTGGATTATATCCTGGAAGCTGCAGAACCTCTGAGCTACTGCCAGAGCCATTAAATCGGTAACTGCATATACTGCGATAGGTACGGTGGCCATCTGTTCTGTTTTTGGCAGAACAGTTCTGTTTTTAAGAAGCTTGTTCTGCGTATTTTTTTGTAAGGAAAATAACAGAAATGTTCTTTTTTTAAGCAAATGTTCTGATTTTGTTCTGCTTTTTTGTACCGCCAACCCTTTTAACAAATGTAATGAGTAACTCTGTAAAGTTATACGGTGTTTCCGCCAAAAGCAAACACTGTGTTATCCTATCGTGTTTAGAAGCAAACAAAAAACCATTCGAAAACTTCATACAAATTTCATAACCCAAGAGCATTTCAAACCTCTTTTCAAAGCGTGTTTGCTTTGGGTTTGCATACACTTGCGAATTTTTCGACGCAGAGAACGAAGTTTGTTAGTCTTCGACGCAGAAAACTGAAAGTGTGTTAGTCTTCCACGCAGAAAACTGAAGTGTGTTAGTCTTCGACGCAGAAAACTGAAGCGTGTTAGTCTTCCACGCAGAGAACGAAGTGTGTTAGTCTTCGACGCAGAGAACGAACCGTGTTAGTCTTCCACGCTAACTGAACCGAGTTAGACTTCGTTGGGAGTGAATCAAAATTTGTATGGAAATGTAATTTTCAAAGCTTTATAAACGAATTTTTTTTATGAATATTAGGGTTAGAGTTTACATACCAGCCGAGATAGACGCAAAATCATAGTTGAACTTTCTTAGCACAAACAAACCACACTGAGAGAAATGCATTGAATGTTGTGACATTATCACTATTAATATCGCCGAGTTTGATGCAATATTCATTCAGAATTAGCGAGTTATCAAATATTATTTGCTCCCAATAAAAAGTAAAATGACATGTCAACCATTTCGATATGATGTACTCTTTTTTATATTTATGGATAGAATACTAATATGTTTGAACGGCATGTCAATATCTATGGTCGTGATATGAATTTCCAAAGTATATTAAACAAAGTAATAGCAAACTTGACAGTTCTCTCTTTTCTGTAGGAGTTTTCCCGTCAAATGAAAAAAAATATTAACCCGTTCTGCTTAAGATTTTTAAATTTTTTCAATAGTAGCAAATTGTTTCATATAAATACAATACCACTTGCCTCAGTTCCTTGCACGTTTAAGCAGAGTTTAGAGTTCAGATTAGCTAGACTCTGGCACATTTTAGCTAAGATGAATGGTCTAATCTTTTTTCAATTGGATCTTAGACCGAAAACGAAACTGTAAGCGATTAAAATCGATCATGACCCCTGTGGGTTAGGGGTTTAGATAATGCCCGTAGTGGAATGCCTGTCGCAAGAGGCGACTAAAATCCATTTCAACCACGGTCACGGGGTTGATGAAATCGGCAATGGGAATAGTAGCATAAGGTGGTTCGGCAGCTGTGAGAGATAGACGCATAGACCGTACAACTCTGTTTGGTGCTTCACGTCCCTCTTACAACAGCAACAGCGAAGCCGATTAATTTCTCGAAACCGAAAACTAAATCGTAATCGATATTTTAATAAAAAAAAAAAAACGAAACCCTTTCAAAGTCCAGAACCGGTTCCAAACAAGTTTGTACTTGTTTTTTAAAATTGATTACTTCATTTCGCGGACACATATTTTCCTTGATAAGACGGTACCCTGGTTTTGACTTCAGTATAAAAAACTTGAATGGAAACCAATCCACCAGTTTCTGCGACACTTTGGCGACAACCTTCTTGTGGTGCCATCGGCGGAAATCGGCAAATATTCAATACTCGCCATTTTTATAACGCAAAGGTCCGAGAAGAGGTAGATTCCAAAGGGGCCAAAGTTACTCCGTTACTGTTTGGGCTAGCATATTTCGCGGTATTGATAATTTTTGGCATGAGCGAATGCTATCTAATTTTTCAATAAAACAATTGTATGGGACACAAAAACTGTGCTTGGGTGGCAAAGGGTTAATACGCTTGTTTACATTTTTTGAAGGAAAAACTCCTACAAAAACAAAATATTTCAGTTGTCAATTCTACCTTGTTTAATTTGCCTTGTGAATTTCTATTGTCGGTATATCCATATCCATATTTACTACATAGTAATAATGGTAGAGACAGCGTATTAATATATATGGACGAAATGTAAATTTTTCTGGGACGCATAATCATAATAGTTCAACAATTTTTACTATGGATTTTCTAACAATATTCCAACTTGTTGGAGCGATTTTTTTAAATTAAAAATTTTTTGAATTTCTTTTGATTGAACATTTTTCTAAAAATTGTATAATATGCCGTAGCCGAATGGTAGAATACTGGGCTAACGTGCCAGAGGAGCATGGTTCGAGTCTCACTGAAACCAGATGTCAAATTATATAAAATTTTGTTTTTTTAAGCTATTTAGAATTTATCAATAGTTTATATGGATAACATTTCAATAGTGATTTATCAAAAAAGCATTGATGAAACATCCATATTCATTGATGGGACAGAAATATCAATTTTTATTTAATGTGATATCAATAATTATGGATGTTCGATCCATAGATTTCCCTCCGTGCAATTATTCTAGGTTTTATATTAACAAGGAAAATGTCTTTCACCATCAAGAAATACTATTCACAAAACGGAGAAATATAGGTACTTCAAAAAATACTGACTTTTAATTGATGCAGTTTGAAATTATTTGAGACTACAATTTCAATGTTTTACAGACGTTGACAACATTTTTACTGCAAAAAGATGATTACGTCATGCAAATCAGGAACACTTCTTTATACCAAACCTTGAAAGTGTAACGTCAAATAGTTTATAAGCGAGTAGCGAAATTTTCACGTGAAGACAATACCAAGCTTTCACGGCTAAAAAAATGAACCTAAATTTTAAACCCGCATAAAGTTTAATCAATTTCTCAAACTTTTTTGTACAATATTTCAAACCGTCCAAATACCTACAAAGATTTTCAATTTCTTTTGGTTTCGATTTAAAATCTAAATGAAAAAGCTGTCTAAATTTTTTATTTTTGGTTTGTTTTAATGTAATTGAATTTTGCCCACAAAAACTTCATGTGCGTCATAGCTCAGCGGTAGAGCAGTCGGCTGTGACTCCTCAGCGTTTTCGTTCGAGTTCTGTCAGCTGCCACATTTTTTATTCCTTTCATGAACATGAAATGGTATTATAACTTTGGTCCGATGTTTGTAAATATGAGAAGAAGAAGAGATAGACCCATCAATAAGTATACCGAAATGATCAGGATGACGAGATGAGTTGATTTAGCCATGTCCGTCTGTCTGTCTGTCTGTTTGAACGCAAACTAGTCCCTCTGTTTTTAAGATATTTGGCTGATTTTGGTATGCGGCCACCATTTTCCAATATAGGAATCATTTGTCGGAACCAGCAAGATCGGACCAATATAACATATAGCTCCCATACAACCGATTATTCCGATAAACGGATTTAGGGCTATAACTCCTGTAATTAAACACGAAGGAACGTGAAATTTTATAAGTGTTGCTATTTTTATATGTGAAATATCGATGCTGAAAATAATAGAGATGGGATAAATATTTCACATAGCTCCCATACAATCGATTATTCCGATAAACGGATTTTGGGCTATAACTCCTGTAATTAAACACGTAGGAACGTGAAATTTTGTAAGTATTGCTATTTTTATATGTGAAATATCGATGTTGAAACTCATAGAGATGGGATTAATATTTCACATAGCTCCCATACAATCGATTATTCCGATAAACGGATTTTGGGCTATAACTCCTGTAATTAAACACGTAGGAACGTGAAATTTTGGGCGTATTGCTATTTTTATATGTGAAATATCGATGTTGAAAATCATCGAGATTGGATAAATATTTCACATAGCCCCCATACAATCGATTGTTCCGATAAACGGATTTTGGTAGATAACTCCTGTAATTATATAGGTAGGAACGTGAAATTTTGGAAGTATCGCTATTTTTATATGCGAAATATCGATGTTGAAAATCATTGAGATGGCATAAATATTTCACATAGCTCCCATACAATCGATTATTCCGATACGCGGATTTTGGGCTATAAGTCCTGTAATTAAACACATAGGAACGTGAAATTTTGGACACAGCGCTATTTTTATATGTAAAATATCGATGTTGAAAATCATTGAAATGGGATAAATATTTCACATAGCCCCCATACAATCGATTGTTCCGATAAACGGATTTTGGTATATAACTCCTGTAATTATATCGGTAGGAACGTGAAATTTCGTAAATGCTGCTATTTTAGAATGTGGAATGTCGATGTTAAAAATCAATGAGATTGGACCAATATAACACGTCGTCCCCATATAATCGATAGCTCCGATAATTTCGGTATGAAAAAAAAAAAAAAAAAAAAAAAAACTAATGGCGGCGATATACCAACAGGTTATCATAACCTCTAACGAGATTTTTTAGCCGAGCTTCTCTTTCCAACTTGTGGTGTGTTCCTTTTTGAGTTTTTCCTACAAGTTGGCGGGACCTACAGTTTTTTGCCGACTCCGAACGGCACTTGCAAAGCAAATGAATTTTTTGCTGAGAAGCTTCTCATGGCAGAAATACACCCGGAGAGTTTGCCAAACTACTGCCGAGGGGCGACCCCGTTTAGAAAAATTCTTTTTCTAAGAAAATGTGTTTTTTGAGAAAAATTTACCTACGCGCTGCAGGAACCAGACAAGCCGACATATGTTTCGATGATACTGGAGTTACATCTCTTCAAGGACTTTTCTTCCCGGCATTGTGAGAGTCGAACTCACAACACTGTAGTGACTTGTATGCTAGAAGGTCTAGCACCTTCGGCCACTACCCAGCTTGAAGGTAAACCCTTCTCAGTGTCCATTTATGCATATATTTATACTTCCATATAGAACATTTCTTTAATTTCAATGCTAACTTATATGAAAGATTTGCGAATTTTTAGGACTTGGTGTGAAACCTATGAAAGAATTTTCATACTTAATCAAGCACGAATATTTTTCCATTTTTAACATTTAAACTCTTTGTTGCTTTATTGACTTGTAGTCTATTGCTATATGGAAGTATAAATATATGCCTAAATGGACACTGAGAAGGGTTTACCTTCAAGCTGGGTAGTGGCCGAAGGTGCTAGACCTTCTAGCATACAAGTCACTACAGTGTTGTGAGTTCGACTCTCACAATGCCGGGAAGAAAAGTCCTTGAAGAGATGTAACTCCAGTATCATCGAAACATATGTCGGCTTGTCTGGTTCCTGCAGCGCGTAGGTAAATTTTTCTCAAAAAACACATTCTTTTTCTAAATAATTTTTGATGTTACTTTTGCCGGGCATCGAACCGCCACGACTTGGTGTAGAAGGCCGAACACTTAACCGCTACACCACGGCGGCCGCCGTATGAGCTAAAGTTAAATTCACACAGGCTGTACTGGGGATCAAACAGTGAAAATCGTGACGCTTATTCATGAAAGGTATTTAGCCTTCGGCACAGCCGAAGACAGCTTTCCTTACTTGTTTTAATTTTATTTTATTCTTAAACTTTTCGGTCTAAAATTTAAACTTTTGGGCTTGAAAATTCAAATTTATTTTTGAAAGCTTATTCAAGATTGAATTTTGCCAACAACATTTATGTGTGCGATGTAGCTCAGTGGTAGAGCAGACGGGCATGATGCGGGGAGTCTTGGTTCGAATTCCCGCCATTTTATTTTATCTTTAAAAAATTGTTAAAACATTTCTTGTTTATAATTGAAACCCGATTCATTTAGCCAATTTTCATGAAAACTGGTCTAGATTGAATTTGAATCCAAATTTGGTTTGGTCATATATGTAGTCCAAAAAAGTTTAAAATTTAGGTTCAAATTTTTAGCCGTGTTGAGTAAAAAAGAATTCTGTTTTTTTTCAGAAAAAGATTATGGTCACCGTAGCGATAGGGCTCCATCCTTTAAAAATACAATTGGGCAATTCACAAGGGGTGTCGTATTCGTCTATCGTTATATGTTTCCATGGTTTCCAATATAAATTTTTTGAAAAAATAGACAAATAGCACGAATTATAGAGGTTGTGAACATGATTCAATTATAAGAAGGTTTGCTCTTCCCTTGACGTTTATTATTGACACTCCCAATATGAAAATGTGTACGGGTTTCGTTTGCGATAAAAAAAGAAGGAATGTTTTTTTCTTTCGTCAAGGAAATGGTAGTAGAAAAATCGAAAAAGGAGGATATAAATTGTAATGAAAATAAAAAAAATTTCGTTTTTTTTTTTCAAAAATTATATTGATTTTATTTTTCCGAAAGGTGAAAAAATATTACTGTAAAAATTACAGATCTTAATATTAAATTCTAGAGGCCTATCATCACTAGTTTAGATTTCACAGACTTTACCTCATATTAAGAGTAAGAACTCGGATTCCCCACAAAAGCTGCATAGCCTAAAATTTTCTCCGACTAGCCGTTTTCTAGTATTCTAGCCTCAAAATAAGAGTCGATGTTTTTAATGTTAATAGTAATTCGACTGATCGACAACTTGCATTTTATGGTTGAATACAATCGAACGTCAACTCGAATAGGACATCGACTCATGTAAATCAGTCTTAACCTAAATTTTTACTAAAAGTTCCCTGAAAACTTTTCAGAACGTAAAGACTATCGGAAAAAGTCTGCCAAAGGGATAGTATTACCACTTTACTAACCAGCTTTAACCAGTTCCAATAAATTTATCTCCAACTCTTTCATGCACACTTGGCTCATGATTAAGAATGAAAATAACATACTCGAATCATAGAAGGAAAACCCCTAAAGTCAGTTATTAATGACAAATTCTTCCATTTTCCAAATGCCAACCTCTACTATTTTTCTAACTACTACTATTTTAAACTACTTTTCTACAAGATTTTGCTAAAAGGCTACCCAGAATGTGAATGACAATTTTTCGGGGAGCAAGATGACCGCAATTGACAGAATCTGTCAGGGAAGAGCTAACCTGGTAAAAATTGAATCATGGAGAAAAACATGGATGTTTTTTAATTTAATGTTTTTCCTGCCCTCTGATTACTTTCTACTTTTTGGCTTTCTGAATTTTTATACCCAGCGTACTAGTACTAGTACTAGTACAAGGGTATATTAATTTTGTTCACATAACGGTAGTTTGTAACGGCACAAAATAATCGAGATAGGTATAGAGTTCCATATATGAAAGTTCTTAGTTTGAAAAGAGGATTTCATTCAGGCATGTCAGTCCGTCTGTCCGTCCGTCCGTCCGTCTGTGTACACGATAAATTGAGATATTTGCATGCAATTTTATATACTGGTTACTCTTTGGCCAAGGTAGGTTGCTATTGAAAATGGGCGAAATCGGATGAATACCACGCCCCCTTTTTCGATATCGAAAATTTCGAAAATCACACAAATTGACATATCTCGGTAACTGAAATGGCTAAAATGATGTAATTTCATAGGTGAATCCAACCGGCCATCCTCTTATGATTTTTCCAAAAAATTGTTATAGTGGGCGTGGCACCGCCCACTTTTAAGGGTGGAATTTTTGAAAATTTGACTGGTCGTAACTTTTAAACTGATTAAGATAGAACGATGAAATTTGCACAAGGCATACTAGTATCGTTGGGAGTATATGTGATTAAATTGGATAAAATCGCCCCCCAACCATGCCCACTTTCGATATCGAAAATTTCGAAAAATACACAAATTCAGATATCTCGGTAACTGAAATGGCTAAAATGATATAATTTCATAGGTGAATCACCCTGGTCATCCTCTTATGATTTCTCCATAAATTTTTTATAGTGGGCATGGCACCGCCCACTTTTAAGGGTGGATTTTTTGAAAATTTGACTGGTCGTAACTTTTAAACTGATTAAGATAGAACGATGAAATTTGACAAAATGCATACTAGTATCGTTGGGAGTATATCTGATGAAATTGGATAAAATCGCCCTCCAACCATGCCCACTTTCGATATCGAAAATCACATAAATTGAAATAATTCGGTAACGGAAATTAGGTAAATCCTCCTAGGGCGTAATGATTGTTATCCCGTTCTAAAAATTACCGCCGGGTATTGAATGTTCGGTTCCCGAACTTAGACTTCCTTACTTGTTAATTCTGAATTTTGGTGTCTGAATTTTGGTTTCTGAAAAAGTGTTTCTGAATTTTTGTTTTCTGTATTCGTGGGGGAACCAGTTCCACATCACCGACGATACCATGTCGTTCTAGGGACCTGTCTATTGGGCCGATGTCGGTTTTAAATTGGCAACACTGCACAGAAGGATGGATAATGAACGCTAGGTTCGTATGCGTCCCCGCTATGAGCCAAAGCTTACTTGGCATTGGACTTGCTTCACCGTTGGCACCTTCCAATCATAGCTGGGGAATAATGATTAGTAATCCTAATGATTAGTAATCGGATTAGAAATTTTGTTTTTGTAAAGTAATTGATTAAATTAGGATTAGATGGCTATTCTAATCGTTACTTTTGATTAGATGAAAAGTAATCAAAAATCGAATGGCGATTAGCGACGATTAGCATATCTAATCAAAACTAATCAAAACTAATCAAAATTAATCAAATAAAAAATCAATTAGTTTTTTCGAATAGTTTTGATTAGATGAACTATTTTGAAATATCTTTGTAAAAAAAAAATTATTTATTTTTGTATACTTTATTTATTCACATGATATAAATATTTTAGAATATTTCATAATATTGCATCAAGGTCAACGTGTTTATAAAAAAATATTTCAGGCCAATCTATTTTTTAGTTGTAAATATGACGACTCATATAATCTGGTTTTTTTTTTTTGTTAAAGATTCAGAAGCAGAGAAGAGAGCACTGAGCTTTCATGGTACATGCCTCTCTTTGCATCTCTTCGCAAATTCGTTGTTCATAGCTACTCACTGCACAATACCTTTGTCTGTTCTACCTTCCCTTTTGAATCATTGCAGTTGTGAAATATGGTTATATTATTCCTGCGTTATTTTCTTTGAGTAATAAACTGCTAAAATTATCAAAAAAAAAAAACCGAAGTTTTGAGCTTTGTTAGCTCAACAGCAGTACAATTAGAACATAAATTGAGAGAAAGGTTTAAACTGTATTTCACATTGGCTCCTGAGGTAAATATGGCATTAGCGGCAGCTGTATTGACACCAAATGTGAAAATGAAATGGTTGCGGGTTATCCAAAAGACTTCACCTGACTGTACTCATGAGCAGATCAGTAAACGGGTGATTGACGTAATAAGCACTTTCTTCCAAAATGATTTCACATGTTTTGAAACAGTCGTGCTTCAATTAGACTATGAAATCTCTTTTTATGATTTCAATAATGAAGGTAATTTTATCAAGATTTTATGATTTTTCGAACTAAATATTTTTCTGGTTCTAGAAGATGATGAAGAGGCGTTAATTCCCAAAACACCAATTTCACCAACCGGGTCAAACGATTTCAAAGAAGTGGTTAGCCATCAGCTATACGCGTATTTGAATGACCCGACGCCAGGTCCTGAAATTTGGAAGAAATATGGTGCACTGAAGGAAGCGTGTCTAGCGTTCAATACTCCGCTTACGTCATCAGCGCCTGTTGAAAGGCTGTTTTCATTTGCTGGAATAGTCAATAACCCAAGACGGAATTCATTGTCCGACTTTTCTTTTGAAAAGTTGGTAGTAATGAAGTCGAATATAAACTTTTTGTGATACATATAATGTTAATGAAATTTTGAATAAAACTTCTTTAAAGTTTGTTACTTTATGAATTAAACGAAAAAGAACCCCAAAAATATTTCAAAATAATTGATCTAATCAAAACTAATCGAGAAATCCAATCGATTTTTTTTTTGATTACTTTGGATTAGTTTTGATTAGATATGCTAATCATCGCTAATCGCCATTAGATTTTTGATTTCTTCTAATCTAATCAATTAGTAATCTAAAACATTAGGAATCAAAAAAATCTAATTGATTAGATAACTTTTTTTTTCTAATCGTAATGATTACTAAATCTAATCGAAGTTCCCCAGCTATGCCAAATACCTAACCTCTTTAAAACAAAATTTGCTCTTTTCAACGTTTATCGTCAATTTCGCGTCACGAAGACATTTAGCAACACGGGACAACAAATCTAAATGGGACGAAAAATTCTCAGAACAAACAAGTAAGTCACAGAGTCACGAAGAGAAGCGGGGATGACCTTGTCCATTAAACGACACATACGTTGCGCCGCGTTGCACAGTCCAAACGGCATGACTGTAAAATGGTACAAAGGTCTACCAGGTACAGTGAAAGCAGTTTTCTCCCTGGACTTTCGCTCTAAAGGTATCTGCCAAAACGCGTCTTTTAAATCAATGGCAGATATGTACCTGGTATTCTGAAGCCGACTTAGAATACCATCGATATGTGGGAGTGGGTAAGCGTCTTTGATGGTTCGATCATTTAATTTTCGGGCGTCCAAACATAGGCGATTCTTCGTTCCTTTAATCACTAATGATACGGGTGAGTTCCAGCAGCTGTTGCTTTCCTCGATCACGACCATTTCCAACATCCTGTCTAGTTCCGCGAATATTAATTTTTGGATTGCCGGAAAAATAGGGTAGTGGCGCTGTTTCACGGGAAGGTGTTCATCAGTCACTTCAATGATGTGCTCCTCTACGTCGGTTTTGCCCAACCCAAGTACCGCGAATGAAGGATACTGTGCTTTTACGCGATTCAAAGAAACAGTTTCTTCGGGACTCAAATCATGTCGCACCGCATCAAACGATAAGTCCCCCTCGGCAGGCGTAAGCTCTGACACGACATTAGCCTTTGTGTTGATTTGGGGCCCCCTACTGACTACATTAAGCTGGAAGGCTTTCCAGAAGTCAATCCCTAGATAGACCTCCTGTTGCAAACCCGGAACTATCAGAAATTCCAGCTTTCGAGTGGTATTGTCCCAGAGCACTGGAAGAGTCACTACTCCGCTAACCGCGGTTTCACCCCCATTAGCAGTTTTCACACTTTGACCCTGTATCG
Organism: Campiglossa producta; assembly: GCA_964058755.1. Classification (NCBI taxonomy): domain Eukaryota; kingdom Metazoa; phylum Arthropoda; class Insecta; order Diptera; family Tephritidae; genus Campiglossa; species Campiglossa producta. The sequence continues at coordinate 109,642,790 of CAXKVI010000002.1, read as the reverse complement.
GCAGAATCAGACTTTCTTTACCTTCGAGAAGTTTATGGGCATTCTTCCCTAAGCAGCTGGCCCCGGCCCCAGAATCTAAGAGCGCGAGCACCTCGCGTCCACCGATCTCCGTTTTAGCGAACAACCTGTTGTCCCCCTGTACCGTGACTATTGTAGAAATTATCTTTTTCCTAATCCTTCTAAAAATCTTTTGCTTTTCCCTCATTTTCCTTATCTTTTCAAAATTTCTCTTCTTCTTTCTAGCGTTGATTTCTTCACAGAATATCCTCCTTCTTGCCTCTTCGTACTTCAACTTCCTAACGTGTAAACTATCTCTAATTTGTTCGATTTTCTTTTCTACCACTTTCTCTTTCTTCTCTATTTCCTTATCCCTCTGTAAGATCTCTATCTTTCTACCCTCTACAACTTCTCCGGGCGATCCTGGCTTGAGGCAGAGCTCCCGGACATCTCTGCCAATGCCCGGTTTCCCGCCTCTGGCTTAAACACACAAAAAGACGAGTCACCACCACACGCAAAACATCTCGTATAATGGAAATTGGACTTGCACTTTGTGTCCTTTGCTGCTTCTGCCGGGTTCTTTGTGTAAAAGTCCACCGGCATTCCACAAGCATAGCACAACATAAGGTGAAACGGGGACGGACAAAACATTTGGTTTTGGACAGGACTAACATTTTGACAATGGACATTTGATGACGAACTAGCCACAGGACTAGGGAAGTTAGTTGGGATAGTGGGTTTAGGAGGGTTTTGGGTGACAGCGGCACGAGACACATTTCTACTAACATTAAGATTCTTATTGTCCCTACTGAACGCCTCAACGCTTAACTCGCTCTCCTGCTTTTCTGCCCAGACCTCGCTACCCAATCCTATCTCACTTACTGGCTTTCCCCTTGACCTATTTTCCTTTATTAATTTTTCCGGCCTCTTACATTCTAACTTCAACTCCGCCAATGTTTCAGTTTTTGTGGCAAACGTTAAGTTGGCCAGATACGGTTTCAGGTTGCCCTTAATAATCTTGACCAGCTCGTTCTCCGGGATTCTTCGCCTCAGTCGGAACGTGAGATCGTGGACGTCGGCGTAGAACTCGTCAAAGCTCTCTTGGGGCTGCTGCTTTCGCTCCATAATCTCCCGTATTACTTCATAATCTGATTCTGCCGACTTGAACTGCGACAAAATCTCCCTTTTTAAACCGAAGTAGTCAAAGGACTCATCGTCGGCGTGGTCCTCCAGTACCTGCCAATACCACTTGAGAGCTGGCCCTGTCACTAAGCAATGGAAGTCCGAAAAGAGTTGCTGGTACGACAGCTGGTATTGGATCCGCATACGTTCCAGCCTAAAAACAAAACTCTCCACCGTCATGCCCTTTGTCGACCCGTCGAAATATAAAGCGACTTCAAAGTGTAAGGGTCTTTAAAATCTATAGAATTTCTTCTTATGAATCCCATCATGGAAAGTGCTTTAGCAAGAACAACATCAACATGCCTGTTGAAAGTTTTGGGATCATATTGGGATCATTTTGAGGTCAGTTTGAAGTCATATTGGGATCATTTTGGGGTCAATTTCGGGTCATTTTGCGGTCAAATGATCGCCATGTAGTAGCAAAAGGATACCCAAATAACCCAAAAATTATCCCAAAACTATCTCAAAAGACCCTAAAATGATCCCAAATTGGGCGAAAATGATAATAAAATGGCCCCAAAATTATCCCAAAGTGACCCCAAGTTCAACCCAAAACGAACCCAATAATACCACAAAATGATCTCAATAGTGAGCATGGCCCGCAAATTCCATTTACATAAATCGCAATACGTTTTTATACACTACTACTAGCAGACCCGGCAGACGTTGTCCTGCCAAAAATTAGTCTGCCTGCATTTGTATCCCCACATCCTTATCCCTATCCCTATCCCTAATTTTACTCTTGGGTTCAGATGAGCCTGAAATTTACTTTTAGCGGAAACTATCTACACCTTTTATTTGCTAGCTATATTATATGGACACATTCTTTGGTCAGCCTTGGTCCACCTTATGGTTAATATCTTGAAAACGGATTCACAGATGAACCTGAAAACCGCTCCTTGTGAAAGCTCGTATCAACACCTTTAATTTAAACCCATTCTTGGGTCAGCTTTGGTCCACCTAATGGTGAATATCTTGGAAATGGGTTCACAGATGACCCTGAATACCGCTCCTTGTGAAAACTCTCATCAACACCTCTAATTTGAACCCATTCTTGGGTTAGCTTTAGTCCATCTAATGGTCAATATCTTGGAAATGGGTTCACAGATGAACCTGAAAGCGCTCCTTGTGATAACTCTCATCAACACCTTTAATTTGAACCCATTCTTGGGTCAGCCTTAGTCCACCTAATGGTCAATATCTTGGAAATGGGTTCACAGATGAACCTGAAAACCGCTCCTTGTGAAAACTCTCATCAACACCTCTAATTTGAACCCATTCTTGGGTCAGCCTTGGTCCACCTAATGGTCAATATCTTGGAAACGGGTTCACAGATGAACCTAAAAACCGCTCCTTGTCGGCAGTATAGGCAGGTTATATTGTAGTTGTAGGCAGGGTAGGAAGGGTATATTGTAGTTGTAGGCAGTGTAGGCAGGGTATATTGTAGTTGTAGGCTGTATAGGTATACTGTAGTTGTAGACAGTGTAGGCAGGGTATATTGTAGTTGTAGACAATGTAGGCAGGGTATATTGTAGTTGTAGTCATAAATGACTCGTGGAAGAGTCATAAATGATTCGTGGAACAGTCATAAATGACTCGTAAATGAGTCATAAATGACTCGTAAATGAGTCATAAATGAATCATTGATGATGAGTCAAAAATGACGCATTGATGATGAGTCAAAAATTACTCATTGATAATGGTCAAAAACGACTCATTGATGATGAGTCAAAAATGACTCATTGATGATGAGTCAAAAATGACTCATTGATGATGAGTCAAAAATGACTCATTGATCCGTCAAAAATGACTCATTGATGAGTCAAAAAAAATCTAGAGGTCTATCATCGCTAGTTTAGATTTTACAGACTTAACCTCGAATTTGGTATAAAAACGACAAATCATTGTTGAAAAACATCATTTACCTGAACATATTTTTGTAGGAAAGTGAATTCCCTACAAAAGCTGCCGAGACTGAAATGTTCTCAGACTAGCCGTTTTCTAGTATTCTAGCCTCTAACATGGGCATGTTTTTTGGATTTCCCGATTTTGGTTTGAAAATTTGTGAAACATGAAAGAAATCAACATCGAATAAAGCTAAATACATATTCTTATGGGAAATTGAATGCTGAATCCGAATTCGAAATCAGAATTTAACAACGGGCCCGAGGTTCGGCCCTAACCTTGCAAAAAGTGCAATATTATTTTGTGATGGTTTTGTTAGGCTAGAGAAGAACTGGGACCTGTTAGGCTAATTCTGATCAGGGATTTGGATTTAGCTCGCTAAAATACATGAAAATTAATTTATTGAGTTCACAAATTCGTCAAATTTTTTTGTGGCTGCTTTTCTTTTTACGAAGAGTCTATTCTCCGAGTCGGAACCTTCGTGGATCTTGCTGTTATCGCCAAAGGACGTTCTGCGGCTCGCAACGTTCTAGATCACCGTAAACTGCATGTGCTCCCGGCTGTCATTGGCGCCATACGACGCCTTTACCTCACTCGGCTGCCCACAGTTACTTTCTTCGAGGGTTAGCAATGCCGAGTAGAGGTGGGGGGCTTGTGTGTTTTTGACCGTGACACGAAAGCGTGCATGATTTTTTATGCATGGCACAACACGAACATAACACGGACTTAAAACATCCTTTCGAAAGTACGCACTAACATACAAGGAAAAAGCACTAAAACACGACATGCACGAAAGGTTTTTGTTTTATATTCCATGTTTGTTATTTTATATATGTATATACTAGTATATACCCGCGGCCTTGTCCGCCCCTGCGAAGTGCCCTTTCAACATTTGAAGTAAAAATTCGGTCGTCGAAGTTCACCAAGTTAGGTAGATTGGTCAAATAAAAAACTGTTGGAAGATCAATTATTTGTCTATGTTCCTAGAGTTTTGAAAAAATAGTATGTATTGAAAAACGGGGATCAAAAATTTTATTTAATATACATATCCTTGAAATCGATTTAAAGTGAGGTTTCTAAAGTTAAATATTGCTTTGGCTTTAAGTATGGATATAAATGTCTCAGAAAGCATTTATCGAATAGTTCATCTAAACTTCAAACTTTGATATTTATATAATATTATTGAATACTGAAGCATTTACCAAGGGTATTTAAAATTTTCAAAATTCCCATCAATGGGGAAAGTTAGATTGATTAAATAATTTGATGTTTTTGGGCGATCACGTTTTGACCGATAACTCAGTTATCGATAAATATATGGGAATACATATATCGAAGTCCAAATGAAACCTGGGGCAATCCCTTTTCGTTTGATACCCATATTGTTGGCCAATTTTAAGGCTTTTGAGCCATCTCGTTTTCACCGATAACTCAATTATCGATAAATTTATCGAAATATATTGAAGTCCAAATGAAAACTGGGGCCATCCACTTTTGTTTGATACCCATACTTTAGGGCAATTTTAAGGATTTTTCACCGATAACTCAGTTATCAATAAACTTATCGAAATATATTGAAATCCAAATGAAAACTGGTGCCATCCCCTTCCGTTTGATACCCATATTGTAGGGCAATTTTAAGGTTTTTGGGCAATTACATTTTCACCGACAACTTAGTTATCGATAAATTTATCGAAATATATCGAAGTCCAAATGAGACCTGCAGCCTTTCCTTTTCGTTTGTTACACATATTGTAGGGAAATTTTAAGGTTTTTGTTCAATAACATTTTCACCGATAACTCGGTTATCGATAAATTTATCGAAATATATCGAAGTTCAAATGAAACCTGGTGTCATCCCCTTTCGTTTGATACCCATATTGTAGGGAAAAATTAAAGTTTTTGAGCAACCACATTTTCACCGATAACTCAGTTATCGATTAATTTATCGAAATATATTGAGGTGCAAATGAAACCTGGGGCCATTCCCTTCCGTTTGATACCCATATTGTAGGGCAATTTTAAGGTTTTTGGGCAATTACATTTTCACCGATAACTTAGTTATCGATAAATTTATCGAAATATATCGAAGTCCAAATGAAACCTGCAGCCTTTCCTTTTCGATTGTTACACATATTGTAGGGAAATTTTAAGGTTTTTGTTCAATAACATTTTCACCGATAACTCGGTTATCGATAAATTTATCGAAATATATCGAAGTTCAAATGAAACCTGGTGTCATTCCCTTTCGTTTGATACCCATATTGTAGGGAAAAATTAAAGTTTTTGAGCAACCACATTTGCACCGATAACTCAGTTATCGATTAATTTATCGAAATATATTGAGGTCCAAATGAAACCTGGGGCCATTCCCTTTCGTTTGATACCCATATTGTAAGGTAATTTTAAGGTTTTTGTTCAATAACATTTTCACCGATAACTCGGTTATCGATAAATTTATCGAAATATATCGAAGTTCAAATGAAACCTGATGTCATCCCCTTTCGTTTGATACCCATATTGTAGGGAAAAATTAAAGTTTTTGAGCAACCACATTTGCACCGATAACTCAGTTATCGATTAATTTATCGAAATATATTGAGGTCCAAATGAAACCTGGGGCCATTCCCTTTCGTTTGATACCCATATTGTAAGGTAATTTAAAGGTTTTTGTTCAATAACATTTTCACCGATAACTCGGTTATCGATAAATTTATCGAAATATATCGAAGTCCAAATGAAACCTGGGGTTATCCACTTTCGTTTGATACCCATCTTGTAGGGAAAATGTAAGGTTTCTGGGCAATCTCATTTCGACTGATAACTCAGTTATCGATAAATTTATCGAAATATATCGAACTCCAAATGAGACCTGGCACCTTCCAGTTTCGCTTGATACCCATATTGTTCGAAGTTTCTACACCTGTATTCGAAATATCATAAGTTTAGGTCAAATGTACTCAGAGTTATATGGAAAAACAAAAAAATCGAAAAGTATCGGTCCCTAGCATAGCCGGACCCCCCAAAATTAAACAAAAAAATAGCCTATACCTCCTTCCAGACTATTAGCTGTCTGCCTACCAAATTTCAACAAAATCCGTCTTGCCATTCTCACGTTATTGAGGAACAGAAGTAAACGTCTGGACATCCAAACATCCAAACATCCAAATATCCAAACATCGCTACATTCACATTTATAATATTAGTAAGATTTGTATACATGCATGTTCTTTGAACATCGTTGTACTTATACAACCAAAACTTATAAGGTATGTATTGACGACGACGCGTCAGCCCCATCGTGAATTTTCGAGTCACGGTAAAAACACGCACACCGCCCACCTCTAATGCAGAGTATCAGACCCCGTTTCCATTACCACCCCTTTCCGTCCCAGCACGAGTGCAAGACAAGGCTACGTGCACTGTTTGTCGGCTAAGATTACATTGGAAGCATTGCTGGGGAACTTCGATTTGAATTAGTAATCATTACGATTAGAAAAAAAAAGTAATCTAATCAATTAGATTCTTTTGCTTCCTAATGTTTTAGATTACTAATTGATTAGATTAGAACAAATCAAAAATCTAATGGCGATTAGCGATGATTAGCATATCTAATCAAAAAAAAATCCATTGGATTTCTCGATTAGTTTTGATTAGATCAATTATTTTGAAATATTTTTGTGGTTCTTTTTCGTTTAATTCATAAAGTAACAAACTTTAAAGAAGTTTTATTCAAAATTTCATTAACATTATATGTATCACAAAAAGTTTATATTCGACTTCATTACTACCAACTTTTCAAAAGAAAAGTCGGACAATGAATTCCGTCTTGGGTTATTGACTATTTCAGCAAATGAAAACAGCCTTTCAACAGGCGCTGATGACGTAAGCGGAGTATTGAACGCTAGACACGCTTCCTTCAGTGCACCATATTTCTTCCAAATTTCAGGACCTGGCGTCGGGTCATTCAAATACGCGTATAGCTGATGGCTAACCACTTCTTTGAAATCGTTTGACCCGGTTGGTGAAATTGGTGTTTTGGGAATTAACGCCTCTTCATCATCTTCTAGAACCAGAAAAATATTTAGTTCGAAAAATCATAAAAACTTGATAAAATTACCTTCATTATTGAAATCATAAAAAGAGATTTCATAGTCTAATTGAAGCACGACTGTTTCAAAACATGTGAAATCATTTTGGAAGAAAGTGCTTATTACGTCAATCACCCGTTTACTGATCTGCTCATGAGTACAGTCAGGTGAAGTCTTTTGGATAACCCGCAAACATTTCATTTTCACATTTGGTGTCAATACAGCTGCCGCTAATGCCATATTTACCTCAGGAGCCAATGTGAAATACAGTTTAAACCTTTCTCTCAATTTATGTTCTAATTGTACTGCTATTGAGCTAACAAAGCTCAAAACTTCGGTTTTTTTTTTTGATAATTTTAGCAGTTTATTACTCAAAGAAAATAACGCAGGAATAATACAACCATATTTCACAACTGCAATGATTCAAAAGGGAAGGTAGAACAGACAAAGGTATTGTGCAGTGAGTAGCTATGAACAACGAATTTGCGAAGAGATGCAAAGAGAGGCATGTACCATGAAAGCTCAGTGCTCTCTTCTCTGCTTCTGAATCTTTAACAAAAAAAAAAAACCAGATTATATGAGTCGTCATATTTACAACTAAAAAATAGATTGGCCTGAAATATTTTTTTATAAACAGGTTGACCTTGATGCAATATTATGAAATATTCAAAAATATTTATATCATGAGAATAAATAAAGTATACAAAAATAAATAATTTTTTTTTTTACAAAGATATTTCAAAATAGTTCATCTCATCAAAACTAATCGAAAAAACTAATTGATTTTTTCTTTGATTAATTTTGATTAGATATGCTTATCGTCGCTAATCGCCATTAGATTTTTGATTACTTCTCATCTAATCAAAAGTAACGATTAGAATAGCCATCTAATCCTAATTTAATCAATTACTTTACAAAAACAAAATTTCTAATCCGATTACTAATCATTAGGATTACTAATCATTATTCCCCAGCTATGATTTGGACTAACTCGATTAAACATGTGAAAGCGCAGTAAGAATTATGAAAATTCCTCAGCCTTGAGGTGTCTGGCTGAAGTTTTTTTCCATAGGATGAAGTCTAAAAATGCCTGATACTACTTAGAAATAGTATTCTACGACACATGCGTAAAGATCTGCCTTTCAAAAACAGCCAAAGTTGGACAAACTCGCTTAAACATGTGAAAGTGCAGTAAGAATTATAAAATTTCCTCAGTTTTGAGGTGTCTGCCTGATGTTTTTGACATGGGGCGAAGACCTGATACCACTTAAGGGTTGTGTTTTATGACAAATGTCAAATTATCTGCTCTTTAAAAGGAGCCGAAGTTAGACCAACGCGCTTAAACATGTGAAATCGCGGCAAGAATTATGAATTATGAAATTTTCTCAGCTTTGAGGCGTCTGGCTGAAGTTTTTGTCATGGGGTGAAATTTACAAATTTAGGAAAAAATTTGTAAATTCACTTTTGTTTTAAATTTTCAATATTTATATTTTACCTTTAATTCAAATAAGCAATACCAAAGAATATTCGGTAGCAAATTTAGAAGTATTTTATTGGTAGTGAAATTCACCTGTTTTGCAAGCTAAGGTAAGAAAACTGTAACCAAACATTTTTTTCAAAAATCGCGGATGGTATAAAAGTAAATTATTGCTAATATTAAAGAAGAGAAAATGATACCCAATTTACATGTGGTGCACCATAAAGGATTAATTCATTTGTTTACATTCGTTTGACATTATAGCCCCTTTTTCCGAAAAACAGAATTTCTGAATTTTTTCTTTCTGAATTTAATGGGGGGCACCGCGAGGACATCGTTATTTTCAGCGACAGCCAGCCGGCCATCAAAGCTCTTGGCTCTTATTCGTTCAACTCTCAACTGACGCTCAGCTGTCGTCGATCCCTTCAAGAGATGGCCCAACAGAACCGCGTGAACCTCACATGGGTCCCGGGACACAGGGACATTGAGGGAAACTGTAAGGCAGACGAACTTGCCAGGCAGGGTACGGCCATGCAGGTACTTCGGGATAAAGAATGAAGGAGTACACACTCCGTCAAGCCAACGAAAGGTGGCAACAATCCCCAGGGTGCGGGACATCCAAACAAATCTGGCCAAAATGGGATCATAAAAGATCAAGAGGCATTCACGCTCTAAGAAGGAGAGGAATTTCCAAATTAATAGGTGTTCTAACTGGGCACTGACTTATTGGTAGGAACGCAGAAAGGCTAGGTGTGCCCTACCGACGATACTGTAGGAGCTGCAAAGATGATGAGGAGAGGAAACGGTGAAGCACCTCATCTGCAACTGGCCGGCTTTAAGCGGCGCGAGAACGCGCTTTTTGGGAGTTCCCTTCCTGGATAGCCTAAGCCAGATCGCGGAACTGGACTTAAAGGACTTGATGGCCTTCATAAATAAGTGGTTCGAGGAGGAGTAACGTTGTCGGTTTAGGAGTGTCAGTCCCGAGATTCTGCTATGTGGAAAATCCCAACCACTCAGGGATTTTCCATATGGCCGGGTCCCGGGACTGACTTTCCTTGTGTTGGTGGTATCGCAACGGGCCTTTCAAAACTGGCCTAAGTGTGCCTCTGCGGCAGCCACTTGAACCTAACCTAAGTGTAAAGCTAGATATAAACAATTTCTTTGTTTTGATTTACCCATGAAGCTACATGACTTCATTATTTCAAATGCAGCAACGCCTTCATTATTTCAAATACAGCAACGCCTTACCATTTTTTATTTTCCACAAATTTTAAGTTCTGTTTTTCTTCTTTTCTAATTTTCAATAAATACTTTTCAGGATTTTCACCTTTTTTTCTGTGCGACTATGATAAAAAGTTTTATATTTTGGGTACATAGACTTAATATATCTGTACTGTGATGTTGGTGCGTGTACCCTTTGCTTACTAGCAATATAGAAGTATTAAATATATGTCAATCACGTTATTTTGGAAGCTCAAGCACAGTTTTGCTTACGTTCTCCCTTGTTTGACATAAAATTCCTATTCGTGTTGTGGTGGCAACTCTGCCTGAAGCAATCACAAACTTATTTTGGTTTTCATTTTTTTAATGTCAACAAATTTCAAGTTTTTTTATAAAAGAAAATATACTGCTGAATCTGATTTACATCAGTCAGTTATATTGTTTATACCACTAGGCAGCTTTTGCGAGTAAGTGTGAAGGATTTCGGCCAACAATATACATAGAAACTGCAACAACACAAACACTAAGGTCAACTACACCAAAAGAACAAACCGGCTACGGATCTGAATAAGCAAAAACAAATCCTATCAAATATCTCTATAACGTTGTTTCAATTTTCGCCACCTGAGTGATTTGATTAGAATGTCCTTTGAAGTAACTAATACTAAACACCTGGAATCTGAAGCGCAGTATTCTACAACACAAGAACCAATGTGCAAAGAAGATGATTTTTCAACTCAAACAGTCATCGATTTTGAAACTCACACTGAAACACAAGCACCCGATAAATTGGCAAAGAATTGCGAAGCTAGTTGCAGCAGTCAAACGCTGTTTGCGCCACAAATTACGAGTATTCACCAAAATGTGCCCATACGCCACATTGCATCTAGTCTTGGATTTTGTTTACCTCGGGATCGAGTTTCCGATAAGCAACACGAATTAGAAATTAAAAAACAGCATTATTCACAACAAGAACCATCGTGCGAAGAAGGATGCCTGCCAGCGCAAACACCTATCAATCTTGAAACTCATACTGGAGAGCAGGTGCCAGATCCTTCAGCGAAGCCTTGCGAAGCTAGTTGCAGCAGCCAAATCCAATTTGAGCCACGAAATACTTCCATCCACCAAAATAAGCCCATGTACCACATTGCATCTAATCTTAATATCGGCAATCATTCAGTTCCCAATCCAGTCACCTATAATCTTGTCCAACAAATAATACAAACTATAGGTGAACTTGAGAGTACACTGCTTGACGACCAACAAAACGATTTCAATTTACGCATGGCTTACGAACTCCAAACAGCAAAGCTTAAGGATTTGTGTCAGTCACTGGAGAAGGAAAAGGGACGTAATGTGCGCCTAATGGAGTTGATTCGAGGTGCTGACGCTTCATCCACAGTAGATGAGGAAGAGCTAGACATTGCTATTTCACGTACGGGTGCCACGGAACGATGGTCGCGGTCATCGGATGCATATGAATCTATAAGTCCGTTGTTGATGCAACAAAGGTAAATTTGCTTAAACAAAAGGCCAGGGCCGGTTATTTTTCAAATTAACTGCCAGATAGCACTTAGTTTCAGTTTTCATAAAAGCTGTTTTTGCTATCCAGCACAATTACTGAGCATAACTAAAATAAATACATATACTTATTGGTCTTATTTCCAGATATGATGAACTATCTTCTTCATATAAGCAATGTCGTAAACAACTTATCAAAAAGGAAAAGCTTTTAAAACTGAGCAAATGTGAAACGGAAACTGCAAAAGCGCGCTACGACAATCTTCTTGATGAATATAAAACGGCACTAATGCGTATTGAACATATTTGTCTCAAATATTTGCAGTTGCAGTCAAGAAAGAACTTGGAGGTGAGAAGCACTTCATATTATTTTTGCAAACATTTATGAAAGAGAAAAAGTTGACCAGAAATTGTTAGTTCTTAGAAGCCTTAGTCCGGATTTCTCGACTAGCCGTGAACTTTAACGCTCACATTAAATTTATCGGCCTGTTAAAATAAAGGGCAAATGAACTTGCTGTTAAACTGACAGTGAACTTTGACATTAACAGGCAGTCGAGAAATCCGCCAAGAGGCGTTTGAACTAATAGTACATTTACACTGCACCCAATTTGAAGAATTCCAATGAGCCATTTCCACACCGTTTACATTGGCAAATTTACATTTGGCTCACCTTTACCGTTTGTATAAGCTGTAGCATAAAGGACGCCTATTGAGGCACTCTTTGGAATGACTCTTGATTTTCGGTTGGGAATCTGTCAAATTCATCAAAGAAGTATGTGCAAAAATTTAAATTTCGTGAAAATTCACTTTAACGCTTTGAATTTTTAGAGAAACTTATTTGCTTTTCCACCTTAGTCAAGTGTGTTGTTGTAACCCTTTTCATTGTGAAAAAACAAGAAGTGTTTATGTGGATGAACCATGATCCAATTAATAAGATCCCGCATTTAAAAAAAGCTGTGACGTCACGGTTTTCAAAAACATGTGTGCTTGGCTTTAAATGTCTGAGAAAGGAAACAAAAACAAACATGGAACACTTCGAGGAGCTTGGCGGATTGGTCTCGCGTCACCGGTATCAATGTGATGCTTCACTACGTTGGTCCGACCTGGTTTGGAGCCATCCTTGTCAAATATGGTAGAGTACTTTAGTAGAAGTTGTTTTGCCTTATTCTGGTGGTCTTCTTCGAGCTCTTGCGTCCACGCCGTGATATTATCTGATAGATTAATGTTGCTGGTAGAGACATTTTCCTGGAGCTGTTCACAGTTTTTAATCACCTCCACCTCCTGACATTGTCCCAATATAGCTCCTTTGGAAAGCTTGATCGGCGATCGAAACTCATTTAGTACTCTTACCGGTATACGTCCATCTTGTTTTTCATAGCCAGTGTTTTTCCTACTAGCATATCCGTCTTTGAATTGTTTGCTGCCTCGACAACCCACAATTTGTTTGTCCCATAATCTCCATCAATCCTTGCCCAAACGACTGCCTCCGACTTCGGTTGAATTTGTTACTTGAATACTTGTTCTCGTAACCAAAACTGAGTGGCACATCCATGTTCTTATAGCTCATAGTCCTGTTTTGCATGTCGATCTTGATGCCTTCGTTGCTTAAGAAATCCACACCAACTAAGATCTCATCAACAATATCTGCCACTATAAAATTGTGCAGTACGGTGACATTTCCAATTGCGATTTCACATGTTACTTCTCCTTGGACTTGGGTGTCCTCACCAGTCGCCGTACGCAACTTTGCTCCATGTAATGGCCTCACTCCTTTGTTGACTAAATCAGATCGAATGATGGAATGAGATGCGCCCGTATCAATAGTCAGTAAACGCTCCTTTCCGTCCACGAGTCCTTCAACAGTAACATTACTCGACTTCCTTCCGATCTTTGAGACAGAGATTATGGGGCATCCAATTGCGGGAGCCAGCCTACGCCCCTTGCGGCTGACTCTCTTTAGTTTAACGGTTGGTTGGATTGGGAGACTTGCTCATCTCCTTCAGCCTTGCGCTTACGTCCGCTTGCATTACTGGAATTATTGGAACTAGATCCAGATCCACAATAACGTGCAATATGACCAGATTTTCCGCACTTGAAGCATTTAATGGCCGCTTCATTTTTCTGTTGCTTTCCGTTCACTGCTTCTAGGATTGCGTCCACCCATTCTGGTCGTTCTACTTCCACACGATGAGCTTTGTACGCTGGTTTGCACAAAAGTGATGCTGTTCCTTTAGTTAGAGCATGTGATACCGTCTCCGCAAATGATCTCTTTGGATTTGCATAGGTGGCCCGCTTCGTCTCCACATCACGTATTCCATTTATGAAACTTTGTATCTTTACCCTCTCCATGTACTCTACAGGTGCATCCGCGTTTGCTAGGTGGGCTTCTGGCAGCGATTTTGTAGCTCTATTTGGTAAATCTGCTTCCGATGCTCGCTACCATAACGTCTCTCCACAGCACCCATCAATGCTTCATAGTTGTTTCGTTCGCTATCAGGAATAGTCTGTAAGATTTCGGCTGCCGGTCCTTTCAATGCAGCGAAGAGTGCAGCGACTTTATCTTCAGCGCCCCAGTTGTTCACAGCTGCTGTCTTCTCAAATTGTAGCTTAAACACCTGGAAAGGAACAGAACCGTCAAATGATGGGGTTTTTACCTTGGGTACGCTTGTGGAAACACTTGGACGATTCATCTGCAACTCCTGGATACGAGTTCTTAACGCATCCACCTCGGCTTCGACTTTCTCCTCAAGCTGCATTAGTTTCTCGTCCATGCGCGCCTCTAGTTTTGAGGACATACGTGCTTCCTGTTCCTCCAGCTGTGTAGACAACTGCAATATTTGAGATGCCATGTGCGTCTTCGTTTCTTCCCACTGAGATGCCAAGCGTGTCTCTTGTTGTTCCAACTGAGATGCCATGTGTGGCTCTTGTTGTTCCAACTGAGATGCCATGCAAGTTTTCTGTTCTTCAAACTTTGATGTTATATTCGTCAACATCTGAGCCAATACAGCCAACAGCGAGTTTGTGTCCACATTTGCCCCTTTCGAAAGCTGAAAAACATAATCGTCAACGTTGATTCCTTCCGCTTCCATAGCCTCCCGTAGACGTGAATGTAGCTCTGGCTTATTTCCTGTTGTTACCATTCCACGTTTCTCCAACTCGTTTTTGAGTTGTTGGATCTTCAAGTCATTAAACTTTGCCATATTCTTGCAATGTAAAACTTCATTTATAATTTTCTCAGGGCTCTAAATTTAGTATGGGAATATACGTTACCAATACCAGTCTCACGGAATAAATTGGAGTTATCAGAAAAAACTTAACTGTTCTTACTTCATGTTATCACCAAATTAGTATAAACTCTGACTTAACTTGACTTGGTTTACTTAAAAATATAACAAGAGAACGTATTAGACCGTTTCAAAAAAAAAATCAAATTTTTAAGGTAATAATATGATTTTTACACAAAATCATGCATACCAAAGTATATTAAACAAAGTAATAGTGAACTTGACAGTTCTCTCTTTTCTGTAGGAGTTTTCCTGTCAATTGAAAAAAAATATTAACCCGTTCTTGCCTCAGTTCCTTGAACGTTTAAATAGAGTTTAGAGTTCAGATTAGCTAGACTCTAGCACATTTTAGCTAAGATGAATGGTCTAATATTTTTTTCCACTGGATCTTAGACCGAAAACGAAACTGTAAGCGATTAAAATCGATTCATGACCCCTGTGTGTTAGGGGTTTAGAATATGCCCTTGGGGGAATGCCTGTCGCAAGAGGCGACTAAAATCCATTTCGACCACGGTCACGGGGTTGATGAAATCGGCAATCGGAATAGTTCCATAAGGTGGTTCGGCAGCTGGGAGAGCATGTACTCAATACAGTACAACTCTGTTTGGTACGTCAACAACAGCAACAGCAAAGCCGATTAATTTCTCGAAATCAAAAACTAGATCGTAACCGTTATTATAATTAAAAAAAAAAAAACGAAACCCTTTTAAAATCCAGAACCGGTTCCAAACAAGTGTGTACTTTTTTTATAAATTGATTATTTCATTTCGCGGACACATATTTTCCTTGATAAGACGGTACCCTGGTTTTGACTTCAGTATAAACAAACTCGAATGGAAACCAATCCACCAGTTTCTGCGACACTCTGGCGTTTACCTTCTTGTGGTGCCATCGGCGGAAATCGAGAAATATTCAATACTCGCCATTTTTATAACGCAAAGGTCCGAAAAGAGGTAGATTCCAAAGTGGCCGAAGTTACTCCGTTACTGTTTGGGCTAGCATATTTCGCGGTATTGATAATTTTTTGGCCTGAGCATATTCTATCTAATGTTTCAGTAAATCGTCTGTATGGGACACAAATACTGTGCTTGGGTGGAAAAGGGTTAATACGCTTGTTTACATTTTTTTGAAGGAAAAACTCCTACAAAAACAAAATATTTCAGTTGTCAATTCTACCTTGTTGAATTTGCCTTGATGCATACTAAAAAAAAACGACAGATCCTTGCATTTCATTTTGTTAACAAAATTCATGATTCAATTACAAGAAGGTTTGCTCTTCCCTTGACGTTTATTATTGACACTCCCAATATGAAAATGTGTACGGGTTTCGTTTGCGAATAAAAAAAAGTAGGAATGTTTTTTTCTTTCGTCAAGGAAATGGTAGTAGAAAAAATCGAAAAAGGAGGATTTAAATTGTAATAAAAAATAATAAAAAATTGCAAAGTAAACTAACACATATATATATACATTAGACAGGGCCAAAAAAATGTTTGGTTTTTTTTTTCAAAAATTATATTGATTTTTTTTTAAATTAATTTAAATATTAAATTCTAGAGGTTTATCATCGCTAGTTTAGATTTCGCAGACTTTACCTCATATTTGGTATAAAAACGACAAACCATAAATCATTTACCTGGACATATTTTTGTAAGAACTCAGATTCCCTACAAAAGCTGCATAGCCTAAAATTTTCTCCGATTGGCCGTTTTCTAGTATTCTAGCCTCAAAATAAGTGTCGATTTCCTGGTCGATTTTTTGTCGTTCAACCGTGTTAATAGTAATTTGGTCGAAGTCGATCGTCAAATCGACTCATGTAAATCAGTCTTAACTTAAATTTTTACTAAAAATGCCTTGGAAGCTTTTCAGGTCATATAGACTATCGGACAAAGTCTGTCAAAGGGATATGTAGTATTACCACTTTACTAACCAACTTCAACCAGATCCAATAAATGTATGTCCACTTCTTTTATGCCCATTTGGCTGATGATTAAGAATGAAAATAACATACTCGAATCACAGAAGGAAAAGCTTTAATGTCGGGGTTGAATTGCTGAGTATATATTAATATTGAGAGTTATTAATGATCAATTCATCAATTTTCCAAAAGCCAACCTCGACTCCTATTTTAAAATACTTTTCTAACTGCCTTTTTACATGATTTTGCTAAAAGGCTACCCAGAATGTGAATGACAATTTTTCGGGCAACAAGATGGCCGCAATTGACAAAATCTGTCAGGGAAGAGCTAACCTGGTAATAATTGAATCATGAACAAAACCCCGTTTAAATTTTTCAAATCGGTTGAGTTTTGTGACCTCTAGGTGATTTTAAAACCTGTTGAACCACTGTGCGGCGCTCACTAAACTTGAAAAGTTAAAAAAAATACTTAACTTAGAAAAGTCTAATTTGATTTGATTTTTCGGTAATCAGATACACGTTCTGTTCATTTGTTAGAATTGCAATTTTCAAGTTATTTTAAGTTATTTCTATACTTACTCGGTAATTATACAGAATCGGGGGTTTAATCTATACAAACTTCAAATCAAACTCAATAAAATTTTATTTTGGGCAGAACGAAGTTTGCCGGGCGAAGAAGTTTGAAACCTTTTTAAATCAATTTATTTTTAGATTCAACGTTTGAGTGATTCCTTAAATTGTGCCAGCGAGTGCATCGGGAATGCCCAACAGCTAATCGATTACTTGGATGAGGAGAGTATCACGTTATATGTGAAGAGAAACAACGGCAACTTTTGCGAAGTACAGGGAAATAACAGCGATCGTAGCACAGAAGCCAATGAAACAAACTATATAACAGCATTTAAACAAAATTTGGAGTTATTCGTTAAGTCTTTGCGTCTCTGCCAGTGGGTACAACACACAAATAAAAATAATATTCCTAAAAACAATTGATGGAACTCAGGGCTGCCAATTCGTATAAGGATGTACTTTATAAATAAGTATTATAAATTAAGATTTTACTGAAGCAAAATTTATATTTTTTATATCTTTACCAAGGCATGTACCTACATACTTACCACACTTTTTCTGCTTCAAGGGACTTATGTGTTTGATTATGAAATTTTAAACGCAGCACTTTTTACATATGTTGTCATCTATTGCCCATCAATAGTCAAAAATATATTTTTTATATTTATGTACAACAATAGCATATTTTATCATATTTTAACTCTTTTTTTAACCACTTCTTCACAATAGTTGGCCGTCTTTCCTAATATTCCGAGTGGTCAAAATACCGTAGAGCAAAAAAAAAATGTTTATCAGCGAAAAAAAGACTGCGTATTAATATGTTTTCTAGCAAAAATAATTGTGTTTATCTGAAATTTGAAGAAATACGAGGGAGTTTCACAGGAGACGCTCCAGAAAGACGGTGGAGATAGCTGAAACTCTGTTACCGAACTTCCAAATCAATTATGCGCCAAAGAAGGTTAAAGGAAATCTCTTCAAACGCCAGAGGTCGGACGTGGACTTAAAACCTCATCCAAAGCGGCAGCATAACACCCCCGTAGTGGGTAAACTTAGCTTTGCTGAAGTGACCAACGACAGGATCCTCATAGGCGTCATTGACCGAGGTAACGAAAACTGGGCCATCCCTAGGGACCAGTGGCGGTACGTCCGGAACGCGATCGGTAATGCCCTTCTTGACATTATGGATGAGTGTTCGGGCACAAAGCAAAAAGTCACATAAAATGCCCCCTAAATCAGAAGGATTTCTCTATGATATTTTTCCAATAAGATGCCCGTCTTATTATGACTCTTTTTCTTTTTAATAAAACTGAGTAGATAATCACATAAAATTAAGAAGATTTTTTTTTTAATATTTCAAATTAAAGAAAAAAAAAAAAATAACGCTCAACCCAGATGTCTAGTCAGTTTAGTCTAATCTACACTACCATGCCATCGTATACTTAACTTGCCAACGTCTAATTAAACCTTTTTGCCTCACCACATGTCCACTTGCCTTATTGCCTTCACCGCGAATCGAACTAAGAATTATTAACTGCTGAACGGACATCTCTACCACTACAAAAGTACATAAAAAATTCATAAATAAGAAGCTAACTCCTTGTTTTTAGCCGATTTCCTTTTCAATAAATTTGAGAAGAAACTCAAGCTAAAATTTAGAAGATTTCCTAGCACAAAATTCTTCAAATTTGTCTCCACTCGCTCTCCCCGGCCAAAAAGCTTTTTTAGACGTCGATCTCTTTGATTAGAGGTGAACTTTTTGGCCCTGTGGGTGCAACGGCGATGGGATCTGATGCGGGATGGCACCACTGCACTGTACAAGGCAGCAGGTGCGAGACTGGGTGAGATCTACCAAGGGGCAAGAATCGAGGTTTTCGACTGGAAGGACATTCCGGCTCGGCCAGGGGCAAGGGCATGGATTCCTGTCATCCCTGCTGAACCTGAGAGAATTCTCAGGATGCTGCGGATCATGAACCCGTCTCTCCCGACGCAGGACTGGAGTGTCAATCTGGTTGAGGATGCGCTAGGGCCTGATAGACAGGTGGTCTTCACCTTGAATAAGGAGGCACTTGAGCCCCTTAAACGGTGCAATGGACGAGTGCACTACGGCATGGGTCAGATCGTGATCAACGTATACCGTGGCGATGCACAGTGCGCTACTATTTTCCGGAGGACTCGGACATCGCAGTGCCGAAAGAGGAGTCGGAGATGTCCGACTAGGAAATTATGGTATCTGCCACGTCAAATGGCGAAGGAGCAGTGAATAGCTCGGAGATGGGAGACAGCCTGATGGGAAAGCTCGATATCAATGCTATGGGAGAGTTGTTGTTTGACTATTTATTACCAACTAACCTGGTAGTTTGCAGCGAAGGCGCTTATGAGTGGGTCAGAAAATGGCGTGTTCTCGATGACCACCGGAACGTAGAACTAGTTCTAGACTTTTCTGTTGAGCAACCGGTTATGTAACGCAACGCACGTAGCACTAACTGGCAGCTACACAATGAAATATTAGCTAGGGACCTACAAGTCCTCTCATCAGTAGGGGAGTTGGAGGATCTGGTAAAGACCTTTACAACGGCGCTCTCAAATGCCCTAGAGCAGGCTTGCCCAGTACCAAAACCACGCGGTTAACATAGGCCGCATAGGTGGTCCTACGACCTGCAATGGCTCCGCAAATCATGCAGGACACAATTTAATAAGGCCAAGAACCTTGGCACGGAGACTCAATGGCTCGAATATAAAGTTAAACTTGGGGCCTACAAAAAAGCTCTGAGGCAGGCGAAGAGAGTATCGTGGAGAAATTTCTGCACTGGTGTCGCAAATGTCGACGATACAGCGAGACTTAGACGAGTGCTCTCAAAAACTCAAACTGTCACAAGCTATTTGCGCAAACCTGACGGATCCTGGACCAGCACGGATTGGGAAACTCTAGAGCTGCTCTTGAATACGCACTTCCAAGGGAACTTGCATGAGGAACCCTTAGCACTTACAACAAACCTGGCTGTAAACATACCCATCACAAGGTTAGATGGGCAGTGAAAAGCTTCGAACCGTTCAAGGCTGCCGGGCCAGACGGGATTATTTCCGTACAACTCATAAACACGTTGGAGACATCAGCCAAATGCCTGGTATTTCTCTATACAGCCTGCCTGGCTCTTAGCTATTACATTCCGTGCCCCTGGAGAAGTACCACGGTAGTAAGCGGTATAAACACCGCTTTAACAAGTCTGGCATATGCAGGTCTCTTATTGGATTTTTTGATCAACTACTAAGGGGTAGAAGAATAGTTTCATCACTGGGCTCAGTTGATTTATCACGTTATGTCACAAGGGGACCGCCTCAGGGTGGTGTTATCTCCCCGCTTCTATGGAACCTCACTGTCAACTCGCTGCTGCGAGGCACAAGCTGGCCGAAATGGGATCTTAAAATATCAAGACATATGTATGCCCTAAGGAGAAGAGAAATCTCCATATTAATAGGCGTATTAACTGGGCACTGCCTTATTGGTAGGCACGCAGACAGACTAGGTGTGCCCTACCGACGATGCTGTAGGAGTTGCATAGATGACGAGGAGGAGGAAACGGTGGAGCACCTCATCTGCAACTGCCCGTCTTTAAGTGGCGCGAGAATGCGCTTTTTGGGAGTGCCCTTCCTGGTCAGCCTACGTTAGGTCACGGAGCTGGACATAAAGGACCTGATGGCCTTCGTCAAGTCATCTAAATTGGTCGAGGAGGAGTAACGGTGTCGGTTTAGGAGCGTCAGTCTCGGGATGCTTCTATGTGGAGAATCCCGATAATACAGGGATTTTCCATATGACAGGGTCCCGGAACTGACTTTCCTAGTGTTGGTGTTATCACAACGGGCCTTTTAATACTGGCCTAGGTGTGCCTCTGCGGCAGCCACTTGAACCTAATCTATACCATATTTTACTCAAATATCTAAATTTTACGGAAGCACAGACAGAGACTCACATGGCTCAAACGACTTCTCTATTAATCCTTAGAACTTTGATATATGGCAGGGGCGCTGCCAGAAGAAAATGTTTGAGTGGTTTTTAATTTTTTTTCTTTTTAATATTTTCCTAGCACAATTATTTACAAAATTATTTTATAGCGCCAGTCAGGAGTAGCGTAAAGAAAGCATTTAAAAAAGATAATTATACATTAGACTGGGCCAAAAATTCAAAATTTCGTTTTTTTTTTCAAAAATTATATTTAGGGTACTCAGTTCCCTTTTAAATTTAGAAGGTTTTAAAATTGCCACATTAACTGTGAGCACCCCTGCTCCGCTTCTCACATTGGCCTTTGCAAATACGGGCACTTTTTAGCTGAAATTATAATAACATTTAAATTATTTAAATAAATTAGAAAATGTAAACAAAACTTACTTTTTTGCTTTTTTTGTTTATCTGAATTTATATTTGAAAAGAAAGCAAAATGACAACTTTCAATTTTGCCACAAATTTAAACATAGGAATAAGCCCGGCAATATTGCCACAAAGTGGTATCTTCGATTTGCAGGCAAAACAAAAACAATAAATTTGAAACCTGGTAAATTGTCAAAATATTGCCAGCTGGCAATATTAACATGGCTGGTAATATGGGACTGTGAGTACCCTAATTGATTTCCTTTTTACCACGCTTTCATTAGGTTCACTTGTATGTTTGCTTGTTTGTATGTATGTAAACTCTCGTTCGGCCTAAGCCCCAGTGGCCCAAAAACCGTAAAATGTCCCTACAATATGGGTATCAAACGAAAGGGGAAGGCCCTAGGTTTCTTTTGGACTTCGATATATTTCGATAAATTTATCGAAAACTGAGTTATCGGTCAAAATGTGGTTGCCCGAAAACCTTAAAATTTCCCTACAATATGGGTATCAAACGAAAGGGGAAGACCCCAGGTTTCATTTGGACTTCGTTATATTTCGATAAATTTATCGATAACTGAGTTATCGGTCAAAATGTGGTTGCCCGAAAACCTCAAAATTTACCTACAATATGGGTACCAAACGAAGGGGAAGACCCCAGGTTTCATTTGGACTTCGATATATTTCGATAAATTTATCGATAACTGAGTTATCGGTTAAAATATGATTGCCCAAAAACCTTAAAATTTCCCTACAATATGGGTACCAAACGAAAGGGGAAGGTCCCAAGTTTCATTTGGACATCGATATACTTTGATAAATTTATCGGTAACTGAGTTTTCGTCAAAATGTGAGGCCCAAATAACTTAAAATTCCTTACAATATGAGTATCAAACGAAAGGAACATTTGACTAAAAAGTAAAAAATAAATATAGTTTAAAAAAACTAAAACTCACGCTTTTAAAGTGTAATGAACTAAAAAGTTGAAAATAATTTTAAAACCCCTACACAGTAGTCTTGTGCACAGTAAAAACAAAAGTCTAAATTTAATACCAATTTGGTGTTTATATATAACAACGCCGAAAAGTATTAAATTAATACCATTTTCCGTTTAATTGAGAGAAAGAGTATTATTTTGGTATTATTTTAAGGCCATTTGGACTAATTAAATTGCTAAAATTGAGAGAGAGAGAGAGCGATTTAGTATTATTTTGGTATTATTTTAAAACCATTAGTCCAAATTTGATTTCCAAACTTTTTCAGGGTCTTAAAATAATACTATTTGGTATTAAATTTAAAAAAAGTAGTCTTTCAGTTTTTACTGTGTGGAAAAAGCGTGGCCCGCTTTGTGCCATAATTTTGGTATATCGAGCGCAAGACGCTTTTCCCACATAATGCTAGTTTTTTACTACGCTTTCATTAGCTTTACTTGTACATATGTACATTCATATTTATCGATAACTGAGTTATCGGTCAAAATAAGATTGTACAATAATATTGAAAATTGCCTACAATGTGGGTATCAAACGGAAGTGGAGGCCCAGAGGTTTCGTTTGCACTGCGGTATACTTCGATATATTTATCGATTACTTCATAACACATTTAACTAAAAAGTAAAAATAAATATAGGTTAAAAAGCGAAAACACACGCTTTTAAAGAATATAGCACTAAAAAGGTAAAAACAAATTAAATAAAAAAACGAAGATTATGGAACAAAGCGGACTACGCTTTTTCCACAAGACTACTGTGTAGGGGTTTTAAAATTATTTTCAACTTTTTAGTTCATTACACTCTAAAAGCGTGAGTTTTAGTTTTTTTAAACTATATTTATTTAAATCACTAACCTTCACAAAATAATATTGGACTTTTTTACACGGTTAGGGCCGAACCTCGGGCCCGTTGTTAAATTCTGATATCGAATTCGGATTCAGCATCCAATTTCCCTTAAGAATGTGTATTTAGCTTTGTTCGATGTTGATTTTTTCATGTTTCGCAAATTTTCAAACCACAATCGGGAATTCTGAGAAAATTTCAGTCTAGGTAGCTTTTGTAGCTTTTTCCTACAAAAATTTGCTCAGGTGTTTTTTCAACAATGATTTGTCGTTTTTATACCAAATTGGAGGTTAAGTCTGTAAAATCTAAACTAGCGTTGATAGACCTCTAGACTTTAATATAAAAATCTGAAAAATTACAGTAATTCACCTTTCTTAAAAAGAAAATCAATATAAATTTTTAAAAAAACGAAATTTGGTATTTTTGGCCCAGTCTAATATACACAGGGCCGTCGACAGGATTTCCGGGCCCGGGGGGATCGAAATTTCCGGGCCCCCTATATGAAGTATTTTTTTTTTTAGTGAACTCATTTTTTATTTAAAAGTAATACATGTATACAAGAAGGTTTTATACATATGTGGCTAAACTTATAAATTAACTTTTCTTGATTTTTTGGCGGCGAAATTCCGAATTAAAGCATTGTAGTCTAGTTGCCTTGCTAAACGAGATTCTATACAAAGAGTAGCTAGCCCAGAAACACGATCTTGTGCAGAGCACGAGCGCTGAAAGTTCTTTATCCTCGCAAGAACACTAAATGAGCGCTCAGCACCAGCAACTGTGACAGGTATTGTGCAAAATAACCGCAGCGCGATACAAATATTTGGAAAAAGCGTTTGTAAATCCTGAGAAAAAATTGCATTCAACAAATTGAATGGTGTAAGGGCTATTTCAAAATTAGTTTCGTATATGTGTTTCAAATGGATTATTTCATCTTCTAAACCCTTTTTAACGTCAAATTCATGTACTTTCACAAAAATCGTAGCATAATTTCGAAGTTCGTCTTCTTCCATCGTTGGGAATTGCCATAAAAAAGCAAATGTTGTATTCAGCTTTTTCATGCCTTCAAATCGACGAGAAATTCCTGAAATCACTGAATCCACTATGACTAAAAATGTGTTCCTTTTGAAATCAGTTATGGCATCTCGTTGATGTTCATCTGAAGATATTCGGAGTCTGTTCTTTCTGGTTAAAGGGAAGGATGTTGAAACATCTAATCCGCTGGCTACGTTCACGCAAAATGCTGTCCCATTGGTTACGAATGACTTGTAAATCTGAGAGTAAGCTGTCAAGATTTTTTACTTCAATATCGACAGTGACGTCTGTGCCTTGTAGAATAACGCTTCTTTCATTGATGGAGCTCAAAATCTTGCACCAAATCGACGACATGAGGATACACTCAAACTTGGTTATGTACATTAGGACTCCGTTTATATCACTCCTAATTTCTGTAGTCAAATCTAATTTAGTTAATTCTTCTAGAGCGTTTTGCAATCCTTTGAGATGTTTTGCAAAGGGTTTGACTGCGTCGATTCTTGCAGACCATCTTGTGTCTGAGAGTTTGTGAAGTGAACCTGGTACATGTTTTTTGAGAATTTCCCAACGTTTTGCACTACTGCTGAATATGTTAAAACACTTTTGAACCACTCCGAAAAAGGTGATTGAGGCTGTACAACATTCTGCAGCTACGACACCGCACAAGTTCAGACTGTGAGCGGCGCAGGGCGAATAAACGGCTTTCGGATTTTTCTTGATAATATGACTTTGTGCACCATTAATTTCAACTTTCATGTTACTACCGTTGTCATATCCCTGCGCACAACATTCTTTCAAAGGAATGTTATATTTTTCCAGAGTAAAACAAATCAAATTGGCGATTTCTGCTCCAGTTTTTTTAGTGTAATCGACGAAACACAGAAATCGTTCTTGGATAGTAAAAGTCTTTTTCAAAGAGTTAAAATTAAGGTATCGCAAAACAAAAGTGTTTTGCTCGTCATTACTCGTATCGGTCGTAGCATCGACGATAATAGAAAAGTATTTGACCTTCTTTCTTTCTTCTAATATTACTGAAATTACGTGTTGAGCACAAATATCTATGAACTCATTCTGAATAGATGCAGAAAGATAATGCACTTGGAGACGTTTGTGTTCTTGTTGAGCGAATCTAACTTTTTCCAAATGCTCGCGAAGTATTGGATCGTAATAGCTGATGTGCTCCAGGATACCCAAAAAATTACCGTTGTTTGGTTCTCCTACAAGATTGCTTCCACCTCTCAAAGCTAATCCTCTTTCACCAAGGAAAATAATGGTGTGCAGAATTCGCTGTAAGATTTCTTGCCATTTTTTAGTTTTGCTGATAATATGCTCATCAAGAAGTGTATCAAGTGAGCTGTCATTCTGGATACGACGTTGCGTTGAGCGCCATTGAAGGAAGCACTGAACGTAATCGGGGTTTCTTTCGTGTCCTGGCAGTTTGTCATACAATTTTTTCCATGATTGATGTTTCGAATATCCTTCTGGACTACAAAGCTTAGAACTATTTAGCTTATTAGTATTTAGTAATCGACAAGGTAAACAGTAAAATGCATCCATGCTGCTACTCCATACCAACCAATCGCGATTGACGATTTCACCATTAGGGAAGGATATGTATAGGACCGAGAGCGGAAATGGCTCATTTAATCGATCACGTGGAAAAAAAGCAGGCATTTTCGCGTGACCACGACGAACGACTTCGTTTACCATATCGGGCGGCACAAACTCGGTTTTTAAGGTTCCAATATCGTAATCGTAGAGATAGTGTTGATCGTTTTGTGATGCGTCTGGTGAATTTGTTTTTATAGCCTTATCTTCTCCGTCAGAAATTGGCTCTTTTTCAATTATTTCTGTAGAACAGTCTTTAGAGTTAATGGTTTTTTTGGGATTCTCAGTTTTTCTCATAGCTTCAGTTATATTTCCCGAAGAATCGGAAGCGCTTATATTAACACTGGAACTGGCTGTAGAAGTCATAAGCTGCAAATCTCTCTCAGGTGTTTGATCGTGGCTAATATCAGTAGTATTATTCTGGGTTTCGTCGATTTTCCCGGCATTTGAGTTGCCGAAACTAAATCCAAAAAGGGTTTTTTGTTTTTTTGCCATTTCTTTTTCATTTTTTTTCTTCTGTTCTCGTTCTTTTCGCTTTTGAGCTCCAGATTTGTGGCGATACATTATGAGTTCAGACTGAAAATGTTAGTTAATTTAACAAACAATCAATAAATACAGTATAATGTGGGTTTGAGCCTAAATTTTTAATTTTTTTGTACTACATACATGACCAAACCAAATATGGTTTCAAATTTAAACTAGACCAGTTTTCAAGAAAATTCGTTAAGTGAATTCGCAGCATGCCGGTCTGCTCTACCACTGAGCTACATCGCACACATAAATTTTGTGGGCAAAATTCAATCTTGAATAAGCTTTCAAAAATAAATGAAAACAAAACAAAAATTTTAAACAAAAAAGTTTTAATTTTAAACCGAAAAGTTTTAATTTTAAACCG
This sequence comes from Campiglossa producta, assembly GCA_964058755.1. Lineage (NCBI taxonomy): Eukaryota > Metazoa > Arthropoda > Insecta > Diptera > Tephritidae > Campiglossa > Campiglossa producta. Next base: position 109,615,895 of record CAXKVI010000002.1, on the reverse strand, counting down.
AAAAAATAAATAAAAAAATTAAAATATTCCAAAAAAAGTTTAAAAAAATCGCTTAAACTTTAGACGGGCTTAAAATTTAGGCTCATTTTTTTAACCGTGTAGTTGGCCACTCATATTTACTTCATACTTCAAAAAATTATTTCTGTCATAATAAGTATAAAGAATAACGATACTAAAAAATGATTTCTATAATTATGGAGATATTGCAAAATCAATTAATAAATTTGTAGAAAAGTGGGCGGTGTCACGGTATATAAAATTTTCATTTGACAATTTCTGAATGTATTTAGATATACATATGTAAGCTTTAATAAAGATTTGCACAATTAAAGAAAATTAAGCTGGGTGGGGCACTTACCTGGTTTATAAATAAATCAAATAAAAATAATTTCACTTTCACTTTCTGCTTAAGTTCTGTCTTCACTCACTAAAAACACACTAATTACTCCACTTGCAGCATACTGAGCTGATAAACACACTCAATTAATTTTCCTTAAAAAATCAAATTTCCAAGGAAATCTAAGTTTGAATTCTAAACTATCAAAAATATGATGCTGAAATATCACGGAATTTATGTACACGGTTGCCAAAGGCCTAAAAGGGAAGATTACCAAGCTGTTGAAAAAAAACCCAAAAAATTACCAAGATGTTCAAAACGCAGGTTCATTGTGTTAACAAAGAAAATAACAATTTAAAAAATATATTTTACTTCGTATGCTTCACATATCAGCTTTTAACTTTAATTCAACGATATCGGCATTACAACATAAAATAACTTTTTTCAAATTATAAACACATCTGCACAATGAAAACTGTTAAATAATTGGAGACACTTATTTCTAGCGTCACATATTTTTCTGTCAAAATACAAAATTATATGCCCTTTTTATTCAAAGCCGTCTCATACTTGCTACGAAAAAGTTTCAATGCAAGAGCAAAAACAAACTTGACAAGCGAGTAAAATTCTTAGCAATCATATGCAAAGATTCTTAACTCGAAGCGACTTATTCTTAATGAATTTCAAAAAACTCCATATTTTCAAATAAGGGTTTTTGGTTCGTTAAGGATACATTTGTAGTTCAGCTTTATGGTATTGATAGTATGAAATTCAAAATTATTTCGTAACCTAGTTTTAAATAAGCTTAGTTCGAAAAATTTCCGTTCCGCAGTAGCTGAGCTGTGTGAAAAGATTATTAAATAAACGACAAAAAAAAACCACCTACTTTGGTACTTAATTACAGAATTTGGCAACAGTGTGCGATTTGATTCGAAATACCGACGAAGCTAGTTTGTGCACTTTTTATCTTGTTTATCTTATTTTATCTGTTTAGATTATATATTTACCGGAAACAAAGTAAAAAAAAGCGTAGACACAAACTACGGTCGGAAACTCGGATAGATTGTATGGTTGCTATTGGAATAAGAATGAGTATGAGTGAGAATATTCAAATATTGCGTGGTGAAATTGCGATTTATAGGGCAAGCATGAACGAATATGGGACAAGTGTTGTACAAAAATAATCGAATTATGCGGCGCTGTTAATTTTTTCCGAGTTATTCAAATTCCCGGGCCCCTAAAAAATGCCGGGCCTGGGGGGTTCCCCCCCCCCCCCCCCCCCCCCCCCTCTTGGCGGCCCTGAATATACATACATACATAGCTACCTGCCAATAAATGTTACCTTATAGGTTTGTTTATTGGGCTGCTCTAGCTTCCCAGTGGGAAAAGGTAATGTACAGCAATGCATAAAGTAATGTATAGCTCCTATAGACTATACATGAAAACATGCATGAATTTTTCTACAGCGATGTCATAGGAAAAGTAATGTGTCGCTCGCCTACAAACTGAAGCGACATGTTTTCATTACTTTCTATATTACTTTTTATAAATGAAAAGATGCATTACCTTTCAAGAATGAAAATATGCACTACAAGGGATACATTATATCTTACATTGCCTTTCTTGAATGAAAAGATGCTTTACAAGGGACATATTTAATTTTGCATAACATTTTATAAATTTCCTTGTGGAGTAACAAGGACATTAAGACACAGTGGGGCTCTACAGCGGGGGAAAAGTTAAGGTCCTATTGTTTGAATGACGAGCTCGTCATGGGCTACGACCAAGATGAGTGCACCAAAAAAAAATATAATAAAAACACCAAAACCACAAAGGCAACGGCATCAGGAGCACATAGTCCAGCCGACTCTCGACTTCTGAAAAGCCTCACAGCAGCAGGAAAAGCGATGAAGATGTAAGTAACGAGCAGCAGTTCCAAATTAATTTAAATTGTATTTTTTTATGTTTGAAAGTTGTGTATTTTCCTTTTTTTTGAAGTTTTCAAACTACAAATAAAAATAGAGCTACACATTACTCCCTTCCTTGCTTTTGGTATGATCATTTCTAACATCAAAATTCGTTCATCTATTCATGTATGAAAAACAATTTTTTTTGAACTACAAATCAAAGATTGAGCGACACATTACTCCCTTCCTTGCTTTTGGTATGATCTTTTCTTATAACAAAATTCGTACATCTTTTCATGCACGAAAAACAATTTTTTATAAAACTACAAATCAAAAATTGAGCGACACATTACTCCCTTCTTTGCTTTTGGTGTGATCTTTTCTTATAACAAAATTCATACATCTTTTCATGCATGGAAAAAGGTAATGCATTACCTACTTTCCCACTGGGTTACGTCAGATTGAGATATTTCACAAAATTGTGTTTAACGAACACTTTTCTTGCTCTAGGTTGCTCTATCTTTTGTTTCATGAGTACGCTCAAAACAAAACTACCCAGTGGGAAAGTAGGTAATGCATTACTTTTTTCCATGCATGAAAAGATGTATGAATTTTGTTATAAGAAAAGATTGGTGTGAGTAATGTGTCGCTCAATTTTTAATTTGTAGTTTAAAAAAAAAATTGTTTTTCGTGCATGAAAACATGTACGAATTTTGTTATAAGAAAAGATCATACCAAAAGCAAGGAAGGGAGTAATGTGTCGCTTTTTATTCGTTGTTTGAAAATTTGCTTCTTCTTTGTAAAAAAATTCAAACTTCAAAAAAAAGCTACAAAACCTTAAAACAAAAACAATCGAAAACATAAATATTTAAATTAAAAATTAAACCTCTGCTGTGGCCGCTCTTCTTTTTCGTACATCTCTACCGCTTTCCCTGCTGCTGTGAGGCTTTCCAGAAACCGTCTGGAGTACCTACGACGCCGTTGCCTTTTTTGTTTAGGTTTGTTTTATGTTATTTTTTTGTGTGCACTCATCTTGATTGTACGCCCACCTGGACCTATACTCAGTGAGTTTTGAAATGTTCACTTCTTCGCCATTTAAAATATATGGGAAAAAGGTTTACTTTTCAAAACTCACAGTTAGGGAATCCAATTTAAATTCATTTTGAAACTGCTGCTCGTTACTTACATCTTCATCGCTTTTCCTGCTGCTGTGAGGCTTTTCAGAAGTCGAGAGTCGACTGGACTGTTTGCTCCTGATGCCTTTGTGGTTTTGGTTTTTTTATTATATTTTTTTTGGTGCACTCATCTTGGTCGTAGCCCATGACGAGCTCGTCATTCAAACATTTAAAATATGACCTTAACTCTTCCCCCGCTGTAGAGCCTCACTGGGTCTTAATGTCCTTGTTACTCCACAAGGAAATTTATAAAATGTTATGCAAAATTTAATATGTCCCTTGTAAAGCATCTTTTTATTCAAGAAAGGCAATGCAAGATATAATGTATCCCTTGTAGTGCATATTTTCATTCTTAAAAGGTAATGCATCTTTTCATTTATAAAAAGTAATATAAAAAGTAATGTAAACATGTAGCTTTACCCAGTGGGAAAGTAGGCAATGCATTACCTTTTTCCATGCATGAAAAGATGTATGAATTTTGTTATAAGAAAAGATCACACCAAAAGCAAGGAAGGGAGTAATGTGTCGCTCAATCTTTGATTTGTAGTTTAAAAAAAAAATGTTTTTCATACATGAAAAGATGTACGAATTTTGATGTTAGAAAAGAACATACCAAAAGCAAGGAAGGGAGTAATGTGTCGCTCAATTTTTATTTGTAGTTTGAAAACTTCAAAAAAAAAAAATAGACAACTTTCAAACATAAAAAAAATACAATTTAAATTCATTTTGAAACTGCTGCTCGTTACGCACATCTTCATCGCTTTTTCTGCTGCTGTGAGGCTTTTCAGAAGTCGAGAGTCGACTGGACTGTTTGCTCCTGATGCCTGTGCCTTTGTGGTTTTGGTTTTTTTATTATATTTTTTTTTGGTGCACTCATCTTGGTCGTAGCCCATGACGAGCTCGTCATCCAAACATTTAAAATAGGACCTTAACTCTTCCCCCGCTGTAGAGCCTCACTGGGTCTTAATGTCCTTGTTACTCCACAAGGAAATTTATAAAATGTTATGCAAAATTAAATATGTCCCTTGTAAAGCATCTTTTCATTCAAGAAAGGCAATGCAAGATATAATGTATCCCTGGTAGTGCATATTTTCATTCTTGAAAAGTAATGCATCTTTTCATTTATAAAAAGTAATATAAAAAGTAATGTAAACATGTATCTTTAGTTTTGTAGGCGAGCGACACATTACTTTTCCTATGACATCGCTGTAGAAAAATTCATGCATGTTTTCATGTATAGTCTATAGGAGCTATACATTACTTTATGCATTGCTGTACATTACCTTTTCCCACTGGGTAGTTTTGTAGGCGAGCGACACATTACTTTTCCTATGACATCGCTGTAGAAAAATTCATGCATGTTTTCATGTATAGTCTATAGGAGCTATACATTACTTTATGCATTGCTATATATTACCTTTTCCCACTGGGTAGAGTAATCCAGATCACAAATTTCTGCTCTAGCTTTTTTTATGGAGTAAGTTAGAGCAGAGAAGCAATTGTCAGCCAGGAAAAAAGAAATTTTTGAAAATTTCAAAAAAATTAGCTTGCAAAAAAATCAATGTTTTTGTATACGTGAATTTGCATTAATTTTGAAGATTTAAACAAAAAAGGAAATAAAAAGAAACTATCGAGATTCAAGTGTTTCATGGCATTTCTGCTCTGAGTTGCTCTAAGTTGCTCTATTTCTATTTTGACAGCTGCCCTGTTCTAACCTGCTCTGAATTTTTTTTTTGGTCAGTAAACAAACCTTATATTGACTTATATAACAAGGGCCAGCCTTCTTTTTTTATTTGTCATTGAATCTATTACACTGCGCAACACGAAAAAAAATACCTGGGACGTGATAGCATTTTCTGTTAGATCTCAATGAGATAAGAAATTTGCCGGACACTCTCAAAATCTTGAGTTAGGGGTCAAAACCGGTTTTTCGTACCTTTGCACACGTATGACCCTGTATCTTAGGTTATGGATGTACCAGCCATGGATTGCGTCAATAAGGATGTAAAGCTTAGGCCCCTGTTATGGAATTGACGTATTTCGATTTTCATGCAATCGAAATTTTTGCAAACATGTCATGAAAACTAGTTTTCACATATACAGTTTTACATCTCAGGGGTGGTTTAAACCCCCAAAGCCACCCCCTGGCTGCGCCACTGATGTATGGAACTCTTTCGCGACTCCTTTATGCCGTTGTAAAGCCCATATATATAGAAAAATCTGATACTCTGTGTATTAGTACTAAATATCAGCAAAAATAATAGTTGTGTTTGAGAAACTACCTAAAAAGGCAAGATTTAGTCACTTACGTTACAAAAAGCGTAAACGATTTTTTTCTTTATAAACAACTTTAAACGTAAGTTTGCTTTACATAATTTATTTACTTACTTGGTAGACAGAGAATACAAGATTTTGTTTAAATTGGTAGGAAACTACTAATTTTACAGAGAAAAAGGCTAATTTTCGTCATTTACGTTACATAAAATACCAATTTTGCTTTATATACTAAAAATATTTGGGCAAAATTTTTCATGTTCTTCGAAACAACGCTCATAAAGCATGTATGAGTAAGCAGGGTTGGGTATAGTGCACTAAATTTAGTGAGCACTACGGGTTTCACTAGCACTATTTTTTTAGTGATAGTTAAAATCGAATTTAACTAACACTGAAAAATTAGTGATAGTTAAAATGAAAATTCTCTATCACTAATTTTTTAGTGCAGTGAAAATTCAAAAACACTATAACTAAAAATTTAGTGATAGTGAAAATAATTTGCACTACCACTTGGAAATTTCACTAAATTACCACCAAAATGAGGGAGTTCAGGTCGATAACCCCATGTTTGCTACTTACCTTCATATGTAATATAATCGTTTATAATTTTATTTCATATAAATAAATAAATGCATAAAATAAGGAAGCATATAAGTGTTTAAATGTTTAAACTTCTAGTTTTTCAATTTTTATTTGCCTTCTTTAATACCAGCATTTCAAAATTATTGTCAGTAAGATTTTGCCTTTTAGATCTATTAATAATTCCTGCAAAGGAAAACAGTCTTTCTACTGGCGCAGAGGAAGGAAGAGGGGTGTTGTATTTTAAAAACATCTTTCTTATTGTAGGAAAGCGGCGTAAAGCATCAATGTTGCTATCATCCTCATTCAAGTAGGAATCGACTTCGGTTGCTATAGCTCCGCCATGTGAGCTTGTATACTGACTTGTATCTAAAAAATTAAGTTATTATAAACAGTACACAGTTTGGCTTTATTCAATGAAATACCTTTAGGGTCGTTGTCGAATTCGAGAAATGGTTTAGTAGCACGCATGGAAGCTTGCGAATTATTTTCTTCTTGAACGGTATTTTTTTGAAAATCCATCGCATATACATACTTTTATATTGTCCCGAACGTGGTCTATGGTGTATGAATTTGCACTTTCCAGTAAGACCTTGCAAAATTTTAGTTTTATTTCGGGAATGAGGGTTGCGGCAATAACTGCATCCCACGAGTCAGAATGCAAATAAAAGTATTTTTCAAATCTTTCTATTAACTTTGATTCAATTTTACCACTAATTTCCGTGAGAAATTTGAGATTTTCGGAACTAAAGAAGAACACTAAATTGTTTGCGAAATTTTTGTACTAGGACAATGGTGAATGTTTGATTTATTCACATTCACCAGTTTTCGAGTAATACGACCTCAAACATACGGACAGACAGCCAGACAAAAATTCTACAAATGGTTGATGAAAAATGAAAATGCTGAAACGCTATTGAAGTACTGTAATAATATGTCAAATTTCTTTTTTTGCAATTCCGACATTTTCGGGACTCAAAATGGGGAGTTTGCATCCCTACTACAAACTTAAAAAATAGCAAAACAAATTTGATACAAATAATTCATTAAAAACAAGAGTTCTAGTAAAAACAGTTAGTTTGCAAATGCACAGCTTTGGTAAGTGTACGTACGTATAATACTGTACGATTGATCTCAATTGTATCGTGAGTATATAAATATATGATTGGTTTCTCTTATTATTTCTAGCCTCTTTGACATACGTAGGTATGCTTATACAAAGTATTATTAGCGATATTTACTGCTACTTCACGTATATATGTACGTACTAGGGCACCTTACTAAATAATCGGTATTGTCGGTAACAGTAACACTATTACTAGTCGACAAATCATATGGGACATCAAAACAAACTTTAAGTAAAATATCACAGCTTACTACAAACTTAGTGATAGTGCATTTTTAGTTAAAATAAAAGGATAATGATAGTGATTTTGTATTTTCACTAACACTAATATTTAGTGATAGTTAAAATCAAAAATCACTATCACTAAAAATTTAGTGATAGTGATTTTCATTTTCACTATCACTAAAATTTTAGTGATAGTGATTTTTGATTTTAACTATCACTAAAAAAATAGTGGTAGTGCATTTTAGTGGTAGTGCGAAAATGCCCAACCCTGTGAGTAAGATGTAATTCGTGGTTACTGACCATTCCGCAATATAACAAAAAAAAATTAAGTTTCTTAACTAGTTAATTCAAAGCGTTCCCCTCGTGAAGGATGGACACCTTGCCGCGGTACGAGGGCTTAAGTCGATAGCCACAGGGCTACGCTGCCCTAGCGCCACCGGTACTTCATCACGAGAGAAGCCAAGCCTCTCTGGCGCGACGACTAAGATCTTCCCCCTCCCAATCCAGGGTGTTATGCGACCACGTGCCCATTGGACGTTTGCAGCCGGGAGGCAAATCGTGGCTGTAATCGAACGGAGCCTCTCTGATACCGGGCCGCCTCGGAGAGTAACTATGGCTTTACCGCGGTATGGGGCTCTGCCGCGGCGGACGACACATTCCCCTTACTCTTCCCTTTACCCTAAACTGGCCTTGCCCGGCGAGGGGTCGTACGAACAAGATGATAAATAGTAACAAAAACCCTAAAACTAAAGACACAACAATGTATACTGCACAGCAGAGGAGGAAAATGCTGGAGCAAGCGAGAACGCAACGTCGGAGGACAAACTCCATTTCTCTATCTGCCGAGAGATCGACAGCGATGGCAACTACGGGTCGATTAGCTCTGGATAACAAGGGGGCAATCCCCAAAGTAGGTACCGGTACAAACACAGTGAAGCCAACAACGGCTGATGCTAAAGTCCTACACGGCTAAAAAAATGAACCTAAATTTTAAACCCGTATAAAGTTTAATCAATTTTTCAAACCTTTTTGTACAATATTTCAAACCGTCCAAATACCTACAAAGATTTTCAATTTCTTTTGGTTTCGATTTAAAATCTAAATGAAAAAGCTGTCTAAATTTTTTATTTTTGTTTTGTTTGAATATAATTGAATTTTGCCCACAAGCGCAGCGATAGAGCAGTCGGCTGTGACTCCTGAGCGTTTTCGTTTGAATCCTGCCAGCTGCCACATTTTTTTAGTTTTGTTTTATTCTTAAAACTTTTCGGTCTAAAATGTAAACTTTTGTGTTTGAACATTCAAAAGAGCAGACGGGCATGATGCGGGGAGTCTTGGTTCGAATTCCCGCCAACGGACAAAAAATTTATTTTATCTTTAAAAAATTGGTAAAACATTTCTTGTTTATAATTGAAACCGGATACGAGCCAATTTTCATGAAAACTGGTCTATATTGAATTTGAATCCAAATTTGGTTTGGTCATATATGTAGTCCAAAAAAGTTTAAAATTTAGGTTCAAATTTTTAGCTGTGTAGTAAGTGCCGGTACCGAAACCAAGTCTTTAACGTCTGTGGCAGTGGTCTCACGACCTGGCCCCAGAGATCCAAATAAGGGAACGGCCGCGATGGCAACTACGGGTCGAAATTTACCCCAAAAGACATCTCCCAGTCCCTCTGAGTACTTGGACAAAAGAAGGGCCGCGAGTATCCTGAAGAAATACGAGGGTATTTCACAAGATACGCTATCGCCGAATGCTAGAAAGACGCTGCTGAACCTGAGAGAATTCTCAGGATGCTGAGGATCATGAACCCGTCTCTCCCGACGCAGGACTGGGGTGTCAATCTGGTAGAGGATGTGGTAGGGCCTGACAGGCAAGTGGTCTTCACCTTGACTAAGGAAGCACTCGAGCCCCTTAAACGGTGCAATGGACGAGTGCACTACGGCATGGGTCAGATCGTGATCCACGTATACCGCGGCGATGCACAGCGCGCTGCTATTTCGGCTGCACCGGAGGGATCGGACATCGCAGTGCCGGTAGAGGTGTCGGAGATGTCCGACTCCGAAAGTATGGTATCTGCCACGTCAAATGGCGAAGGAGCAGTGAACAGCTCGGAGATGGGAGACAGCCTGCTGGACGGGGAAGACCTCAACGTCACAGTGATAGCAACTAATCCTGAGCGCACCAGTGTCAATACTGCCACAGTTAGTAGGATCTCGGCTACGCCAAATCGTGGTCTGAACAAATCGTCGTTGAAAGATAAGCCTCCAGACGAGGTGGAACTCGACGATACGGCGGTGGCAGGGAAGTCTGAGCACTCTCATGTTGGTGGTGATTCAGATAAACCTGCACAAATCTAAAGTAGCCTCGGCTGCTTTAATCAGTCGTCTCTCTAAAGGCGACATAGATGTGGTCCTCATCCAAGAACCCTGGGTCAACAGCTCAAGGATTTGCGGTTTGGGGACTAAGGGTTTTAAGCTAATCCAAGCCAGCGAGGGGGGCAGGGTTAGAGCCTGTATTTTGGTTAAGTCTGAGCTGAATGCCTTTCTCTTGCCCAACTATACCAATGGTGACGTTACAGCTGCCAGCTTAATAGTCGACAGTACCAGTCTGAGGATGGCGTCGGTCTATATGCCCTACGACGCCGAAGAACCTCCGCCACAGAGGGAGGTAAAAGACCTGGTGGCAAATTTTTCCATGGGTCATCTTATTATCGGAACTGACGCCAATGCTCATCACGTCCAGTGGGGAAGCTCCGATATGAATGCTAGAGGAGAGTCGTTGTTTGATTATTTGTTAACAACTAACCTGGTAGTTTTCAACGTGGGTAACGAACCTACGTTTATTACTAAAACCCGTAGGGAGGTCATAGATCTCACTATTTGCAGCGAAGGCGCTTATGAGTGGGTCAGAAAATGGCGCGTTCTCGATGAACACTCATTCTCCGACCACCGGTACGTAGAATTAGTTCTAGACTTTTCTGTTGAGCAGCCGGTTATGAAACGCAACCCACGTAACACTAACTGGCAGCTACACAATGAAATACTATCTAGGGACTTGCCAGCACCTCCCCCACAAGTCCCCTCATCAGTAGGGGAGTTGGAGGATCTGGTAAAGACATTTACAACGGCGCTCTCGAATGCCCTAGAGCAGGCTTGCCCAGTGCCAAAACCACGCGGTAAACATAGGCCGCATTGGTGGTCCTACGACCTGGACTCGCTCCGTAAATCATGTAGGACACAATTTAATAAGGCCAAGAGCCTTGGCACGGAGACTCAATGGCTCGAATATAAAGTTAAACTCAGGGCCTACAAAAAAGCTCTGAGGCAGGCGAAGAGAGTATCGTGGAGAAATTTCTGCGCTGTTGTCGAAATGTCGACGATACAGCGAGACTTAGACGAGTGCTCTCAAAAACTCAAACAGCCACAAGCTATTTGCGCAAACCTGACGGATCCTGGACCAGCACGGAGAGGCAAACCCTAGAGCTGCTCTCAGGGAACTTGCATGAGGAACCCCTAGCACCTACAACAAACCTGGCTGTACACATACCCATCAAGGAGGAAAAGGTTAGGTGGGCGGTTAAAAGCTTCGAACCGTTCAAGGCCAGACGGGATTATTCCCGCACAACTCATAAACACGCTGGAGACATCAGCCAAATGGCTGGTATTTCTCTATACAGCCTGCCTGGCTCTTAGCTACATTTCGTGCTCCTGGAGAAGTGCCACGGTAGTGTTTATTCCTAAGGCGGGGAAGGCGTCTCATTACGAGCCCAAGGACTATAGGCCGATCAGTCTCTCATCCTTTGTGCTCAAGACCTTCGAGAGGATAATAAATGACTACCTCTCCTCTACTATTGATAGCAACCTGATCTGTAGCTATCAGCATGCATACACCAAAGGGAAATCTACAGAAACTGCGCTTCACAGCCTAGTTTCTGTTATTGAGAAATCGCTGTATGAAAAGGAGTACTGTCTTGTGGCCTTTTTAGATATTGAAGGAGCCTTCAACAACATAAGCCCTGATGCTATAAACACCGCTTTAACAAGTCTGGGCATAAGCAGGTCTCTTATTGGACTTATTGATCAACTGCTAAGGGGTAGACGAATAGTTTCATCACTGGGCTCGGTTGACTTATCACGCTATGTCACAAGGGGAGCGCCTCAGGGTGGTGTTCTCTCCCCGCTTCTATGGAACCTCACTGTCAACTCGATGCTGCGAGACACAAGCTGGGGGGGGGGCGGGAAGGTAGTGGCATATGCAGATGACTTAGCTATAGTATATAGGGGCAAATTCCCACAAACCCTGTGCGATTTGATGCAAGTAGCACTGGGAGAGGTTTCCTCGTGGTGCTCGCGCTGCGGACTGAGCATCAACCCGGGAAAAGTAGACGTGCAAAAGAGCCATTGGAAAGAAATGGGGGCTCAGCCCCAAAATATGCAAATGGATCTACACTGCAATCATTCGACCAATCATGCTCTATGCAGTTGTGGTATGGTGGCCTGCGCTGAGCAAGGCAACAAACCTTAATCTGCTAGGTAAAGTACACAGATCTTGCATGATCTGTATAAGCGGTGCGTTAAGAACAACGCCCAATGAAGCACTCCAGGCCATTCTTGGCATTTTCCCACTCGATCTGGAAGGGCACCGGGTAGCAGCAGCATCGGCTCTGCGTCTAAGGGAAACGTCCGGCTGGGGCGCAAGCACTACTGGAGACGCCTGTATTTTGGGATCCTATAGCTTTCTTCCGCTGAGCACAGATCGCTGTGCGACCACAACAGTCGGAGATAGCGGTTTTAAAATCAACATTCCCAGAAGGGAAGAATGGGAGAGCACGGATAGGAGTCCCGTCACTCATGGCGGCACTTCCATTTATACTGATGGCTCGAAGTTAGACGGCAGAGTTGGGGGAGGGGTTTATTCAAAGGATCTGAACCTTGAGTTCTCCTTCAGACTACCTGATCACTGCAGTGTCTTCCAGGCTGAAGTTTCAGCAATCATGGACGCCGCGGCTTAGATAGGCCAACACACTATCAGACAGGCCATTTTTATATTCAGCGACAGCCAGGCGGCCATCAAATCCCTTAGCTCTTACTCGTTCAACTCTGAACTGACGCTCAGCTATCGTCGATCTCTACAAGAGATGGCCCAACAGAATCGCGTTAACCTCACATGGGTCCCGGGCATAGGGACATTGAGGGAAATTGTAGGGCAGACGAACTTGCGAGGCAGGGCACGACCAAGCAGGTTCTTCGCGATAAAGAGCGCTTAGGTATGCCGTTTGCCACATGCAAGCTTATGCTGAAGGAGTACACACTCCGCCAAGCCAACGAAAGATGGCTGCAATCTCCAGGATGCCGGATATCCAAAGAAACCTGGCGGAAATGGGATCATAAAAGATCAAGACAAATTTATGCCCTAAGGAGAAGAGAAATCTCCATATTAATAGGCGTATTAACTGGGCACTGCCTCATTGGTAGGCACGCAGAAAGACTTGGTGTGCTCTACCGACGATGCTGTAGGAGGTGTAAGGATGATGAGGAGGAGGAAACGGTGGAGCACCTCATCTGCAACTGCCCGGCTTTAAGTGGCGCGAGAATGCGCTTTTTGGGAGTTCCCTTCCTGGTCAGCCTACGCCAGGTCACGGAGCTGCACATAAAGGACCTGATGGCCTTCATCAAGTCATCTAAATGGTTCGAGGAGGAGTAACGGTGTCGGTATAGGAAAGTCAGTCCCGGGATTCTGCTATGTGGAGAATTCCGTTAATACCGAGATTTTCCATATGGCAGGGTCCCGGAACTGACTTTCCTAGTGTTGGTGGTATCACAACGGGCCTTTTAATACTGGCCTAGGTGTGCCTCTGCGGCAGCCACTTGAACCTAATCTAACCTAATTCAAAGCGAAAAAAAAACTATTTCGGTAACCTTAATTTATTCAAGTATATTTTCGTTAAGGGTTAAGGATGAGAGCCAGATAAAAGGTTGCACAATTCCATAACTTAAAGACCCGGTTTTTGGTTAACTCCTTGTCCATGTTTTGGTTGTAGTCTCCATATTTCCTTAGCTCGAGAAATTATTCGAAAAGCTGAATTTAAAGTAAACCATAGCAACGATGGCTTGTTCGAAAACACAAATATCAATGCCTGTAATATTTAACTACGATGTAGCATAGTACTAAGATTTTAGTGAAGCTTCGCTCAGAAGTTATTAATAAAAATCAATCAGCAACTTTATTGAAAATAAAAAATGAGTTCGGGCCTTTCTATATTAGTGTAACGATATGTAGCTCCAACTAGCAAATAAAAAAATTATGAGGATCGATAGATATTATTGGAGTGAGTATAACAGTTTTTTTTTTTTTTTTTTTGGGAAACAACAAATACAAATGTTATTAAAGGTTAAAGTTCAAAATGTGTTGTGGGACCCCCTAGAACATTGAACGTCCACTAACATACAGTCATAGACAGAACTCTACAATAAAAATAAATATAGTTTAAAAAACCAAAACTCACGCTTTTAGAGTGTAATGAACTAAAAAGTTGAAAATAATTTTAAAACCCCTACACAGTAGTCTTGTGGAAAAAGCGTGGTCCGCTTTGTTCCATAATCTTCGTTTTTTATTTAATTTATTTTTACCTTTTTAGTGCTATATTCTTTAAAAGCGTGTGTTTTCGCTTTTTAACCTATATTTATTTTTTACTTTTTAGTTAAATGTGTTATGAAGTAATCGATAAATATATCGAAGTATACCGCAGTGCAAACGAAACCTCTGGGCCTCCACTTTCGTTTGATACCCACATTGTAGGCAATTTTCAATATTATTGTACAATCTTATTTTGACCGATAACTCAGTTATCGATAAATATGAATGTACATATGTACAAGTAAAGCTAATGAAAGCGTAGTAAAAAAACTAGCATTATGTGGGAAAAGCGGCTTGCGCTCGATATACCAAAATTATGGCACAAAGCGGGCCACGCTTTTTCCACAAGACTACTGTGTAGGGGTTTTAAAATTATTTTCAACTTTTTAGTTCATTACACTCTAAAAGCGTGAGTTTTAGTTTTTTTAAACTATATTTATTTTTTACTTTTTAGTCAAATGCCCCTTTCGTTTGATACTCATATTGTAGGGAACTTAAAGTTATTTGGGCCTCACATTTTGACGAAAACTCAGTTACCGATAAATTTATCAATATATATCGATGTCCAAATGAAACCTGGGACCTTCCCCTTTCGTTTGGTACCCATATTGTAGGGAAATTTTAAGGTTTTTGGGCAATCATATTTTAACCGATAACTCAGTTATCGATAAATTTATCGAAATATATCGAAGTCCAAATGGGTCTTCCCCTCTCGTTTGGTACCCATATTGTAGGGAAATTTTGAGGTTTTCGGGCAACCACATTTTGACCGATAACTCAGTTATCGATAAATTTATTGAAATATAACGAAGTCCAAATGAAACCTGGGGTCTTCCCCTTTCGTTTGATACCCATATTGTAGGGAAATTTTAGGGTTTTCGGGCAACCACATTTTGACCGATAACTCAGTTTTCGATAAATTTATCGAAATATATTGAAGTCCAAATGAAACCTGGGGCCTTCCCCTTTCGTTTGATACCCATATTGTAGGGAAATTTTAAGGCTTTCGGGCAACCACATTTTGACCGATAACTCAGTTATCGATAAATTTGTCGAAATATATCGAAGTCCAAATGAAACCTGGGGTCTTCCCCTTTCGTTTGATACTCATATTGTAGGGAAATTTTAAGGTTTTCGGGCAACCACATTTTGACCGATAACTCAGTTATCGATAAATTTATCGAAATATATCGAAGTCCAAATGAAACCTGGGGTCTTCCCCTTTCGTTTGATACCCATATCGTAGGGAAATTTTAAGGTTTTCGGGCAACCACCTTTTGACCGATAACTCAGTTATCGATAAATTTATCGAAACATATCGAGGTCCAAATGAAACCTGGGGTCTTCCCCTTTCGTTTGATACCCATGTTGTAAGGAATTTTTTAGGTTTTTGGGCAATCATATATTGACCGATAACTCAGTTATCGATAAATTTATCGAAATATATCGAGGTCCAAATGAAACCCTTTCGTTTGATACCCATATTGTAGGGACATTTTACGGTTTTTGGGCCACTGGGGCTTAGACCGAACGAACATACATACAAACAAGCAAACATACAAGTGAACCTAATAAAAGCGTGGTAATAAGTCCGAATGTCTCTAATGAACAAAATTTAGAAACTTTCAGCACTTTACCTACTAAAAGTATTAGATAAGCAGGTCCCAGATTAGAGATTTTTTAATACTCACCTGCATAATTAATGAACCCCCCTAATTTCTTAATATCAAAAATGTATGATGTTGTAACTCTTTATTTTTCTTTTTTTTCATAAAATGCAGCATTTGTATTTTATTAAAAGCATATTTATTGATGCTTATATATTTACATTTTGATTACCTCTTTTTGTCCATTAACAGTTAACAATATTATTGTCTCTTCAAGCAAGAAAAGCTTGATAACTTAACACACATACGTATAATTAAATAAATTAAGTGTTTAAAGGCAAGTTTAGCTTAGCATCTTTCTCCTTCTAAAACATTTCAACCTTTTGCTTAAAAATATATAGCTGTCCATTTATTTGCAGAAAAATGAAGTTTTTTTGTGGTGTACCTGCACATTAAGAATTTTATCTACATTAAAAGTGTAGTTGTAGAACAGGCTTCTTCCTCTTTTGGATGAATACCTATCTGATGTATCCTTAAATGTGTGATATTTTTACATGATACTAATATTTTCATTTAATTGAAATGTTATACAATTATTCACCGATTAAAACATAATTTTAAGGTAAATATGTACGTATTTAGGAATATTTTTTTATTTTATTAACTAGGGTAACGACACTAGTTCCCGGACAGCATTAGTTCCGGGACACTATGTCCATTTTTTGGGCATAATAGATAAATCGCTCATAAAATTTCAATTTTCTATGGAAAAAAATTGGGTTTTTAATATGTAAAATAACGTCCGCAACAGATATGTATATCGCTCATTTGCTGCAACGTCGTCATAAGTGAAAAATGTGATATTACAGAAAAAGCATTTTTAGTTTTTGAATTGATGTATATTTATATGGGAAATGTAATTAAAGCAAAAGGCTTCTATAGTGATGCTGCGTGAAATGTTAAAACCTCGGATATAACACTTTGTCAGTTGATCAAACATATTATTTCCGATATGTTAGTTAAATTTTGGGTTTTTGAGTTATGACGACGTTGCAGCAAATGAGCGATATAATTTATCCATTCTAGTTTTCACCATTCTTCTTAGTCAAAATTCAAAAAAATCGTTCAAACGTAACGTCCGTGATATTATTAACAATAAAAGTTTTCGCGGTAGCGCTTATAACGAGAATTTGATCCCAAGTCAAAAAGGATATCGTCCAAGATTCCGAGCTATATTAGTAGTATATAAAGTTAAACTCCGTAGGATTTCCATGCTATTTCCCTTACGGTTGTGAATCACACCCACAAGCTAAACTTTGAACGACTCTGTTTTAGACGCAGTTAGTGAATACGGAGAACTTACTCTGATTTAACCGTATTCACCGCCGTGGTGTAGCGGTAGTGTGTTCGGCCTACTACACCAAGAAGTCGGGTATCGATGCCCGGTAAAAGCAATATCAAAATTAATTTTCCTAAACGGGGTCGCCCCTCGGGTGTATTTCTGACATTAGAAGCTTCTCAGCAAAAACTCATTTGCTTTACAACTGCCGTTCAGAGTCGACAAAAAACTGTAGGTCCCGCCAAAAACTGTAGGTCCCGCCAAATTGTAGGAAAAAACTCAAAAGCAACACACCAAAAGTTGGAAGAGAAGCTGGGCAAAAATCTCGTTAGATGTTATGATGACCTGTTTGTAGATCCGAAATTTGACATCAATTTGTGTAAGAAACTTTCAAAATTTGAAAAAAGTCTTGAAAAAGTAATTGATTTTTTTAAATGTTTTTTATAAATATGACGTGACCCAATGGGATAACCCAATAAAAAAACTCGATTGCGTTTTCTCAAATTTTCACAAATTTGACAACAATTTGTATGCAGAAACTTTCAAGCTTTGAGAAATTTATAATTTAGAATTTTGGAAATTTAGAATTCTTTTTTGGTGCAAAGTACCTATACAGAAGTATTTCAAGATTTAAATTGTTTTTGACGGCATTCAAAATTTCATTTTTACAATGGAGTTTTATGAAAAAATAAAAGTTTGAAATGCTGTTTTACCAAAATTTTTAAAAAGTAAATACATCTGTATACTCCGGTTTTACATTTGTCAAGTATTGCTTTCAACTCTGCTGGCGTTCTCTTTTGTGTTTTCTATTCGTGTCTACACTTGTCAATTTTTCTTGAAAGCAATTATGAAACAAAATATGGGGTACAAGGAGGAGTGAAAGAGATAGCAAGAAAACTTGAAACGAGTTGACGGTACGCTTGCAAGTGTACTCTTCCCCTCGCTTCTTACCCCTTTCGCCTATGTCGCGGCAGAATTGAATTCAAGACTTGAATAATGTAAAAGGGGTAATACTATGGAACCGGCGATATTTCATTTGCCTTTTATTTATTTCACATTTTTACTTCCGTCTCTTTTAATCTTGTAAACTGTTTTATAGCCATTGCACTAACCAACCAACGGCTTTAAAACTTCTCCTTAAGCCAGTTATTCCTTTACACAATGGGATAAATTAGTAAAAAAAAACTCATTGTTTTTTCTCAAATTTTCACAAATTTTACATCAATTTGTATGAAGAAAGTATCAAAATTTGAGGAAAGGTTTCGAAAAAGCAATTGATTTTTTTATTAATTTATCCCAATGTTTACGCTTTTCAAGCTGTTTTATAGTCTGTGAACTATGAACCAAGACTCTGAAACTGTCGTGTCATATTGGCTAGGTTACACATGCTCTCAAACTGTGATATTTTGAAAATGTCTGTATTTGTGCTATAAAATAGATTATAGTAATTATTTGTTCGGAGTATCCTTTTGGTTGCAGGATATCATACAAATGAAAAATATTCAAATTTTTCTTTTCAAAATTTATTTGTTTGAACATCAATATCCAAACTTGAAAACTGAAAATCTGAAACTGTAACAAAAATTTCAAAGTGTTTTTATACATTTCTTTGTTAACAAATTTTCAAGAAATGTTTTCTGTGATTATTCTAAAATTTATTAAAGTGTTTTTTTTTTAATGTGTGACAAAGTGTTTATGTAAAATAATTGATTTTTATTTGTTAAATTAAACAATTCTTAACTTCTCCCCCTCTTAAAATCGATACGTCCTCGTTTCGACCAATACTTAAATAATATTTAGAAAACCAAAAATATATAATAACAACAAGAAATTCTTATATACTAAACATTGGTTTGATCAATATTGAATATGTAATTAAATAAAAAATTATACACAACTAGCAGACCCGGCAGACGTTGTCTTGCCAAAAATTAGTCTACCTGCATTCTTATCCCCACATCCCTTTCCCTATCCCTATCTCTATCTCTATCTCTATCTCTATCTCTATCTCTATCTCTATCTCTATCTCTATCTCTATCTCTATCTCTATCTCTATCTCTATCTCTATCTCTATCTCCATCTCTATCTCTATCTCTATCTCTATCTCTATCTCTATCTCTATCTCTATCTCTATCTCTATCTCTATCTCTATCTCTATCTCTATCTCTATCTCTATCTCTATCTCTATCTCTATCTCTATCTCTATCTCTATCTCTATCTCTATCTCTATCTCTATCTCTATCTCTATCTCTATCTCTATCTCTATCTCTATCTCTATCTCTATCTCTATCTCTATCTCTATCTCTATCTCTATCTCTATCTCTATCTCTATCTCTATCTCTATCTCTATCTCTATCTCTATCTCTATCTCTATCTCTATCTCTATCTCTATCTCTATCTCTATCTCTATCTCTATCTCTATCTCTATCTCTATCTCTATCTCTATCCCTATCCCTATCCTATCCCTACCTATCCTATCCCTATCCCTATCCCTATCCCTATCCCTATCCCTATCCCTATCCCTATCCCTATCCCCTATCCCTATCCCTATCCCTATCCCTATCCCTATCCCTATCCCTATCCCCTATCTCCTATCCCTATCCCTATCCCTATCCCTATCCCTATCCCTATCCCTATCCCTATCCTATCCCTATCCCTATCCCTATCCCTATCCCTATCCCTATCCCTATCCCTATCCCTATCCCTATCCCTATCCCTATCCCTATCCCTATCCCTATCCCTATCCCTATCCCTATCCCTATCCCTATTCCTATCCCTATCCCTATCCCTATCCCTATCCCTATCCCTATCGTACCTATCTATCCCTACCCTATCCCTATCCCTATCCCTATCCCTATCCCTTCCCTATCCCTATCCCTATCCCTAATCCCTATCCCTATCCCTATCCCTATCCCTATCCCCTACCATACAATGCCCGGTGCCTGCCACCTATCCCTATCCCTATCCCTATCCCTATCCCTATCCCTATCCGATCCCTATCCATCCCTAGCCCTAGCCCTATCCCTAGCCCTATCCTATCCCTATCCCTATCCCTATCCCTATCCCTATCCCTATCCCTATCCCTATCCCTATCCCTATCCCTATCCCTATCCCTATCCCTATCCCTATCCCTATCCCTATCCCTATCCCTATCCCTATCCCTATCCCTATCCCTATCCCCTATCCCTATCCCTATCCCTATCCTATCCCTATCCTATCCCTATCCCTATCCCCTATCCTATCCCTATCCCTATCCTATCCCTATCCCTATCCCGATCCCTATCCCTATCCCTATCCCTATCCCTATCCCTATCCCTATCCTATCCCTATCCCTATCCCTATCCCTATCCCTATCCCTATCCCTATCCCTATCCCTATCCCTATCCCTATCCCTATCCCTATCCCTATCCCTATCCCTATCCCTAGCCTTCCCTTCCCTATCCCTATCCCTATCCCTATCCCTATCCCTATCCCTATCCCTATCCCTATCCCCATCCCCATCCCTATCCCTATCCCTATTCCTATCCCTATCTATATCCCTATCCCTCTCCCTTTCCTTTCCCTTTCCCTTTCCCTTTCCCTTTCCCTTTCCCTTTCCCTTTCCCTTTCCCTTTCCCTTTCCCTTTCCCTTTCCCTTTCCCTCTCCCCCCTATCACTATCCCTATCCTCCCTATCCCTATCCCTATCCCTATCCCTATCCCTATCCCTATCCTATCCCTATCCCTATCCCTATCCCTATCCCTATCCCTATCCCTATCCCTATCCCTATCCCTATCCTATCCCTATCCCTATCCCTATCCCTATCCCTATCCCTATCCCTATCCCTATCCCTATCCCTATCCCTATCCCTATCCCTATCCCTATCCCTATCCCTATCCCTATCCCTATCCCTATCCCTATCCCTATCCCTATCCCTATCCCTATCCCTATCCCTATCCCTATCCCTATCCCTATCCCTATCCCTATCCCTATCCCTATCCCTATCCCTATCCCTATCCCTATCCCTATCCCTATCCCTATCCCTATCCCTATCCCTATCCCTATCCCTATCCCTATCCCTATCCCTATCCCTATCCCTATCCCTATCCCTATCCCTATCCCTATCCCTATCCCTATCCCTATCCCTATCCCTATCCCTATCCCTATCCCTATCCCTATCCCTATCCCTATCCCTATCCCTATCCCTATCCCTATCCCTATCCCTATCCCTATCCCTATCCCTATCCCTATCCCTATCCCTATCTTTATCCCTATCTCCATCCCTATCCATATCCCTATCAAGCACTCGTCCACACCTTTCATCTGACACCCATATGGTAGGAAACCCGTCTAGGGCCACACCCGGTCCATATTTTTGGCAATACCTCGAAAACGGGGTCTCATATGGGACTAATAACTACACCATGTTAAAGCACTCGTCCACACCTTTCATTTGACACCCATATTGTAGGAACCCCGTCTAGGTCCATATTTTTGGGAATACCTCGAAAACGGGGTCTCATATGGGACTAATAACTACACCATGTTAAAGCACTCGCCAACACCTTTCATTTGATACCCATATTGTATGAACACGTTATAAGGTTACCCTGGTCCATATTTTGCGGGATATCTCCAAAACCTTCCCGGATTTTTATACTTTTTTTGGCCATAAACCATGTCGGGCTCAATCAAAAACTATGTGCAAAATTTCGTTTAATTCGGTTCAGCCGTTCTTGAGTTATTGCGTCTGCAAGGAAAATAGGCTCCACTTTTAAATATTAGATGGGAGGTACCACGCCCCCTTTTCCGATTACCCCTTCTTTTATGTGTAAGAAGGCTTTTGATACCATATAGGTCTATACCAATTTTCAGGTCCCTACCTTGAACCCTTTCACAGATATTCTGCTTAAAAAATTTAGTTTGTATGGGAGGTACCACGCCCCCTTATTGGATAACCTCCGGTTTTATAGGTGAGAGTGGTGCTGTTATCCTGTAGCTCTGTACCATTTTTCATGTTCCTACCTTAAACACTTTTGAAGATATTCAACTTGAAAAATTCAGTTTGTATGGGAGGTGCCACGCCCCCTTAATATTTTGTTCTGATTTTAAGACATGACCTGCGCGTGGTAATAACAAACAAATCCCCCAAAGGAAGTATTTCATTTGGTTCAGCCGTTTTCGAGTTTTAGCGTTACAATTATACACCATTTCATTTTTATATATATAGATAATGCTAAATAGGATTTTAAATAATGAAGCGGAAATTGACTTTATTTTGTTTTACTAGTAGTAGTAGTATATTTATTTTCAATTATGCAAAAGACCATACATTAAAAAAACTTAAGGATAATCTTAAAAATAAATTAAATTTGCGGCAGTAACAAAAATGTTGAGTGCCAGACATAGTTTACTGAACTTATTTGAAATAGAGTGATTACAAGATTCATTTACAGATATACAAGTAGCGTGACATGAACTCCACCATTAAAAACTTATAAAATAATTTAAGAATAAATTAGAATTAACATTATGGCAGTAAGAAAGGTGTTGAGTGCCAAATATAAGGTACTAAACTTTTGACGTTAAGTGCTTAGGAAAATTCATTTATAATCAGATTCCTATATTTTAAGCTGGTTTTCAGATATTTAAACAGCGAAACATAATCATGACCATTTAGGATTTTTACCACACTAGCCAGGTCCAAAACTTTTTCACCAAAACTAGCCAACCGGAAATCATTGTAAGCTGGACAAACACCAATAAAGTGGTGAATACTTTCATCATCGCCTAGGTTACAAACTGGACATACTGCAGTTGTAACATTTTTATAAGATCTCGCATTAAGATTCAAAAGTCCACCTCTCGCCCTGAGAATTAGGCTAATGGCATACGCTGAATGTTTAAACTCTTGTTCGACTAGTTTACTAACCAGGAGAGGAGTGAAATCTTTAAGAAAATCAGGAGAAAAATCGGTTAGGGGACCTAAGCCCGCGCTGAGTGATAATTGTTTCCAATTTTTGACCCAGGGAGCATCTATGTGAATGCTTTCCTCAGCAAGTATACGTGGGAGCCTGTTCGGGGGTAAACTAAAGCAACGTACTATAAATAACCTGTGCGCCCGAAGTGTGTGGAAGAACTGGGGAAGGATACCAGTTTCTAAATGCAACATATAGTTAGGTGTGTTCGAAGGTAAGAAAATAAGCTTCTTTACGAAGAAACGTAAGAGTTTTTCTACTTGTTCATGATGCTCCCCACCCCATACCTGCGCGCCATAAAACATAATAGATCTTGCGGCAGCATCAAAGATTTTAATTTTTTTCGAAATACAGATCCGAGGGTTATTTAGGCTGTGTGCCAAACGGTTTAAAAAAGCAAATTTTGACAGAGCGATGTTAAATTCTGACAGTTATCGTGGTGAATATGAACGTCAGAATTTGCCCTAGCCCTGGGGGCTAGGTCAAATTTTGACAATCAATAATGTGAGCACAGGGATGCATGTGCTGTTAACATTCATATTATTTCACATAAATTTATGTTCACATGCGTTATTTAACACTAAAATATAATATAATGCGAATAATACGCAATATAAATGCATGAAAAACACGTAAAATGAGAATTGATTCACAAAGCATCTGCTTTTGCACGTGCTTTTTCCATACGTCAAAATTTACTACTGTCATAATTTAACGTTTCGTTTGGCACAGCAAAATGGCAAATATTCGTTCACCATAGGAAATTTGTTCACCTCATTTTACTCTGACGCAAAATGTTTTCAATTAGCACACAGCCTTAAATAACTTTGTTTTACTACATAAAAATAATGTAGTCGGGTCAATATTGACATTTTAAACAACAATAATTCCCACAGAGCCAAATTTTTGCATACAGCTTAGGTTTACCTTCAGATAGAAAACCTCAAAAGCCCTCATCGTTCGCATGTGTGCTAAAAAAAGTTTTTCGAGGTCAATGGTCAAAATTTTAGTTTTTTTCGAAAAATTACTTAAGACCAAGTTGTAGCCCTGGAAGTTCTCT
>CAXKVI010000002.1:109334593-109591474 GCA_964058755.1 Campiglossa producta | reverse complement strand
GAATTTAAAGTAAACCATAGCAACGATGGCTTGTTCGAAAACACAAATATCAATGCCTGTAATATTTAACTACGATGTAGCATAGTACTAAGATTTTAGTGAAGCTTCGCTCAGAAGTTATTAATAAAAATCAATCAGCAACTTTATTGAAAATAAAAAATGAGTTCGGGCCTTTCTATATTAGTGTAACGATATGTAGCTCCAACTAGCAAATAAAAAAATTATGAGGATCGATAGATATTATTGGAGTGAGTATAACAGTTTTTTTTTTTTTTTTTTTTGGGAAACAACAAATACAAATGTTATTAAAGGTTAAAGTTCAAAATGTGTTGTGGGACCCCCTAGAACATTGAACGTCCACTAACATACAGTCATAGACAGAACTCTACAATAAAAATAAATATAGTTTAAAAAACCAAAACTCACGCTTTTAGAGTGTAATGAACTAAAAAGTTGAAAATAATTTTAAAACCCCTACACAGTAGTCTTGTGGAAAAATCGTGGTCCGCTTTGTTCCATAATCTTCGTTTTTTACTTAATTTATTTTTACCTTTTTAGTGCTATATTCTTTAAAAGCGTGTGTTTTCGCTTTTTAACCTATATTTATTTTTTACTTTTTAGTTAAATGTGTTATGAAGTAATCGATAAATATATCGAAGTATACCGCAGTGCAAACGAAACCTCTGGGCCTCCACTTTCGTTTGATACCCACATTGTAGGCAATTTTCAATATTATTGTACAATCTTATTTTGACCGATAACTCAGTTATCGATAAATATGAATGTACATATGTACAAGTAAAGCTAATGAAAGCGTAGTAAAAAAACTAGCATTATGTGGGAAAAGCGTCTTGCGCTCGATATACCAAAATTATGGCACAAAGCGGGCCACGCTTTTTCCACAAGACTACTGTGTAGGGGTTTTAAAATTATTTTCAACTTTTTAGTTCATTACACTCTAAAAGCGTGAGTTTTAGTTTTTTTAAACTATATTTATTTTTTACTTTTTAGTCAAATGCCCCTTTCGTTTGATACTCATATTGTAGGGAATTTAAAGTTATTTGGGCCTCACATTTTGACGAAAACTCAGTTACCGATAAATTTATCAATATATATCGATGTCCAAATGAAACCTGGGACCTTCCCCTTTCGTTTGGTACCCATATTGTAGGGAAATTTTAAGGTTTTTGGGCAATCATATTTTAACCGATAACTCAGTTATCGATAAATTTATCGAAATATATCGAAGTCCAAATGGGTCTTCCCCTCTCGTTTGGTACCCATATTGTAGGGAAATTTTGAGGTTTTCGGGCAACCACATTTTGACCGATAACTCAGTTATCGATAAATTTATTGAAATATAACGAAGTCCAAATGAAACCTGGGGTCTTCCCCTTTCGTTTGATACCCATATTGTAGGGAAATTTTAGGGTTTTCGGGCAACCACATTTTGACCGATAACTCAGTTTTCGATAAATTTATCGAAATATATTGAAGTCCAAATGAAACCTGGGGCCTTCCCCTTTCGTTTGATACCCATATTGTAGGGAAATTTTAAGGCTTTCGGGCAACCACATTTTGACCGATAACTCAGTTATCGATAAATTTGTCGAAATATATCGAAGTCCAAATGAAACCTGGGGTCTTCCCCTTTCGGTTGATACTCATATTGTAGGGAAATTTTAAGGTTTTCGGGCAACCACATTTTGACCGATAACTCAGTTATCGATAAATTTATCGAAATATATCGAAGTCCAAATGAAACCTGGGGTCTTCCCCTTTCGTTTGATACCCATATCGTAGGGAAATTTTAAGGTTTTCGGGCAACCACCTTTTGACCGATAACTCAGTTATCGATAAATTTATCGAAACATATCGAGGTCCAAATGAAACCTGGGGTCTTCCCCTTTCGTTTGATACCCATGTTGTAAGGAATTTTTTAGGTTTTTGGGCAATCATATATTGACCGATAACTCAGTTATCGATAAATTTATCGAAATATATCGAGGTCCAAATGAAACCCTTTCGTTTGATACCCATATTGTAGGGACATTTTACGGTTTTTGGGCCACTGGGGCTTAGACCGAACGAGAGTTTACATACATACAAACAAGCAAACATACAAGTGAACCTAATAAAAGCGTGGTAATAAGTCCGAATGTCTCTAATGAACAAAATTTAGAAACTTTCAGCACTTTACCTACTAAAAGTATTAGATAAGCAGGTCCCAGATTAGAGATTTTTTTAATACTCACCTGCATAATTAATGAACCCCCCTAATTTCTTAATATCAAAAATGTATGATGTTGTAACTCTTTATTTTTCTTTTTTTTCATAAAATGCAGCATTTGTATTTTATTAAAAGCATATTTATTGATGCTTATATATTTACATTTTGATTACCTCTTTTTGTCCATTAACAGTTAACAATATTATTGTCTCTTCAAGCAAGAAAAGCTTGATAACTTAACACACATACGTATAATTAAATAAATTAAGTGTTTAAAGGCAAGTTTAGCTTAGCATCTTTCTCCTTCTAAAACATTTCAACCTTTTGCTTAAAAATATATAGCTGTCCATTTATTTGCAGAAAAATGAAGTTTTTTTGTGGTGTACCTGCACATTAAGAATTTTATCTACATTAAAAGTGTAGTTGTAGAACAGGCTTCTTCCTCTTTTGGATGAATACCTATCTGATGTATCCTTAAATGTGTGATATTTTTACATGATACTAATATTTTCATTTAATTGAAATGTTATACAATTATTCACCGATTAAAACATAATTTTAAGGTAAATATGTACGTATTTAGGAATATTTTTTTATTTTATTAACTAGGGTAACGACACTAGTTCCCGGACAGCATTAGTTCCGGGACACTATGTCCATTTTTTGGGCATAATAGATAAATCGCTCATAAAATTTCAATTTTCTATGGAAAAAAATTGGGTTTTTAATATGTAAAATAACGTCCGCAACAGATATGTATATCGCTCATTTGCTGCAACGTCGTCATAAGTGAAAAATGTGATATTACAGAAAAAGCATTTTTAGTTTTTGAATTGATGTATATTTATATGGGAAATGTAATTAAAGCAAAAGGCTTCTATAGTGATGCTGCGTGAAATGTTAAAACCTCGGATATAACACTTTGTCAGTTGATCAAACATATTATTTCCGATATATTAGTTAAATTATGACGACGTTGCAGCAAATGAGCGATATAATTTATCCATTCTAGTTTTCACCATTCTTCTTACTCAAAATTCAAAAAAATCGTTCAAACGTAACGTCCGTGATATTATTAACAATAAAAGTTTTCGCGGTAGCGCTTATAACGAGAATTTGATCCCAAGTCAAAAAGGATATCGTCCAAGATTCCGAGCTATATTAGTAGTATATAAAGTTAAACTCCGTAGGATTTCCATGCTATTTCCCTTACGGTTGTGAAACACACCCACAAGCTAAACTTTGAACGACTCTGTTTTAGACGCAGTTAGTGAATACGGAGAACTTACTCTGATTTAACCGTATTCACCGCCGTGGTGTAGCGGTAGTGTGTTCGGCCTACTACACCAAGAAGTCGGGTAAAAGCAAAGTCGATGCCCGGTAAAAGCAATATCAAAATTAATTTTCCTAAACGGGGTCGCCCCTCGGGTGTATTTCTGACATTAGAAGCTTCTCAGCAAAAACTCATTTGCTTTACAACTGCCGTTCAGAGTCGACAAAAAACTGTAGGTCCCGCCAAATTGTAGGAAAAAACTCAAAAGCAACACACCAAAAGTTGGAAGAGAAGCTGGGCAAAAATCTCGTTAGATGTTATGATGACCTGTTTGTAGATCCGAAATTTGACATCAATTTGTGTAAGAAACTTTCAAAATTTGAAAAAAGTCTTGAAAAAGTAATTGATTTTTTTAAATGTTTTTTATAAATATGACGTGACCCAATGGGATAACCCAATAAAAAAACTCGATTGCGTTTTCTCAAATTTTCACAAATTTGACAACAATTTGTATGCAGAAACTTTCAAGCTTTGAGAAATTTATAATTTAGAATTTTGGAAATTTAGAATTCTTTTTTGGTGCAAAGTACCTATACAGAAGTATTTCAAGATTTAAATTGTTTTTGACGGCATTCAAAATTTCATTTTTACAATGGAGTTTTATGAAAAAATAAAAGTTTGAAATGCTGTTTTACCAAAATTTTTAAAAAGTAAATACATCTGTATACTCCGGTTTTACATTTGTCAAGTATTGCTTTCAACTCTGCTGGCGTTCTCTTTTGTGTTTTCTATTCGTGTCTACACTTGTCAATTTTTCTTGAAAGCAATTATGAAACAAAATATGGGGTACAAGGAGGAGTGAAAGAGATAGCAAGAAAACTTGAAACGAGTTGACGGTACGCTTGCAAGTGTACTCTTCCCCTCGTTTCTTACCCCTTTCGCCTATGTCGCGGCAGAATTGAATTCAAGACTTGAATAATGTAAAAGGGGTAATACTATGGAACCGGCGATATTTAATTTGCCTTTTATTTATTTCACATTTTTACTTCCGTCTCTTTTAATCTTGTAAACTGTTTTATAGCCATTGCACTAACCAACCAACGGCTTAAAAACTTCTCCTTAAGCCAGTTATTCCTTTACACAATGGGATAAATTAGTAAAAAAAAACTCATTGTTTTTTCTCAAATTTTCACAAATTTTACATCAATTTGTATGAAGAAAGTATCAAAATTTGAGGAAAGGTTTCGAAAAAGCAATTGATTTTTTTATTAATTTATCCCAATGTTTACGCTTTTCAAGCTGTTTTATAGTCTGTGAACTATGAACCAAGACTCTGAAACTGTCGTGTCATATTGGCTAGGTTACACATGCTCTCAAACTGTGATATTTTGAAAATGTCTGTATTTGTGCTATAAAATAGATTATAGTAATTATTTGTTCGGAGTATCCTTTTGGTTGCAGGATATCAAAGAAATGAAAAATATTCAAATTTTTCTTTTCAAAATTTATTTGTTTGAACATCAATATCCAAACTTGAAAACTGAAAATCTGAAACTGTAACAAAAATTTCAAAGTGTTTTTATACATTTCTTTGTTAACAAATTTTCAAGAAATGTTTTCTGTGATTATTCTAAAATTTATTAAAGTGTTTTTTTTTTTTAATGTGTGACAAAGTGTTTATGTAAAATAATTGATTTTTATTTGTTAAATTAAACAATTCTTAACTTCTCCCCCTCTTAAAATCGATACGTCCTCGTTTCGACCAATACTTAAATAATATTTAGAAAACCAAAAATATATAATAACAACAAGAAATTCTTATATACTAAACATTGGTTTGATCAATATTGAATATGTAATTAAATAAAAAATTATACACAACTAGCAGACCCGGCAGACGTTGTCTTGCCAAAAATTAGTCTACCTGCATTCTTATCCCCACATCCCTTTCCCTATCCCTATCCCTATCCCTATCTCTATCTCTATCTCTATCTCTATCTCTATCTCTATCTCTATCTCTATCTCTATCTCTATCTCTATCTCTATCTCTATCTCTATCTCTATCTCTATCCCTATCCCTATCTCTATCTCTATCTCTATCTCCATCTCTATCTCTATCTCTATCTCTATCTCTATCTCTATCTCTATCTCTATCTCTATCTCTATCTCTATCTCTATCTCTATCTCTATCTCTATCTCTATCTCTATCTCTATCTCTATCTCTATCTCTATCTCTATCTCTATCTCTATCTCTATCTCTATCTCTATCTCTATCTCTATCTCTATCTCTATCTCTATCTCTATCTCTATCTCTATCTCTATCTCTATCTCTATCTCTATCTCTATCTCTATCTCTATCTCTATCTCTATCCTATCTCTATCCCTATCCCTATCCCTATCCCTATCCCTATCCCTATCCCTATCCCTATCCCTATCCCTATCCCTATCCCTATCCCTATCCCTATCCCTATCCCTATCCCTATCCCTATCCCTATCCCTATCCCTATCCCTATCCCTATCCCTATCCCTATCCCTATCCCTATCCCTATCCCTATCCCTATCCCTATCCCTATCCCTATCCCTATCCCTATCCCTATCCCTATCCCTATCCCTATCCCTATCCCTATCCCTATCCCTATCCCTATCCCTATCCCTATCCCTATCCCTATCCCTATCCCTATCCCTATCCCTATCCCTATCCCTATCCCTATCCCTATCCCTATCCCTATCCCTATCCCTATCCCTATCCCTATCCCTATCCCTATCCCTATCCCTATCCCTATCCCTATCCCTATCCCTATCCCTATCCCTATCCCTATCCCTATCCCTATCCCTATCCCTATCCCTATCCCTATCCCTATCCCTATCCCTATCCCTATCCCTATCCCTATCCCTATCCCTATCCCTATCCCTATCCCTATCCCTATCCCTATCCCTATCCCTATCCCTATCCCTATCCCTATCCCTATCCCTATCCCTATCCCTATCCCTATCCCTATCCCTATCCCTATCCCTATCCCTATCCCTATCCCTATCCCTATCCCTATCCCTATCCCTATCCCTATCCCTATCCCTATCCCTATCCCTATCCCTATCCCTATCCCTATCCCTATCCCTATCCCTATCCCTATCCCTATCCCTATCCCTATCCCTATCCCTATCCCTATCCCTATCCCTATCCCTATCCCTATCCCTATCCCTATCCCTATCCCTATCCCTATCCCTATCCCTATCCCTATCCCTATCCCTATCCCTATCCCTATCCCTATCCCTATCCCTATCCCTATCCCTATCCCTATCCCTATCCCTATCCCTATCCCTATCCCTATCCCTATCCCTATCCCTATCCCTATCCCTATCCCTATCCCTATCCCTATCCCTATCCCTATCCCTATCCCTATCCCTATCCCTATCCCTATCCCTATCCCTATCCCTATCCCTATCCCTATCCCTATCCCTATCCCTATCCCTATCCCTATCCCTATCCCTATCCCTATCCCTATCCCTATCCCTATCCCTATCCCTATCAAGCACTCGTCCACACCTTTCATCTGACACCCATATGGTAGGAAACCCGTCTAGGGCCACACCCGGTCCATATTTTTGGCAATACCTCGAAAACGGGGTCTCATATGGGACTAATAACTACACCATGTTAAAGCACTCGTCCACACCTTTCATTTGACACCCATATTGTAGGAAACCCGTCTAGGTCCATATTTTTGGGAATACCTCGAAAACGGGGTCTCATATGGGACTAATAACTACACCATGTTAAAGCACTCGCCAACACCTTTCATTTGATACCCATATTGTATGAACACGTTATAAGGTTACCCTGGTCCATATTTTGCGGGATATCTCCAAAACCTTCCCGGATTTTTATACTTTTTTTGGCCATAAACCATGTCGGGCTCAATCAAAAACTATGTGCAAAATTTCGTTTAATTCGGTTCAGCCGTTCTTGAGTTATTGCGTCTGCAAGGAAAATAGGCTCCACTTTTAAATATTAGATGGGAGGTACCACGCCCCCTTATTGGATAACCCCCGGTTTTATAGGTGAGAGTGGTGCTGTTATCCTGTAGCTCTGTACCAATTTTCATGTTCCTACCTTAAACACTTTTGAAGATATTCAACTTGAAAAATTCAGTTTGTATGGGAGGTGCCACGCCCCCTTAATATTTTGTTCTGATTTTAAGACATGACCTGCGCGTGGTAATAACAAACAAATTCCCCAAAGGAAGTATTTCATTTGGTTCAGCCGTTTTCGAGTTTTAGCGTTACAATTATACACCATTTCATTTTTATATATATAGATTTTCAAATATCAATTATATTAACTTCAACGAATATTATCTTTATGAATTTTTTTTCCATTAATTAAAACTGTTGTTCCAAGGTCTTTTTGGACAACATTTTGTTCATATACCTTATTCAGTTTATTACCTAAACGTTTATTTCTCCGTACAAAAACTACTTCTCCTTCTTCAAAACTACGTCTGCTTTTGCTTGACCGTTTTAAAGTATTGTTCTGTGCTGAACTTAGTAAAGATTTTATAGAACTTAAAAACTCTTTTGAAAATGAATTAATTACATCAATAGGCTTCGATTGTATTACAGAATGAATTGTGTTATTATAGTGGTATGTTGCTAAAAGAACTAAATCAGTTATATCAGTAATATTTTTTTCTATTTTTAAACATCTGGCTATTTCGATTATTGTAGAATGTAAACGTTCTATTTGTCCATTACTCTTACTATGAAGAGGTGGTATGAAAAATTGATCTATTTCAAAATGATTTTTCAACATGTTACTTATTGTATTTGACTGAAACGACTTTTCGTTATCAGAAATAATAAGTTTAGTTTTCTTAAAATGATTTAATAATATAAATAATGCAGGTTTAATATCTATTATTGATCTAGATGAGATAGGTACTACTTGAACAAATTTCGAAAATTTATCAATACAAGTTAAAAAATGTTTTTTATCAATTGAAAATATATCAATATGTAAAATTTCACCAGGGTATTCAGGAATTGGAGTTTTCCCAATTTCAGGTTCTGCAGGGTGTCTATTGTATTTATTTTCTGAACATATTCTACAATTCTTTGTTATGGTTTTAAGTGTATTTTTTATATCTGGGAAGTAATATTTTTCTATCAATTGCTTATAATTTTCTTGTAAAGAACGATGTGCCCTATTATGTTCTGTCGTGGCAGTTTCCACTTGATCGGCTTTATTTGTTAAATCGATTACTAACTTTTCAGAATGTATAAATTTTGTACCTATAAAATTTTATAAAAGTATCGACTGAATTTTTTGCAAGTGTTTCTAAATTGCAACACACTCCATTAACAACATCTGTATTAACACAGTGACGCAGTGCTTGCAAGAGGTATTCAGCGGTGTTAAAATTAATAGTATGTCTTTTGTAATTTTTGAAAATAATTTTGGAGGATTTACTATTGTGACTAGAAGAAAAAAGTACAAGTTGATTTTTAAATTGATTTACAGGATTTTTTATTGACTTTATTGTTTCCGAATAAGAAATTTCACTATGAACAGTTTGATTACTTGTAGAATTTTCAAAATTATGAATATACTGTCGTGAAAGAGCATCAGCAACCTTATTTTCCCTACCAGGTTTATAAAAGAATTTTGGAGCATATGAATTTATAAAGGCCATCCATCTTTTAATTTTCGAATTTGGATTTTTATCAGAAATTGCAAAGGTAAGAGGTTGATGATCTGTCCATACAAATAATGTCGAAGTTTTTGAATTGCCCAAACAATTGCAAGAAGCTCCCGTTCATTTGTAGCATAGTTTTCTTCAGCTTTTGAGAGTGTTCTCGATATCATGGTAATAGGTCTACCATTTTGTGATAATACAGCTCCTAAGGCAACTGAGGAAGCATCTGTTGTTATTTCAAAAGGCTTTGAATAATCAGGATGCTGAAGTAACACATCTTCAGAAGCCAAAATAGATTTTAATTTTTCAAATGCTCTTCTTGCTTCATCATCTAAAGAAATTTTTACATACTTCGATTGCTTAATATGGCCATTATCACCTCTTAAATATCTAGTAAGGGGTTTAGATATATTAGCATAGTCTTTTATAAATCGACGATAATAACCTGAAAGACCCAAAAATGCCCGTAAAGATTTAAGTGACTTAGGCTCTTCATAGTTTGTAATCGCAGAAACTTTATCACTGCAAGTACGTATGCCCTTTCCCGAAACAATAAATCCTAAAAACTCTACTTCATTCTTAAAGAACTTTGATTTTTCAAGTGAAACCCGCATGCCTGCCTTTTCTATTTCTTTAAGTATAAAGTCAACATGTTGAAAATGCGAATGTTCATCAGGTGAAAATATTATGATGTCATCAACATAGACATAACATATTTTTCCAATACTTTCGCGTAAAATATCATCAATAGCTCTCTGAAATATGCTTGGAGCATTCTTCAATCCAAAAGGTAATCGACAAAATTCATATTTACCATTGTTAACATTAAACGCGGTTTTATGCCTGTCTTTTTCGGCAAGCAAAATTTGATGAAACCCAGATTTAAGATCTAAGGTAGTGAAAAAGTTTGATTGTCCCAAATTAGCCAAAATTACTGATATATCTGGAATAGGGTACTTATCTGAACTAGTATTTTCATTGAGTTTCCGAAAATCAATAAACATTCTCAATTTTTGATTGCCCTCATCATCCAACCCTTTTTTTGTGACCACATGTACCGGTGAGTTATATGCTGAATACGATTTTCGAATTATACCATCAGTAAGCAAAGATTCTATTTCTTTATTTATAAACCCTGCGGCAGATATTGGATAAGGATAACTCCTAGAAAAAATTGGTTTATCTGTAGATGTATGTATTGTAGCCTCAACACGAGTATTATAAGGTAAAGATCTATTAGGTTGAGCAAATGCACCGAAATTTTGATGAATTAATTCACGAATTTTAATAGGCAACTCCTCACTATTTAACGTATTTACTTGTTGACATTCAAAATGATTAATATATTCTTTTCCTAACTTGTGATAAAGAAATCCCTCTTTGATATTGATTTGAGCTTCAATTTCACTCAAAAAATCATAACCAACAATTGCATCGAAAGTATTAAGCTTTGATAAAATATAAAATGTTGTAGTCATTCCAAATAAATTAATCCGACATTTTTCTGAAATATTATTTAATCCATTTATGGATTTTATTTTGAAAGGTGAATCAACTTTTTTTATGCCTTTAAGAAAATCAAATGGTTTTATATAATTCTTTGATGTTCCAGTATCAATGAGAATTTTAAGAACTTGTCCATTCGAAAGTATTCTAGTAATGAATGGCAAGTTCGATTTTATCCTAAAAAATTAACCTCTTCAAAAGATTCATTGTCATAATTTTGAGATTCCTGATCTGAATAATAAGTATTATTTTCTATAGCATTAACCCTTTGAATTTTGTGAAAAGGAGATTGAGTAGAAGTATTGATATCATGCGTTCTTTTTGGATTATTATTGTTAGGAAATCTAACGTAGGGATATTGTTAAGAATTTGGATTATTATTAGCAGGAAGTCTAACGTTGGAATACTGTTGAAAATTTGAATTATTATTAGCAGGAAGTCTAACGTTGGAATACTGTTGAGAATTTGACTGTG
This sequence comes from Campiglossa producta, assembly GCA_964058755.1. Classification (NCBI taxonomy): domain Eukaryota; kingdom Metazoa; phylum Arthropoda; class Insecta; order Diptera; family Tephritidae; genus Campiglossa; species Campiglossa producta. The sequence continues at coordinate 109,580,298 of CAXKVI010000002.1, read as the reverse complement.
TGACTCTATTTTGTTGACTATGAGGATTTTTGATAATATTATCTTTAAAATCAGTTTGCCTTCTTAAGTTCGAACTTTGATAATCTATTTCCATTGGAATTTGATCTTGATTAAATTGATTATTTGCTCGATATAGAGGTTGATTATTATGACGACCCATAAAAGAAAAAGACGGAGAATTTTGGAATGAGCTTGCAACAGCATATGTATTAGCAAAGTCATACCTTTGCCTGTTATGTTGCAATTCTTGAGCTGTAGCAAGTGCTGTGGGTAAATCAACTGGATTTACCGAAAACAATGTGTCACAAAGTGGACGCCTTAAACCCGATATAAAAACTCTAAGAGCATTTTCTCTAGCTCTTTGATTAAAAGCATTTGTTAAAATGTCATTACCACTATATGTCATTGTGTTTTTATTTAAAATTAACGTTAACTGTTTATCAACAGCATCATAATATTGACTAATGGTTTGATTTCCTTGCCTCAGTGTATTTAATTCATTTTCTAAAATATGTAAAGGTCTTTTGTCAGCATAAAGCTGATCCAATCTCGATATTATTGCCTTGAAATTAAGTGGAGTATTAAAAGAACTCAAATTTTCATTTGCAGAAGCCGTTATTTTATTGCGAAGTATACCCATTGCAATATAATAAGCTTCTGAACCTTCATTATAAAAATTAATTGCGAACCTTGCCGCTTCCCTCCATGCAGGGCATTCAACAATACTTCCCTTAAATTCAGGCAATGTTTTAACTAAACTTAAATCGCTATGAGTATTCTCAACTCCAGGAACTATAGATACAGGAGAATGTATCTCCGCTCTCGATGGAATTATCCTTTCAAAAGCTAAAGATAATTCATTTATTTGATTCCCTAATTCTGTTTTAACTGCTTCTATTGCAGCTTCTACTAAGCTCAGAACAGTACCACGATCAACCATGTTTGAGCAATTGAGAAAAAAGGAGACAACCCAAAGAAAAATAAATGTTTGACAAAAAACCAATATATGGTATTATAGAAGTATTAAATTGAAATAAGCTGTATTAAATTAAATTAAATAAAATAAAATAATACTTAATTCACATTTAACCAAATACTTAGCAATTTATATGTGCAAAGATGTAAGTAGTTGAAGTTGATTGTAGGTTGAATGTACGATAATCCTAGCTTCAGCTTACAGGGATATAATCCTTATTGAAATTGTTATTCTCTCATATATAATTGCCCTCGTGAAGGGTGGATACCTTGCCGCGGTACGAGGGCTTAAGTCGATAGCCACAGGGCTACGCTGCCCTTGTGATCATAGCTCCGTACGGCACTTCATCACGAGAGCAGCCTAGCCTCTCTGGCGCGACGACAAAGATCTTCCCCCTCCCAATCCAGGGTGTTATGCGAAACCGTGCCCATTGGACGTTTGCAGCCGGGAGGCAAATCGTGGCTGTATTTGAACGGAGCCTCTCTGACACCGGGTCGCCTCAGAGAGTAAGCATGGCCTTACCGCGGTACGGGGCTCTGCCGCGGCGGACGACACATTTTCCCCTACCCTAAGCTGGCCTTGTCCGGCGATGGGTCGTACGAACAAGATGAACTCGAATAACCTGAATAAAAACGAAAAATCTAAAAAACAAACAACGCCAAATTTCACTCCTCAGCAAAGGAGAGCTATGGAGGAGCAGGCGAGGAAGCAACAACAACGCCGGAGGACAACCTCCGTTCCACAATCAAGGGGGGGATCGACAGCGATGGCAACTACGAGTCGGTCAACCAACCCTCTATCGAATAAGATTGACTTGATGGGAGCTAGCACCAGTGCGGTTGCCAACGCAGCTAAGCGGACAACGGCGGATGCTAAACTCCCATCAACCGCTGATATGAAAACCAGTATCTTTACGTCTGTGGCAGCGGTCTTACGACCTGGCCTCGGAGTTTCGAAGGAGAAGGAAGCTGCAACTGAGATGTCGGCAAGGAGAGCGACCGCGATGGCAACTACGGGTCCGCACTCCAGGGAGACATCTCCCCGCCGCTTCACATACCACGAGAAAAGATTGGCTGCAAAGATCCTGAAGAGGTATGAAGGGGTACCGCAGGAATCACTGTCGCCGAATTCCAGTAAATCTGTAGAGCTAGCGAAAGCTGTGATACCGGATTTCCAAAATTCTTACATGCCAAAGAGGTTAAAAGTTAACCCTTTCAAGCGCCAGAGATCGGATCTGGAGTTTATTCCCCCTCCCAAGCGGCATCAGAATACCTCTGGAGCGGGCAAACTAAGCTTTGCTGAGGTAACCAAGGACAGGATCCTTATAGGCGTCCTTGACCGAGGCAATGACCGTCTGGCCATCCCCAAGGACCGGTGGCGTTACGTGCGAAATGAACTCGGCAACATTCTTCTCAACGTTGCTCCGGAGTTTCCGGGTAGTTCGGCACGAGTAACGGATGCGGGTTGGCACCAGGGTCAAATTAAATTACTCGCATGCGAGGATGCAAAAACCGTAGCACTGTACAAGGCAGCAGCTGCTAAACTGGGTGAAGTCTACCAGGGCGCAAAGATAGAGGTCGTCGCAAGGGCGTGGATTCCGGCCATCCCTGATGAACCCGAGAGAATACTCGGGATGCTACGGCTAATGAATCCGTCCCTCCCAACGCATGACTGGAGTGTCAATCTGGTCGGGGATGCGGTAGGGCCCGACAGACAGGTGGTGTTCACCATGAATAAAGAGTCAATCGAGCCCCTCAAAAGGTGCAATGGCCTAGTACACTACAGCGTAGGCCAGATCGTTATCCACGTATATCGTGGTGATGCTCAGCGCGCTGCCTTCTCGGCTGCTCCGGGGGAACCGGAAAACTTATTACCAGAAGAGGAAGCGGAGGATTCCGATGCGGAAAGCATGTTATCCGCCACGTCCCTTGGCGATAGTGCTGTGAACAACTCGGAGATGGAGGACAGCCTACAGGACGTGGAAGTCCTCGACGTCACGGTGGTAGCAGCCACCGCTGAGCGACTAACATCTAACGCTACAGGCAGCAGGACTCCTGCAACGCCACATCGGGCAGTTAATCGGAACAACTCGTCGTTGATAGGCAACCTCCGGGATGGAGCAAACCTCGACGATATGGGGACGGCAGGGAAGTCTGTGCGCTCTCATGTTGGTGGTGCTTCAGATTAATTTGCACAAATCTAAAGTGGCTTCGGCTGCTTTAAGTAGTCGTCTTTCTAAAGGCGACGTGGATGTGGTCCTCATCCAAGAACCCTGGGTCAATAGCTCGAGAATCTGCGGATTGGGGACTAAGGGCTTCAAGCTCATTCGAGCCAGCGAGGAGAGCAAAGTCAGAACGTGTATTTTGGTCAAGTCTGAGTTGAACTCCTTTCTCCTACCTAACTACACCAATGGTGATATTACCGCTATCAGTCTAACGGTCGACAGCACCCGCCTGACGGTGGCGTCGGTCTATATGCCCTACGACGCCGAAGAACCCCCACCACAAACGGAGGTGAAAGACCTGGTGTCAAATTTCTGCACAGGTAATCTTATTATTGGAGCGGACGCTAATGCTCACCATGTCCAATGGGGGAGCTCCGATATCAATGCCAGGGGCGAGTCTCTGTTTGATTACCTCTTAACAACTAACCTGGTAATTTGCAACGTGGGTAATGAGCCTACTTTTATCACTAAGACCCGCAGGGAGGTCATAGACCTCACTATCTGTAGTGAAGGCGCCTATGAGTGGGTCAGAAAATGGCGGGTTCTGGAAGAACATTCATTCTCCGACCACCGTTACATAGAAATGGTTCTAGACTTTATTGTAGAACAACCTATTATGAAGCGCAATCCACGTAACACTAATTGGCAGTTACACAATGAAATATTAGACAGAGACCTGCCAGTACTGCCCTCACAGGCCCCCTCATCAGTAGAGGAGCTGGAGGATCTTGTTACTACATTTACATCGGCGCTCTCAAATACTCTAGGACAGGCTTGTCCAGTGCCAAAACCACGCGGTAAACACAGGCCACATTGGTGGTCCTACGATTTGGACTCGCTCCGCAAATCATGCCGGAAACAATTTAACAAGGCCAAGACCCTCGGCTCTGAGCCTCACTGGCACGAATATAAAGCTAAACTAAGGGCCTATAAAAAAGCTCTGAGACAGACGAAGAGGACCTCGTGGAGAAATTTCTGCACTGGCGTCGAAAAGGTCGACGATACAGCGAGACTTAGACGAGTTCTCTCGAAAAGTCAAACAGCCATCAGGTATTTGCGAAAACCTGACGGATCCTGGACCAGCACGGAAGAGGAAACCCTTGAGCTGCTCTTGAATACACATTTTCCGGGGAATCTGCGTGACGCACCACTAGCATCTGCAACAAACCTGGCAGTAAATATACCCATCACTGAGGAAAGGGTAAGGTGGGCAGTTAAGAGCTTTGAACCGTATAAGGCTGCCGGGCCGGACGGGATTATCCCCGCGCAACTTATAAACACGTTGGAGACATCAGCTAAATGGCTGGTATTTCTCTTCACAGCCTGCCTGGCTCTCAACCACATTCCGGGCTCCTGGAGAAGCGCCACGGTAGTGTTTATCCCTAAGGCTGGGAAGGCATCCCACTACGAGCCAAAAGATTACAGACCGATCAGTCTCTCGTCCTTTGTACTCAAAACCTTTGAGAGGATACTAAGCGACTACCTTTCAACGACTATTGATAGCAACCTTATCTCTAGCTATCAGCATGCATACACCAAGAGTAAATCAACAGAAACTGCTCTGCACAGCCTAGTATCTGTCATTGAGAAATCGCTGTGTGAAAAGGACTACTGTCTCGTGGCCTTCTTAGACATTGAGGGGGCTTTCAACAATATAAGCCCGGAGGCGATCAACTCCGCTCTAACTAATCTGGGCGTAGATAGACCTCTAACTGGTTTAATTGACCAACTTCTAAGAGGAAGGAAAATAGCTTCTTCACTTGGTACGGTCGAGTTATCACGCTATGTCACAAGGGGAACGCCCCAGGGTGGTGTTCTTTCCCCGCTTTTATGGAACCTCACAGTCAACTCGTTGCTACGTGACACAAGCTGGGGGGCGGGAAGATAGTGGCATACGCAGACGATTTAGCTATTGCATTCAGAGGCAAGTTCCCACAAACTCTGTGTGACCTGATGCAAGTAGCACTGCGAGAGGTTTCGAGGTGGTCCTCTCGCTGCGGACTTAGTATCAACCCGGGGAAAGTGGAACTTGTCCTCTTCACCAACCGGTACAAAATACCGCCACTAAGCCTACCAGAACTAGATGGCACGCGCCTGGGCTTGTCGGATAAGGCCAAGTTTCTAGGCATAGTTCTGGACAGGAAACTGAATTGGAAGGAGAATGTTCTTCAGCGCCAGAAGAAAGCTTGCATCGCTCTTTACACATGCAAAAGAGCCATTGGCAAAAAATGGGGGCTCAGCCCTAGAGTATGCAGTTGGATCTACACGGCCATCATTCGCCCAATCATGCTGTATGGAGTCGTCGTATGGTGGCCGGCACTGAGCAAGACAACATACCTGAATCTGTTGCGGAAAGTCCATAGATCCAATATGATCTGTATAAGCGGTGCGCTAAGGACAACGCCCAACGAAGCCCTCCAGGCCATTCTGGGCATTTTGCCACTTGATCTGGAAGGGTTTCGGTCAGCGGCGGCATCAGCTCTGCGCCTAAGAGAAACCTCCAGTTGGGGTGCGGGTACTATTGGACACTCCAGTATTCTGGAATCTTACAGCTTTCTCCCTCTAAGCACAGATCGTTGTGCGACCACTACAGTCGGGGATAGCTGCTTCAAAATAAACATTCCCAGCAGAGAAGACTGAGGGAGGACGGATTGGTGTCCCGAAACAAATGGTGGCACTTCCATATACACCGACGGCTCGAAGTTGGACGGCAGAGTTGGAGGAGGGGTTTATTCAAGGGATTTGGACCTTGAACTCTCCTTCAGACTACCTGATCATTGTAGCGTCTTCCAGGCGGAAGTCTCGGCAATCCGGGACGCCGCGGCCTGGTTAAGCAAACGTGTTATCGGAGGAGATATCACTATTTTCAGCGATAGCCAGGCGGCAATCAAATACCTTGGCTCATACACGTTCAACTCTGAACTGACTCTCAGCTGTCGTCGATCTCTTCAGGAGATGGCCCAACAGAACCGCGTAAACCTCATATGGGTCCCGGGACATAGGGACATTGAGGGAAACTGTAAGGCAGACGAGCTTGCCAGGCAGGGCACGACCAAGCAGGTTCTTCGTTGTGCCGTTTGCCACATGCAAACTAATGCTGAAGGAGCACACACTCCGTCAAGCCAACGAAAGATGGCTGCAATCCCCAGGGTGTCGGATATCGAAACAAACCTGGCCAAAATGGGATCTTAAAAGGTCTAGACGCATTTATGCCCTAACTAGGAGGGAAATCTGCATATTGATAGGGGTATTAACCGGTCACTGCCTCATTGGTAGGCATGCAGAAAGGCTAAGTGTGCCCTACCGACGATGCTGCAGGAGTTGCAAAGATGATGAGGAGGAGGAAACGGTGGAGCACCTCATCTGCAACTGTCCGGCTTTAAGCGGCGTGAGAACGCGCTTTTTGGGAGTTCCGTTCCTAGATAGTCTAAGCCAGATCGGGGAACTGGACATAAAGGACTTGATGGGCTTCATAAAGTCATCTAAGTGGTTCGAGGAGGAGTAACGGTGTCGGTTTAGGAGTGTCAGTCCCGGGATTCTGCTATGTGGAAAATCCCAACAACTCAGGGATTTTCCATATGGCTGGGTCCCGGGGCTGACTTTCCTTGTGTTGGTGGTATCACAACGGGCCTTCAAAACTGGCCTAAGTGTGCCTCTGCGGCAGCCACTTGAACCTACCATATATAATTGATTGCAGATCATTATTGATTCTGGCCATTTTTAAATTGACAAATTGTTTTAATGAGTTTTACAGCGCAAGAATGCATTAACATTTTTTTGTTACACCGCTGTATAGGTATATGTATGCACGATATATTTTCAAGTTCGTGTCTTTATTCTTTCGTTGATTTTTTAAATCTTATGGGATATATTTTATTTGATCAAAAATTGTCAAAAATTTTCACATAAATTTTTTAAAAAGTTCTTTTTGTTGAATGTCACAATGGTTTTTTATTTCACATAAGTTAAATTAGTCCTTTACAAGAATTTTAATCTGTTCAACACATTTTTTATAGTTCGCAATATTGTTCTTTTTTTATTAATATCCTTGTTTTCACGTTTTTATTTTCAAAATAGTTTGCTTTTTATTACTTTATCCTGTTTTAAGGATTGGTTCACAGCTAATATATGTTAATATTATCCTATTATTAGAATATCTTTCTTCACTTTTATCCTATTATAAGGATATGTATTAGTTGTGGTTGTTGTAGTTGGGCGCCAATGAAAAATATTCAAATTTTTCTTTTCAAAACTTATTTGTTTGAACATCAATATCCAAACTTGAAAACTGAAAAACTGAAACTGTAACAAAAATTTCAAAGTGTTTTTATACATTTCTTTGTTAACAAATTTTCAAGAAATGTTTTCTGTGATTATTCTAAAATTTATTAAGTGTTTTTTTTAATGTGTGACAAAGTGTTTATGTAAAATAATTGATTTTTATTTGTTAAATTAAACAATTCTTAACTTACACACACATACATACATTCTTATATACCTTATAGTAAAACCAACTATGTAATTTCAAACTACTCAACACTAGTATGAGTATCAGCATATTAATCATATTTGAAGACATGCATGGATGAAGGGGGTATGTCGCATTTTGAGTGAAACGAGAAAATCGGATTTAAAGTTTTGCTTAAACATTTGAGGTTTTTTCGAATCTTTATGGAAAACTGACAAAAAAATTATGCAAAAATTATGCAAAGCCATAACGACGTTGCATAATATGCAATAAAAAGCATAAGTTTATATTTAGTGTTTTATATGAAAAAATCGGAACATACCCCCTTCTTCCACAATTCATATTGAAAAGTTGTATACATACCCCCTTCATCCATGAATTATTTTCTCCAATTTTCACGATAGGCAGATTCTGATAAGACAGAAATATAGATCTGCATAAACACTATTCATCAATGCCAAAAACAGAAATTGAGTGAGAATGCGATATACCCCCTTCATCCATGCATGTCTTCATTTCTGACAGAAATATGCCACCAGAATTTAGGTAGGGTTTTTCCGACTAGTTTACGAAGAGTTACAAAATTCTACACCTTTTCAATTGTACTACAGAATGCGTAAAATATTCTTCAGAAACCATAGATTGTACTTCAGAATAGTCAGTTGTACTTCGGAAACCGTAAATTGCACTTCAGAATAGTCAATTGTACTTCAGAAGTTGTAAAATGTATTTCAGAATAGTCAATTGAACTTCAGAAACTGTAAGGTTGTTACGTGCTGGCTGCCGGTTGATCTCAAAAAAACTCATGCGACTCGTCAACCCCATGTTGCATGCCCCGGGAGTCTTGCAGGTATGCTTGCCTACTGCGCGAACTAGCTCGCCGGACTGTGGGGTGGATCTTTGACCCCAAGGCATACCCACCGCACCATACAAGAAAAAAAAAATCATACCTGGCTCTTCACTTCACATTGGGGCACTCGGCCCGCACCCCCTCCAGGTTCCCCGCCCCTCGGCCATAGGTGTTGTTATGGCCGGCCACTCTATACCCACCCTACCATGGTCGACCGTGGCCAATGTTTTGTGTCGACCCCAAAATCAAAACCCCCTTGTACCCCCCTACAACTTCCCCTCTGTCATCGTCCAGTCCGTCTGTCCACACCACATCTGAAAGAAAGAATCACTTATTTATAATAAAAATTATAAAGCCATATTATTTATTACAATCAAAAAATATCAAAAATGTGTATGTATGTCTGCGTACATGGTACTACGTGTAAGTGTGTGTTACTATAAAACTATGATAATCATTATTACAAAAGGTGGGCAGTACGCCCTCAAAAATTTCAGTCAGGGACCCAACACTTTGGCCCTTCTATATATATATAAAAAAAAACGAAATGAATTAACAAAATAAATCAGCGACCTGATATTTTGGTCTTACTATGCTCTTCGTGAGCTTGCTTAAACATTAACAGTAATGCTAGCGTCTTAAACTAACCTCAGGAATTTGACTAAGTCATAAATATATAGATATGTGTGTGTTTGCCAACCGCAATTAAATTTCATATACCATACGCGTATATGTATGTGTGGGTTGTCGACTATCCAAGAGTGTGCATGCAGGAGAGAGTCGGGGCTGAGACTCGGTGAGCCCACTTATAGGGGTGGAAATATCGACTCCCACTTAGCTCAGTCCGACCCACTTACACCCCCATGCACGCCCTTCAAGCGTCAAAAACAAATAAAAATGTTACAAAGTTAAGTTGGCTTGAACCAGCCTATAAAAATGAATGGAAAACAATTCAAATGAAAATGTATGACTTATTATCTGGCCACACAAGTGGAAGGCTTCGGTTACCCCCCCTCCGGATAAAAAACTAAATTGGTAACTTCCTAACCCCGCCCTGGCCTACAAGACGTCTTGTTATAAGGGTGGTGGAAAGGGACCTACTATAACAGGTGCAACTTATTTCATGCACTTATGTACGGCGGACTATTTCACCGATCATGGGGTAAGGAGGCCGTCGACTTGGGACCTAACACGGAAATTTGTCTGTTACGACCGTTAAATTTGATTTGACGACATTTATGTGTATAATTAAATCCATAAATAAACAAATTTTAAGCACCTGAGCCTAGCTCACATACAATTTTCTTCCGGCCTCTTAGTGGTGGTGCGTAGAGGTGGGAGTTAATACCACACCCCCCCACAAACCACACTAGATGGACCTGGTCTCTTACAACCGATGTGCCAATCTTAGAATAACAGCCCCAATCGACGCCTGAGGTCTCATCCTTCCAGAACTAGGTAGGGGGGTGTTACTCTACGGGCATAACGGTTCGATGTAACCCTGATCACATACACTACACTCTACGCTAACTACTACTAAGTATACATTAGCCTAAAAAACCTGGCCTTCAAGCTGCTTCGTTGCTGTGGTGAAAGTGGTGGTTGTTGTTGTTGTTGTTGGCGGCCACCTATGATGGTTGCCGGTTCTGGCTGTTAGTGGCACTGTTGGTGGCTTTCGATGGTGGTGGTACTGCGTGGGTGTGGCAGCCCGATGGGTCGTTGGTGGTGGTGGTTGTTGTTGTTGGTGGCAGTGGTTGTTGTTGTTGGTGGCAGCCAACTATGGTGGTGGTTTGTTCTGCCCGTTATTGGCACTGCTGGTGGCTTTCGATGGTGGTGGCCATACAATAGAGCTGATGCTAGTAGTTGTCGTGGCCGACTATGACGATTCGTGCTTCCTGTTGCCTGTGTTTCTGTTGGCCCGGTATCGGTACGTGGCAAAATATAGCCGAACCTGCCAATCTTTATTTTGGTGAATATACGGGTACTTATCGTGCCTGTTGACAGAGGCGATACTAATGTTGCGGTCCGCGTGCCCCAGTGATGGCGTGGGTGGCACTGAGCGGTGGTAATGCGTGGGTAATTAATGTACCCCCAGTAATGGCTTGTGCCGATTCCGGCACGTTGATATCCACGCAAAATAGAGTGCTTAAGAGGCACGCCTCTACAATCGCCTGTCAGGTACCACGCTGGCCGACAGTTCCTGTGATTTAAATACAGTGTGTGAGAAACTATTTCACGTTTTTTTCTTTTTTTGTTCTACCTACTTACCCCAATATGGTCGCTTGTCTGTCGTTGTAACCCTGGTATACTTGCCAGGACTCCCTGTTTTGTGGGCAGTACTTTTCCTTAAAATATGGTCGCACGGTTGTTGGTGGTTCACTCCACGATACCTCGATGTCGGAATTTTCCACTCGTGTCACATCCACTTCTGGATGATGACCGTTAAAACTTAGGGTTTTTTTTTTTTTGTTTCCCCCACTTACTTTTTATAGGTTAATACAACCTGTCGCTGCCGCTGCTGTTACAAGAAAGGCCGGAAATCGGAAATGTCGAAGTTAGCTGCGTTTCAAATGGTGACGTTTGATTGCTGACGTGGCATGACGTTTGAAGGAAGTGTTCTGAAGTGGGGTTGCCAGATCGCGTATTTTGCTTGTGGCAGTGCTGGGTAGCCGTAACATGACCGTAACAGGGCGAGCGCTGCAGCTAGTCTCGGGCCAGCTAGGCGCTCGAAAGACCGGTCATCCTTCCTTATCGTCTTAGGTCTTTAGCGTGGTAGATTCCAACAGAGCGTCCGTTTGAGTCGCCGAGCTCGTACAACGCGTTTCCTTTGACCGCTAATACCATTGACCGGAGATACTTCGGTGCAAGCTTGGCGTTGAATCCCTCCGCCGCATTACTCAGTTTGAAATTCCTTCTGTAGACGATCTCGCCCTCTCTGTATCTGACCGGCCGGGCTCTTGTGTTGTAGCTTTGTTGCCCCTTCCTGAAGGCTTCCTCTAAATTTCGGATCAGTTTCGCTCTTATCAACGACACCCGATCCCTATCGTGCAGCACCCCTATATCACCTTCTTGTAACGCCTCTATTCGTCTCAAAGTTTCGTACGCGTCGCCATGCTGGATCATCGCCTGCCCAAATACCGCTCTATAGGGCTCGAGCCCGATCGCCTCGTGTACTGCACTTCGAAGGGCGAACGCTGCATGCGACACATGTTGGTCCCAGAGACTCTGATCTAGTCCCGCGACATACGTCCTCAGCATTGCGAGCAGCGACCGATTGACCCTCTCGGACGCATTCGCTTGAGGCGCGTATGCCGCGGTCCTGATGTGCTTTATTCCGTACGTTTTCAGCAGTCCTGCAAACGAGTCCGCCATAAATTGCCTGCCGTTGTCCGAATGTAATGTTTCCGGTACCCCAAAGACATGAAATATGTCCTTTTCCAAATAGTTGATGACATCCGACGCTAAGGCTTGCCGCATGGGTTTCAGGAAGACGAATTTAGTCAGGTGATCGAGCGCAACAAATATGACAGTGTTTCCAGTTCGGGAGCGTGGGTATGGACCGCAAAAGTCGACGTACAGCCGTTGGAATGGTCTTTCTGACTTGAAGCGATCGGTCATGGGAGGCCTCGATGACGCGTTCGGCGCCTTGGAACATTTGCACAGCTCACATCTCGCAACAAAATCCCTTACTGCGCCTGTCATACCTGGCCAGAAACATTTGCCCCTCAGTCTGTACAATGTTTTCGCTGTCCCTCCGTGTCCCGCCGAACGATCACCGTGTGCCTTTTCCAACAACTGCTGCCTCATTCCCTCCGGAATCCAAACCCTCCATACCGCTTCTTCGGTATCTTCCATGCTTCTGGGCCGCACCCTTTTGTAAACGACGCCGTCGACCACCCGCAAATCCGGCAACCGAGCTACGTTCTGTTCGATCTGACGCGCAAGTGACGTGTATGCTTCACTGGTAAATTCTGGCGATGCGAAATCTATCTCTGCAACTGCCTCTGGGACGCCCACCTCGTCCATATGCATGCGGCTCAAAGTGTCTGGAACGATGTTCTGTGCGCCCTTTCTATGTTCGATTTTGAAGTCGAAACCCTGTAACTTTAAGCTCCACCTAGCCAACCGTCCGGAGAGGTCCTTCTGCCCCATGAGCCACTTAAGGCTCATGTGGTCAGTGATTATTGTGAAGGGCAAGCCCTCCACATACGCGCGAAATTTTTTCACGCTCACGACCGCTGCCAGACACTCCAACTCTGTGATGGTGTAGTTGCGCTGGGCAGAGTTAAGCTTTTGGGACATAAACGCAATGGGCCTCTCATTGCCGTCGTCGTCCTTCTGAAATAGCACGCTGCCTATCCCTTGAGTGGACGCGTCACACTGAACATAGAAATGTTTAGAGAAATCAGGGTTTACTAATACATCGGCCGAGGTGAGCGCCAGTTTCAGCTTCTCGAACGCTGTTACCGCCTCTGGTGTCATGGTGAAAATCTTAGCCTTGCGCAGGCACTCCGTCATTGGCGCCGCGATCGTAGCGAAATTTGGTATGAACCGCCGGTACCATCCACACATGCCCAAAAATCGGCGCAGCTGTCGAATAGTGGCTGGTATCGGGAATTCAACAATGGATCGTACCTTCTCGGGATCGGTTTTAAGCTCTCCCTGCCCTACAATAAACCCCAAATATTTCAACTCCTTTTGACAAAATTTCGATTTATTTAGATTGATCGTAAGCCCTGCATTGGCGAGACATTCGGCTACCTCCGCCAGGTGAACCAGATGCGTCTCAAAGTCCGGGGAGCACACGAGGAGGTCGTCGATGTATACAAAAACGTTTTCCCTTAAGCGCGAGGGGATGACCTTATCCATTAATCTGCATAACCGCTGGGGCGCGTTGCATAATCCGAAGGGCATTACTTTAAATTGATATAACGGCCGCCCTGGGACCGTGAATGCCGTCTTTTCGCGCGAGGATTGCTCCAGCGGTATCTGCCAGAATGCGTCTTTAAGGTCAATCCCCGATATAAAGTGCGTCTCTCTCAAGCGCGTTAGGATCCCTTCAATATGCGGCGTCGGGTACGCATCTTTCTTAGTGCGGTCGTTCAACTTTCTCATGTCCACGCATAGGCGCTTTTTCCCCGGTTTCTCCACGAGTACAATTGGCGAGCTCCACGCGCTGTTGCTTTCCTCAATGACATCGAGGGCCAGCATACGGTCGATTTCTTCGTACGCGTACTTTTGCTTCACCGGTGACATGGGGTAGTGACGTTGCTTGATGGGGATCGTTTCATCAACTACTTCGATTACATGCTCAATGAGATGCGTTCTCCCCAGACCCAAATCGGCAAACGATGGAAACAGCTTCTTCACGCGTTCTAACTCCCGACCTTGTACGGCCGACAGCTCCCGCTGTCCCTGGGTATCCAGTTCTGAGACTACCATTGGTGCCACTCCAAAAGCATCCCAGAAATCGATGCCCAGGTACAGTTCTTGCTTTAGGCTAGGAACCAGATACAACGTCATGGGTTTTGTTTTGCCCCTCCATGTCATCTCAACGTCTATCCTGCCTACAACCGCTTGCGCCTTCCCATCCGCTGTCTTCAATCGTTCGTTTAACTTGCGTAATTTGTCCCCCATCTTTTCTTCCCAAACGCGCGCCACTGACCCCAGGCAACTGATCGACGCTCCGCTATCTAATAAACCCTGTATGCGAACTCCCTCGATGTCAACTTGTGTATATGGGCGCTTGTCCATGGCGTCCCGAATGACCGTCTCCTCTATCGAACGCGCCTCGCTTCGCCTCGCGCGCGTGCGCTTGCGCAGCTCCACTATCTTCCGCCACGTCCTGCTTGCTCCGCGTTCTGTTGCGCTGCTGTCCGTACCAATTACTTCTACGTCCTGTGTCGTGCCAAAAATCCTTTTCCGCGCTGCTTCATAGCGCGCTTGCCTCTCTGGTAACGTTAGATATGGACTTGGACCGCGCGCTGGTTTCGCTTTACTATTTGTTAAAATTTGTATTGTTTCGTCTAAATTGGTTTTGCCCTGATCGTCGTGATCGGACTTGTCTAAGCTGGTGGTTGTTGCTACTTTTCCGGGGTCTGACGAGGTTGGCAAGGCTCCCCGGGTTTCCCGCCGCTCTCCAGGTTTTTCGGTTTACACTCTTCGCACAGCTGTCTGCTTGGTTGATTGCATTTATAGCAAATCATGCTATGCAAGCGCCCGTCGCACCCATCTGCTTTCCTCGGCGTCAGTACATCCCGCTTTGTCCCCGCATCGCCCCTTATTTCGCGATGTAACGGTCTGTCCCTGACTGGCCGATGGAAAGCTTCTAACGCGTAGAGCGGCTCCTCCTCATGGTCGCCCTCCAATTCGTCTATCGCCTTTCTGCGCTGGGGTTTCAACTCAAATTCCGCTAAATGTTTCTCCGCCCGACGACACTCCTTCCGCAACTCCTCCAGTGATGTTATTTGGCAACCGAAGATCAAGTTCTTAATTCTTGGTCTCAGATTGCGGCGCATAAGATTCACCAGACTCAGCTCCGGCAGCCGCGTCCTCATTGTGAGCTCTAACCCCCGCACTTCAGCATAATATTCTTCGAATTTCTCATTATATCCCTGTTTGCGCTCGTTCATGGCTTGACGGATCTCTTCGTCGCAGTCTGCCCTGCGGAAGTGCTCAACCATCGCCGACCGAAACTCTTGGAAGTCTATGGCACCGTGCTCTGGATGCTCCTCGGTATACAACCAATACCACTCCTGCGCTTGACCCTCGAGCAGTAAGTGGAAGTTTGCATACAAGTCCTGCGACGATATGTTGTGCTTTTTCCGCAGGGTATCAACGCGGAACAAGAAGCGCTCTATGGGAATCGCCTTAGACCCCCCGTCAAATTTCAGATGCCAATCGCGTATCGCTTTGGTCGCGCCCCTTTCGTACCGTGCGCTCGCAGCGCCGCCCCTTGGCTCCGTGCCTGGAAGAATTAATCGTCGATTCGCGCCTTGTCCACGCTCACTCACTACCTCGGCCGAGTTAGTGTTTGGGTTTCTCCCCCGAGTTTCCGCGTCCAACAGCCAACCGTCGCGCGTTGTCTCTGAGCGCGCGCGCGCGCCTGCCTCTTCCAAGTGTGAAAGTCGCCCCGCCAAACCATTGATCTCCCTCTTCAGCGTCTGCACCAAACCTTTGACCGCGTCGGTGGTAGAGCGGCTCACCTCTAGCTGGTGTTGCACAAACATTAGCTCGAACTTTTCCATGAAGTCCTCGCCTAAGACATTGGTTGGCGCTACCCCAGCACTACTCATACCAGCCACTCCCCCGCGCGCTCCCCCATTGTCGACACTTTCCTCGTTCCTTTCCTCGCGCTGCTCGTCCTCATGCAGCTCGCCGTCGTCGTGTCCGTCCTTGCTGCCATGCGCGTCGTTCTCTTCACCGCTCTGCTGGTCGCTATCCTCACCTTCCTTTTTGTCCATGCCTTCTTCGTCGCGCTCGTTCCTCTTCTCGCTCCTAAGACCTTTTCGTTTGACCTGATCCGCCATTTATCACGATATCGCTAATCTTACCTAGAATTAATGCGCGCTTACTATTATGCGTGCTGGTGTTAACCCAAAAAAAATATAACAACCAAAAGAAAGAAGGTAAACCAAAATTTGGGACTGAAACCCGATTTCGCGGTTGTACTTAACCCCGCGGTACTGTTGCGTGTTCGACGATGCTGCTGGGATTCGATAGCGCTGTAGCCGTCAAGCGGTATTGGACTTGCCCAAAAAAAATAAATTCCACAATGTTTAACGGTCGCGTTTACCACGCGATACTGGTGCGCTGCTGTACAAAAAAAGTCTTGTCTAGTAGAACGATATCTTATCCTCGGATCGCCAAGGGATAACGCCGATCAGGAACGCAGATATTACTAACAGCCAGTCGAAGCCGCCAGTCGAGTTGCAACAAATTGTTGAAAAAAACCGAAGTCAAAAAGTATCAAGTTAAAATATGGGTCGCCTTTCCCAGAAGGCTACAAAACCCCAAAAAAACGTAAATAAATGAAATATACGTGGTCATAAACGAAAGATGAAAAGGTAAATAAAATTTGAAATCAAAATAATAATGGAAATAAACAGTGTCTTTCTTTTCAGATGCGGTGTCCGTCCGTCCCCTCCGTCGTCCGACGTCTCAGTCCCCCCTTTAATACACTCCCCCAACAGCTGTAGGTACTATTAGCTGGCGTTAGCCTAGCCAACTAAGCTACCTAGACAACCGACGCCCCCCGATCGGAAACCCTCCGCGAACACTATCATCTGCCCATTCAATTAGCAAGATGAGATACCCGCGGACCGGATTTCTGGTGGATGGGTTCAGAGCCCTGCCACTATTGTCCAGCTTGACCCTCACCAAAACAAGTTGGCAGACCTCTAACCCCCACCTCACCATACCCCCCTACATCAACACTATTGACTGACTATACGCAGCCAAGTCAAGCTGCTGATGCCCAAAACGAAGAATTTGAAAAGT
This sequence comes from Campiglossa producta, assembly GCA_964058755.1. Taxonomy (NCBI): domain Eukaryota; kingdom Metazoa; phylum Arthropoda; class Insecta; order Diptera; family Tephritidae; genus Campiglossa; species Campiglossa producta. The sequence goes on along the minus strand of CAXKVI010000002.1, from coordinate 109,563,281 downwards.
TAGAAAAATTTTAAATTTGAATGAAAATTCGAAACCCCCGAAAGTCAAAATGTCATAAAAAACCCCAAAGGTGCGAGCGTACCCCCATTGCGTGTCCGGGAAAAAAAAATACATGTACTCACAAAGGCTCCACTAGGCTGTGGGGCCCCACGTTGGGCGCCATTTCTGTTACGTGCTGGCTGCCGGTTGATCTCAAAAAAACTCATGCGACTCGTCAACCCCATGTTGCATGCCCCGGGAGTCTTGCAGGTATGCTTGCCTACTGCGCGAACTAGCTCGCCGGACTGTGGGGTGGATCTTTGACCCCAAGGCATACCCACCGCACCATACAAGAAAAAAAAAATCATACCTGGCTCTTCACTTCACATTGGGGCACTCGGCCCGCACCCCCTCCAGGTTCCCCGCCCCTCGGCCATAGGTGTTGTTATGGCCGGCCACTCTATACCCACCCTACCATGGTCGACCGTGGCCAATGTTTTGTGTCGACCCCAAAATCAAAACCCCCTTGTACCCCCCTACAACTTCCCCTCTGTCATCGTCCAGTCCGTCTGTCCACACCACATCTGAAAGAAAGAATCACTTATTTATAATAAAAATTATAAAGCCATATTATTTATTACAATCAAAAAATATCAAAAATGTGTATGTATGTCTGCGTACATGGTACTACGTGTAAGTGTGTGTTACTATAAAACTATGATAATCATTATTACAAAAGGTGGGCAGTACGCCCTCAAAAATTTCAGTCAGGGACCCAACACTTTGGCCCTTCTATATATATATAAAAAAAAAACGAAATGAATTAACAAAATAAATCAGCGACCTGATATTTTGGTCTTACTATGCTCTTCGTGAGCTTGCTTAAACATTAACAGTAATGCTAGCGTCTTAAACTAACCTCAGGAATTTGACTAAGTCATAAATATATAGATATGTGTGTGTTTGCCAACCGCAATTAAATTTCATATACCATACGCGTATATGTATGTGTGGGTTGTCGACTATCCAAGAGTGTGCATGCAGGAGAGAGTCGGGGCTGAGACTCGGTGAGCCCACTTATAGGGGTGGAAATATCGACTCCCACTTAGCTCAGTCCGACCCACTTACACCCCCATGCACGCCCTTCAAGCGTCAAAAACAAATAAAAATGTTACAAAGTTAAGTTGGCTTGAACCAGCCTATAAAAATGAATGGAAAACAATTCAAATGAAAATGTATGACTTATTATCTGGCCACACAAGTGGAAGGCTTCGGTTACCCCCCCTCCGGATAAAAAACTAAATTGGTAACTTCCTAACCCCGCCCTGGCCTACAAGACGTCTTGTTATAAGGGTGGTGGAAAGGGACCTACTATAACAGGTGCAACTTATTTCATGCACTTATGTACGGCGGACTATTTCACCGATCATGGGGTAAGGAGGCCGTCGACTTGGGACCTAACACGGAAATTTGTCTGTTACGACCGTTAAATTTGATTTGACGACATTTATGTGTATAATTAAATCCATAAATAAACAAATTTTAAGCACCTGAGCCTAGCTCACATACAATTTTCTTCCGGCCTCTTAGTGGTGGTGCGTAGAGGTGGGAGTTAATACCACACCCCCCCACAAACCACACTAGATGGACCTGGTCTCTTACAACCGATGTGCCAATCTTAGAATAACAGCCCCAATCGACGCCTGAGGTCTCATCCTTCCAGAACTAGGTAGGGGGGTGTTACTCTACGGGCATAACGGTTCGATGTAACCCTGATCACATACACTACACTCTACGCTAACTACTACTAAGTATACATTAGCCTAAAAAACCTGGCCTTCAAGCTGCTTCGTTGCTGTGGTGAAAGTGGTGGTTGTTGTTGTTGTTGTTGGCGGCCACCTATGATGGTTGCCGGTTCTGGCTGTTAGTGGCACTGTTGGTGGCTTTCGATGGTGGTGGTACTGCGTGGGTGTGGCAGCCCGATGGGTCGTTGGTGGTGGTGGTTGTTGTTGTTGGTGGCAGTGGTTGTTGTTGTTGGTGGCAGCCAACTATGGTGGTGGTTTGTTCTGCCCGTTATTGGCACTGCTGGTGGCTTTCGATGGTGGTGGCCATACAATAGAGCTGATGCTAGTAGTTGTCGTGGCCGACTATGACGATTCGTGCTTCCTGTTGCCTGTGTTTCTGTTGGCCCGGTATCGGTACGTGGCAAAATATAGCCGAACCTGCCAATCTTTATTTTGGTGAATATACGGGTACTTATCGTGCCTGTTGACAGAGGCGATACTAATGTTGCGGTCCGCGTGCCCCAGTGATGGCGTGGGTGGCACTGAGCGGTGGTAATGCGTGGGTAATTAATGTACCCCCAGTAATGGCTTGTGCCGATTCCGGCACGTTGATATCCACGCAAAATAGAGTGCTTAAGAGGCACGCCTCTACAATCGCCTGTCAGGTACCACGCTGGCCGACAGTTCCTGTGATTTAAATACAGTGTGTGAGAAACTATTTCACGTTTTTTTCTTTTTTTGTTCTACCTACTTACCCCAATATGGTCGCTTGTCTGTCGTTGTAACCCTGGTATACTTGCCAGGACTCCCTGTTTTGTGGGCAGTACTTTTCCTTAAAATATGGTCGCACGGTTGTTGGTGGTTCACTCCACGATACCTCGATGTCGGAATTTTCCACTCGTGTCACATCCACTTCTGGATGATGACCGTTAAAACTTAGGGTTTTTTTTTTTTTGTTTCCCCCACTTACTTTTTATAGGTTAATACAACCTGTCGCTGCCGCTGCTGTTACAAGAAAGGCCGGAAATCGGAAATGTCGAAGTTAGCTGCGTTTCAAATGGTGACGTTTGATTGCTGACGTGGCATGACGTTTGAAGGAAGTGTTCTGAAGTGGGGTTGCCAGATCGCGTATTTTGCTTGTGGCAGTGCTGGGTAGCCGTAACATGACCGTAACAAGGTGTACTTCAGAATAGTCAATTGTACTTTAGAAACTGTAAAATGTTATTCAGAAATCGTAAATTATACTTGAGAAATCGTAAATTGTACATCAGAAACCGTAAATTGTACTTCATAAACCGTAACATGTACTTCAGAAAATGGAAATGGTACTTCAGAAACCGTAAATTGTACTTGAGGATTTTCAATTGTACTTCAGAAATCGTAAATTGTACTTCAGAAACTATGTAGTATTTGTATCTTGAAACCTTAAAAACAGCTTCAAATGTACTACGGTAATGTAATTTGAAAGAAAAACAAGTAAGGAAAGCTGTCTGCGGCTTTGCCGAAGGCTATATACCTTTCATGAATAAGCGTCACGATTTTCACTGTTCGATCCCCAGTACAGCCTGTGTGAATTTAACTTTAGCTCATACCGAAATTATCGGAACTATCGATTATATGGCGGCGATGTGTTTTATTGGTCCAATCTCATTGATTTTTAACATCGACACTTCACATTCTAACAGAGCAATACCTACAAAATTTCACGTTACTAGCTTTATAATTACAGGAGTTATAGCCCAAAACCCGTTTATCGGAACAATCGATTGTATGGGAGCTATATGAAATATTTATCCCATCTTAAGGATTTTCAACATCGATATTTCACATATAAAAACAGCAATACTTACACAATTTCACGTTACTAGCTCTTTAATTACAGAAGTTATAGCCCGAAATCCGTTTATCGGAACAATCGATTGTATGGGAGCTATGAGTAGTTTTGGTCCGATCTTGCTGGTTCCGACGAATGATTATTCTCATATAAAATAACGCTTCCATACCAAATTTCATCGAGATATCTCTAAAACTGAGGGACTAGTTTGCGTACAAGCAGACGGACAGAAGGACAGACGGACGGACGGACAGACTGACATGGCTAAATCGAATCAACTCATCGTCCAATGCATTGTTAACAACAACAACAACTCATCGTCCTGATCATAACGGTATAATTATTAGTGGGTCTATCTCTTCTTCTTCTCATACTTACAAACATCGGACCAAAGTTATAATACCATTTCATGTTCATGAAAGGTATAAAAACTGTGTTAATGTAGGAGTATACACATGTTAGTCATATATGTACATTAGGGTGATTCAAAAAAAATGTCGACTTGGTCTTACCCCTAAAAACTTAGGTATTGATGAGAAAATAAGCCTTGCAAAAAATTTGCGCTCTAACTTAACCCTTAGGGGTGGCTATTTTTTTCGCCCTTTCCCATACATTTTGTATGGGGAAAAATTGCATTTTTTTCAAAGTGAATTTTCTTTTAATTTTTGAAAGTTTTTTGAAAATTTTTTACATGCTGTTAAAGATGAAGCTTTGAAGCTTCCAAAATGGTATGCCATGTGCGTTTATCTTAACTATTACGATAATTACAGCGATTTGAAAATGACTGAGTTTTGTACTATTGCACACACATACACAGTAACACCTATAAAATAGAGTAAATTTTAAAAGGCTGTCATTATTTTAATAGTTAAGATAATCGCACATGGCATACCATTTTGGAAGCTTCAAAGCTTCAACTTTAAGAGTATGCAAAAATATTTTGAAAAAAGTTTCAAAAATTGAAAGAAAATTCACTTTGAAAAAACTGCAATTTTTCCCCATACAAAATGTAGTTCTTAGACCTATGTGTTACCAATTGAGGACTGAAAAAACAAAACGCCTTATTTCCATTTTCCAACCGGGCGAGGTTTATATTGTGCCGTAGATGTTGATAGGCCGAAAACAAAGTTGAAAGGTCAATATTTTTTTTGTTCAAAAACAGTTTATTTTGTTGATTTTTTTGTTTGTTTTTTTTTCAGTCTATAAACATCTACGGCACGATATAGGCCTCGCCCAGTTATTTAACGCAAAAAATCCCATGGGATCCCGTATAAAATTGGCTGTTTCAAACAAAAGGGCATATTTCCAAATTGTTAATTTAAAAAACTACAACTACACCAACAAAAAATTTAAAATAACTATGACCCCAGTTGGGCGTAGCTGTCTTTTTTTAATAACGCTAAATTAAAACATTAAATTGTGGCTATTTGACTCTGTCAACGGTTTTTTCGGTTTCTGAAAAATTTTTGAAAGGGGAAATAAGGCGTTTTGTTTGTTCAGTCCTCAATTATTCTATCTGAATTAGTTTCTGAAGTACAATTGATTCCTTCTGAAATACATTTTATATCTTCTGAAGTACAATTGACTATTCTTAAGTACAATTTCGGTAGTACAATTTACTCTTTCTGAAGTACAATTTACTGTTTCTGAAGCACAGTTTACTGTTTCTGAACTACAAATTATGTTTTCTGAAGTACAATTAACGGTTTCTGAAGTACAATTGACTATTCTGAAGTACATTTTATAGTTTCTGAAGTACAATTGACTATTCTGAAATACATTTTACAATTTCTGAAGTACAATTGACTACTCTGAAATACAATTTACGATTTCTGAAGTACAATTGACTATTCTGAAGTACATTTTACGGTTTCTGAAGTACAATTGAAAAAGGTGTAGCTGTATACCACTATATAGTCTTAAAACGATTTCGTTAAAATAGTTTTTGCCTATAAATTCAGATGACAGAATAGCCACGAATCAAAAAATTTGACAAGAAATTCTCCTTGGGCCCTCAGAGATGACTTTGAACTAAAAATTCCAATGATGTATAAAACCAAACTATGCTTGCAATTTTGGCCGATATCGGTGTTATATAGCAATATTTGGACCAGCCTTTGGGTGGGATACCATCTACTAGTGTATAATATTATGATTTTCCAGTGCTGTTATCAGCGGTTCCACTTCTTACTCGACTGTATTGGACCTTGTGGGTTATCATGTAATCTGATCCGGAAGAAATTTCTTTCAAATTTGAAAAGAAAATGTATGTGATTTGACAGCTTTCGAATCGCGTTTCCTTTCGAATCGGATTACATGATATGACCCCTGGCATTTTAATACAGAATCCCACTCTTCCTTCCAAGAAAACATCTTCACTTGTAGTTTTGGTTTACGACGTAAGTTTTCACTAAATACTACCTTTTTTAATAATATTACTGTCATAATGGAATATTTCTTAAGAAGTTTATACTCCACAAAACTGTAGGTTTTTAGGCCCCACGCAAGTGGGGAAAGTTTCTGACCGCGATTCTTCTATATAGCCTTTGTACTCATCTATCTAAGGCCTTCAAAATATTTTTCTAAAGATGACACATTACCACTGTAAAAGGGTTTAAACTTGTTGTTCGAACGTTCCTCAATCGAACTGGCGTTGAATTTTGAGAAGTGAGCCACTTTTTTCGAAGTTGTACTATCTTGCTGAAACTTTTTTGTATAGTTCACAACAACAAAAAAAAAATACCTTTGGACCAGTTTTATGAAATTCGAATTATTTTCAAAGTTATAGCTATCAACCCTTTTCGAAATTCCTCACTTTTCGATGATTTTATCACGATTGATCAAACCGATTTTGCTAATTTTTTAAATATATATAAAAGGTGGCATCTTCTACCAAACGACGATTCTAATTTTTGCAAACAAATTTTTTTTGCAAACATTTTTTGCGATTTAACTTCCCCATCATGGTCAAATGGCGCTTTTGGGTGATGTTGTTGGGCATTCCATTAGTAACTATTAGCAAAAAAAAACTTTTTGGCACTTTAAGGGAGCGGGAGTTATTTAAATTTTTTACAGCCTTGTTAATTTTTTATGGATCATAGTGCCGCCGGTACTACATCACGAGAGAAGCCTAGTGTTGGTGGTATCACAACGGGCCTTTTAATACTGGCCTAGGTGTGCCTCTACGGTAGCCACTTGAACCTAACCTAATTTTTTATGAAAATTTTTTCTTTACGTACTGTGTACTACGAAGGTAAAAATGTAAATAACTTCCGCTCCCTTAGAGTGCCAAAAAAATTGTTTTTGCTAATAGTTACTAATGGAATGCCCAACAACATCATACAAAGCGCTATCTGACCACGATGGAGAAGTTAAAAATGTTTGGAAAAAATTTTTTTTTGCAAAAATTAGAAGGTAGAAGATACCATCTTTTATATATATTTAAAAAATTAACAAAATCATCAAAAAGTGAGGAATTTCGAAAAGTGTTGATAGCTATAACTTGGAAAATACATAATTCGAATTTCGAAAAATTGTTATATACGCATTTTTGTTTAATCGTTGTGAGCCATATTACCAACTTTCATCAAAATACATGGAAATAGAAAAAATTGTAAGTGGTTCAGTTCAAAAAATTCAAGTCACCTCATATTTGAGGTGATTCAAGATTTCCTTAAAGTTCTACGAATTGGATTAATAGAGGAATAAACAAAGACTTATACTGCATTAACATTATCTTTAGAGAAGTTTTTTATTGGACAAATATCGATTTTAATGTTGTTCAGACGTTCCCGTTCGGACGTTCCATTTATTGCAATTACCTCGCTTGAGCATAAATTTACATTTCTTGCTAATTCTGAACACCAAAACGATCCACATACAATAGACTGTTTTTTCGTTTTTCTCCTTGGTTGACACATTTTCGGAAACCCCCATATTTTTTCACTCCACCTTAATATAAATTTATCGATAGATGGTTACTATCTAATTTAACTAAATTTTTATAAAAATGAACACTTTTAAAGAATTTTTTAACTTTTTCGTGCGGCCATGATAGAATTTCTCCAATATAATGCATGGATGGATGAAATTTCTGCAAGACAAATTCCTAAAAGTAACTCTTTGTTTTTTATTAGAAAAATATAATTGAAGCTAAATGAAATGTATAAATCTTCAAAAACATTAATATGGGTGGTGCTTTCTGAGACAAGCCTGAACATTTCTTTTTCGGATCTCGTAAATTTTTTTCGATCGCTAGTCAAATTTCCTCCTGGAGTGTAATAGGGTGTGGTTGCTGTGTGACCTTGCCCAATCCCGACTCTTGCGTCCTCTTTCGTACACTCTGGGCAACGTGAGCTATCTAGGCTTGCGGCAGAAATAAAGAGAGCCCCGGTAGGGCCACTCTGACAAACTCGGTTTAAGGGCTCACCGAGGTCTTTTCGCAGCGTCTGTTCCCCATGAGGTGCGGTTGTAAGCGCGCGTCTGTCTTGTAGCAAGCGGCTCGCTATATACATGTGTAAATCTTTTCCAAAAACCCCGAAACGGATTGTGCGCTGGGTTTGGGACCCGCCACGTAAAAAACCAACTCCAATGAAAACAAACAAAAAACCTCGGATGAGAACCCTCTTTAATGTTGACGACCAGGCAAAACGTACTAGGAATAGAGATTTGGATATTAGGGCATAAAGGCTGGAATGTCCGGACCCTTTCAAGGGATGGTACCGCCGCCCGACTGGTTGATGTCCTCGTAAACGCAAAGGCTGACATCACCGCCCTGCAGGAAATGCGATGGGCGGGACAAGGAAAGACAACCATTGTTATGTTTTGTATGCATCTACTGCAACGCAGTGCAGTGTTACCACTGCTTTGTATGTATTCGCCACAATGCAACGCAATGCATTGTTACCACTTTTCTTATCATCTCAATAAATTGTAAAAACCAGAAGTCAAATCGAGCCTTTCCATTTAAGTAATCTAAACTTGAATCTTAATCGATAATCTGCTAATCTACAGTAGTGCTATCTATCATTAATTGGACCGGGAGCAACATTTCAAACATTGGTCCTTACAAGCCGGATTGCTCGTAAAATTCTTTGCACGTTGCACGTGCTCACCGGTCGAAACTTACATCACAGAATTTAATCGTACATCATCCACGACTGGAACCATCACCTGTATAGTCACTGGGCATATTCATATAACCTGTGGGGATAATTACTTAACAATCATCTGATTTGGAATATATCTCGATCTTCGTGCCGGACTATTGGAATCAAGGGTAAGTGATTGATTTGCATTTGTTTGGCTATTCGAATAGGTAGGATGTCTACGGAAAAAATTGATCAAGCTGTTACGCAGCAACGGAAAAGGTATGATCGTCTAAAAAAGGAATTTACAAATTTTAAAAAGGACGGATCTGAACGAAAATTACAACATCATTTTAAAATACGTTTAAGTCGAATTGAAACCCTTCGTTCGGACTTCCTTACAACGCACTACGAAATTATAGGCATTGAAGGAGCAAATGAGTGTGACTATATTAAAGAAGACCTCTGCAATCAGTTCGAGAACTACCATGTCGACATAGTTGCACAAATTCAGGCAGCCTTCGAAAGGTTTTATCCTACACAGCCTGTAACCGCTTCACCTGATCAAAATACTTCGGTCACATACCAAATGCTGCCGCCAGCGCAATCACCTTTTAAATTGCCGAAATTAAGTGTTCCAAAGTTTAACGGAAATTACATTGAGTTGCCTTCTTTTCATGATTCCTTTCTTCAGATTCATGAAAATTCGAAGTTAACCCAACATGAAAAATTTCAGTATCTTAAAGAAGCTCTTGACATTAAGGTAAAAACCCTGATCGGCCATCTAACTATTACAGCTGATAACTACGATACAGCATGGGCAGCTTTGGTTGCACGTTTCAATAATAAGCGCGTTTTGTTTAGCACATATATGGAGGAATTTTTAAATCAGCCTAGCATAGTCAATGAGAGTGCGGAAAATATTCGACAATTGCATGATCTATCTAGGGCATGTGTATTTAATTTGGGAAAGTGAGGCATTAAAACTGAGGAATGTGGTGAATTGTTCGCTCATATTTTAATTAAAAAATTACCACACGGCTCTCGTCTAGAATGAAAGAAACACCTTGGGAAAGAAACAAGAATTCCAGTTTTCGACTCATTAATTGAATTCATTGACACACGCTTCCGTACACTTGAAGCTCTTTATCCACAAACAGGTAAGACGTTGCCATCGAATCATTCATCATCAAGTAAACCTTTCAATCGTAAAGATGTAAGAAATTTTCATATCTCAACGAAAAATATTTCATGCGCAATGTGCAAACAGTCCCATCCTTTAAGAAGATGTCAGCGCTTTCTGGAGCTAACGCCACTGAACCGAAAATCATTTGCAGAAAAGGCTCACTGGTGTACAAGTTGCTTAGGTCATTCTACTTTGACAAAATGTGTTAGTACTAAAACATGCTTTACTTGTGGTGGAAAACACCACACCCTTCGACATCACGATGCATCAACTCCATCGCCCATTGCTCTGCATCCGCAAGCAAACAGCTTTAAACTATCTCACTCTGACTTGATAACGAAACCTGCAAATGTTTCGTTCGCTTCAAATAATTTAGTTCATTCAAATCATACCGTGCTTCTCGTCGCAGCGTTAATCGACATACCCGATGTCCACGGTCAGCTCGTTCGTCTTCGCGCTTTAGTCGATCAAGGCTCACAGCAGACGACTATCACAGAAAGAGCAGCTCCACGTTTAAATATACCCATTACTCCAATTTGTATCGGATATCGACCAATGGGTGAATCACACTATAAAATTGCTAATAAAGGAATCGTTATTGAAATACATTCCATTGTCGACTCAAGTTTTAAGCTGCAGTCACTAGCTGCTATTATTCCTTCAATATATTCTGCTCTACCATTAAAACCGGTGCAAGTCCAATCATGGAATCATCTCGAAAACTTGCCCCTTGCGGATCCGTATTACGCTGAACCCGGCCAAGTCGATGTCTTGCTTGGTGGGGACGTTTATGCAAAAATTTTACAAAGTGGTTTATGTAAAGGCCAAGAAGGCGAACCCATTGCACAAAACACTTCTTTAGGTTGGATTTTGTCAGGCGAACTCAAGCAGCAGAATCATATAACAGCATTTCCGTTAACTGATTGTTTTCACGTTTCGACCACTGAAATAGCAGAATACATTAAGCGGTTCCAAGAATTGGAACAAGTACCAGCCGAAAGAAAAAGGTCTAAAGAAGATGAGTGAACAGAACAGTTTTATGAAAAAACCACTATTCGACAATCTAATGGAAAGTTTTTGGTTCGCTTGCCATTCAAGTCGTATTTTGATTCATCAATGCAATTGGGATCGACTTTCTCTATGGCGCTTAAACGTTTTCAGTGTCTTCAAAGGCGCTTTCAACGTGACAGTGACTTTCACCAGGCGTGTTGAAACGTTTAATGAATATAAACTCTTAGGCCAAGTAAAAGAAGTGAAAACCATATATGATGACAATCTGTCACCCGACTTGATTAGGCACTTTTATTTACCACACCACGCGGTGATGAAGCAAGACAGTCTCACCACGAAACTATGACAAGTCTTCGATGGATCAGCACCTTCATCCAACGGAAATTCACTTAATGATGTGCTCACGACAGGTCCATCGCTTCAATCTGACATTGTTTCGATTATTTTAAATTGGCGAACTCATAAGTTTGCTTTTGTTGCTGACATTGAGAAAATGTATCGCTGTATTGATGTTCACGCTGACGACACAAAGTATCAACAAATAATTTGGGAAGAAGACAATCAGATCAAGACATACGCTCTTCAAACAGTCACATTCGGACTTAAACCTTCGCCATTTTTAGCAATAAAAACATTGCATACATTAGGAAAATTGGAAAATAATCGGTATCCACTTGCTTCCGCAGCTATAACCAATGAAACTTACGTTGATGATGTTACATCGGGAAGCGAAACAAGTGAGCTAACGATCGAGCTAACTAATCAACGTATTCTAATGCTTCGGGGTGCTGGTTTCGAGCTCAGGAAATGGGCCAGAAATTCTTCGTCATATCCCAATTGAGTATCGCAATCAAAACACAACATGTTTGTTCAATTCGAGCGATAACGTTAAAGCCCTCGGTCTTTGTTGGTCAAAAAACAAGACTGTTTTTCATTCAACATAAACTTTTCTTTAGGAGATTCTCCGCATACCAAACTAACGGTATTCTCACGGCTCATCGCTCGTCTCTTTGATCCACTAGGGTGGATAAATCCATTTGTAACTCGAGCGAACTTGTTTCTTACCACATTGTGGGAACAGAACATTGATTGGGATGACACATTGCCACCAAATTTAAATTCAGCCTGGCAAGTATCTGAACAAAATCAAAATTCCTCGCTTTGTACAAACAACAAGTGTCAATACAAGTAATGAATTGCACGTTTTCTGCGACAGCTCTCAGAGGGCTTATTCAACTTCAGTGTATCTACGTACAGTAACATCGTCGGGAAGGGTTCATGTTAATTTGCTCGTGGCTAAAAGTGCACTGGCGCCCGTTCGTAAGCCCATTACCATTCCCAGATTGGAATTGTGCGGCGCAGTTTTAGCTTGTAAACTGTTAGAATCCGTAAAATTCAAATTTCGACTTAATATCAATCAAACGTATCTATGGACAGATTCTAGAGTTGTGCTGTCATGGATACGTGGTGACCCGAATAGATGGGCAACGTTTGTTTCAAATCGTATTCATAAAATCCTTTCATCTACCGAAATCGATCAGTGGAGACATGTCACTTCGAAGGAAAATCCGGCTGATTGTAATAGCCGCGGCTTATCCGTTGAGCAGCTACTGGCATTCGATTTGTGGTGGAAAGGCCCGAAGTGGCTTTCGCAGCCCTCAGAACAGTGGTCCTATTCGCCATTCAACGTTCTCGAGGACGATCCCCAGGAGCTGCGGCCAAAATTGAAACTTGTCCATGCTACAATCAAGAAAGTGAGTCGCATTGACTCCATTATTAATCGATTTTCAAATTTCAATCGTCTTCGACATAGTACCGCATATTTTCTTCGCTATGTCCAACGGCTACGAAACACGGTTAAAACCCAGCAACTGAAGCTAATTTGATCAAAGAAAAAATCTCAGAAATTCACCACCTTCCGTCCAAGAATTAGAAAAGGCGGAACTATCCATCATAAGATGGATACAAAATGAAAATTTTCAGTCGGAAATCAATTCATTACAACAAAATCAGCCACTTTCTAAATCAAGCAAGTTGATACGCTTGAATCCGTTTATAGATCAAAATGGTATTCTGCGGGTAAAAGGTCGGCTACACAACGCACAAATCTCATACGACGAGAAATTTCCAATCATTTTCCCAACGAAACATCGAATAGTTTCCTTAATAGTGGATTTTATCACAAGCAGACACTGCACGGAGGTCCTTTGGTTACCGTTCATCAAATACGGCAACGTTATTGGATTCCTAATATTCGAAATTTCGCACGGCATTTCATACATAAGTGTGTTCGATGTTTTAAAAGCAAGCCGATTGCTTCGAATCAACTAATGGGGTCTTTGCCGTTTCATCGCGTTAATTATCAATCAAAACCATTTTCTGCAACTATTATTGATTATGCCGGGCCGTATAACATCCGTGCGTCAAGGGGTCGAGGTCAATCCTTCTATAAAGGATATGTAGCCATATTTACATGCATGGCAACCAAGGCCGATCACTTGGAAGCGGTAGGAGATTTATCGACACAAACCTTTTTACATGCCTTTGATCGATTCATTGCGACTCGCGGCTTATGCCACGACGTTTATAGCGATTGTGGAACCAATTTCATTGGAGCAGCGAATATTCTTAACCATACACAAGAGGAGTTCGAGGCAATAATAAAGGCGGATATCATTCCACATTTAGCTAACCGCCATATACAATGGTATTTTAGCCCACCTGCGGCACCTCACTTCAACGGACTAGCAGAAGCTGCAGTAAAGTGAAATGAAATTTCATCTCGCACGTATCATTGGCATTATAAAGCTAACCTTTGAAGAATTCTTAACAGTACTGAAACGCATCGAGGCAGTTCTTAACTCGCGTACTATTTCGCCGGTCAGTGACTCACCAAATGACTTCACGGCTCTTACACCCGGACATTTCCTTATTGGCAGTCCACTACTTGCTCGACCACAACCACCAACCTTTGAAAACCCAGTCAAGAGGCATCAGCTAATGGAACATTTAGTGCAACATTTTTGGACCCGATTTCGAAGCGATATTCTCTCCAGTATGCAAATCCGTAACAAGTGGCAAAGTCAACAACCGAACATCAATAAAAATGATTTAGTCATCATTAAGGACGACAGATTTCCAGTCAACCAATGGCTTTTGGGTCGTGTAATTGATCTTCATCCAGGCGACGATGATCTCATTCGCGTCGCTACCGTTCGAACATGCCATAGTGTGCTCAACAGACCGATTACGAAATTGTGTAAAGTTCCTACACCTAACCATACTTAGCCAACAATATGCCGTCAATCATTTAACCCTTTCGGATATTCTATGCCATATGGCATAGTCTCATTTCAATGGCTGTTTTTTGACATTAAATTAAGGAATTAACTTTGTTTTTAATTATGTATTTTTCTTTGAGGCTTTATCTCTAAAAATAAATCATAAAAATTTTGAGAGCTGAACCCAGTAAATTGCTATAAGATTTGTTTACTGACCAAAAAAAAGTTCAGAGCAGGTTAGAGCAGAGCAGAGCAGGGCATCTGTCAAAATAGAAATAGAGCAACTCAGAGCAGAAATGCCATGAAACACTTGAATCTCGATAGTTTCTTTTTATTTGGTTTTTTTATTTAAATATTCAAAATTAATGCAAATTCACGTTTACAAACACATTGATTTTCTTGCAAGCTAATTTTTTTGAAGTTTTCAAAAATTTACTTTTTCCTGACTGACAATTGCTTCTCTGCTCTAACTTACTCCATAAAAAAAGCTAGAGCAGAAATTTGTGATCTGGATTACTCTAGTTTTGTTTTGAGCGTACTCATGAAACAAAAGATAGAGCAACCTAGAGCAAGAAAAGTGTTCGTTAAACACAATTTTGTGAAATATCTCAATCTGGCGTAAGCTAGAGCAGCCCAATAAACAAACCTATAATTAAAAACTCAAGTGTGTCTATCGAGTTCGTTTTTTTGCAAGAAAAAGTTACTTCATAATTTTAATAATTTAACAATAAAAAAAAATAGTTTCGTTTTTTTAACTTTTTGAATTCAGTTTATTAGAAAATGAATGCCCTAAATGGGATTAAAAAAAATTAAGACCATAGGACCGTTGAGTAAGGCTCTACGATTTTTTTCATTTCATACCATGCCATACGGCATAGATTTTACCCAACGGAAGTAAAAAATTTTATTTGATGAAATAAAGTCTGCATTAATTTTTTATAATTTCTCTAACAATAAGGTCTATCAGCTATTCCGGCGGAGCTCCAGTCGGAAAAAATTCGGGATAGTCGATAGGGGTTGCATCGACTTCATCGAAATCCACCCCCAAATTCTGATGAATCTATTATCTTTTCCTCCGTCGTTGTTTTCGTGGCAGTACTTCGCCCTGCCTAGTAGGAAGATCAACTTATAAAAGTTACTTGACAGCCCAGACAGGATTATACTAATGTTGACAGTGCTTTGCCGGATATGGATCCTATACGTTCCGGTGAAAAACACCTTGTGGTACTAGCCCGACTGTATTGGAACGATTTCATTGACCACGTAGCCGTGGTTCAAGTGGAGAATAGGCGCCTCTTACCAGCGGCTTACCTACCTCGGGCATATTCTAAACCCCTTACTCGCAGGGGTATCTTTTCCTCCGTCGATAGCTCCACAGTAATAGCTGATAGAGCCCAATATCGCATTCGTTTGATAAACGCTGAAGTCGGCAGACGTTTCTTAGACGTAGATTTTGACTTGATTTAGGGGAATCCCGATCTCGAATTCCACGCCTCCCGTACCAATTGGTTCAAATCCGCGGGCTTCGGCATCCCTAAACTGCTAGAAAACGTCTAAAAATGACGGAAGAGGTATCAACTTCTTCTTGAATTGGCTTCATTAATCAGAAATCGAAAATAAAGGTTTTTGTTTCGGAGGAAAGTTAATGGCAAAAATCCAATAGTTTTACCAGGTCCGATTCCAAAATTGGAGCGTGATCCATTGTATTTATGTGCAGATCACCTTTCTGGGGTGAAATATCTCTTGACAGAAAATATCGGGTTTCGCTTTCGAATTATGCATTATAGGTCAAAACGCGTCTTTGGATACCTCTCCCGACCTTTTTGGCGGCATCTGAGATAATCCAGGAAAATCCCAGAACCCTGGGATTGCCTTTCTAAAATCTCGAAATCCCGGGATTGTCAAAAAGCTTTGGGATTCGATGCCTTGGTATGTAATTGCCATGGCTTAGAAGCTAAACAAAGATAAGAAAAATATCTTAGTTAATTTGGAAGACTTGGACTTCATCTGTTGTTGTTGTCGCTGGAACGATCGAAACCCTCCCATAAGTTTTGCGGAGTATTGTCGATAGTGGCAGATTTTAGTCGGTTAAGAACTCGGTACCCTCCGGTACCAGCAGTTTGCGGTACTTGCGCGACTGTCGCAGGAACGATTTGGTATGACCAGTGGAACCTACTAGGTTATTTTATGCCTCCTTGTTTAAGGAAGAAGAAGGTTGGTAAAAAGAGATGAGATACAAAATAAACAATTTTTTTTTAATCACATTTTATGTAAATGTGGCATGATTTGTATATATTTTATCCATAAAACCACTGAAACTACTTACGCACGTATGTAAAATTTCTTTCCGTTAAGTAAATTCCATGCCATATGGCATGGTGCTAAAAAACCATTTTAGAAAAAAAATTTTTGACAATTTTTTTTTAATTGTTCATAACGATGGCTTAAATAGTAGGAAAAACACAAAAACAGATTTTTAAGGCCAAAGACAAAAAAGAAGTTTCGAAAGGGTTAACTAACCACTTACGTATTCCATAGTTCGGACGGACGTGCCGACAAACTTCGCCATAACCTAGACAGCCTGAACTCATCGCAGCTATAAGTATTTTCACATTAATATAGCTCTTCACTTTATAGTAATTACTTTTATATACCTTAATTAATTGAACTGATTTGTATTTGGATTGCATACACCTGAAATGTATATTTAAATTCATAACGAATTTCATTCGTCATCGGCGGGAGAATGTTATGTTTTGTATGCATCTACTGCAACGCAATGCTGCGCTACCACTGCTTTGTATGTATTCGCCACAATGCAACGCAATGCATTGTTACCACTTTTCTTATCATCTCAATAAATTGTAAAAACCAGAAGTCAAAACGAGCCTTTCCATTTAAGTAATCTAAACTTGAATCTTAATCGATAATCTGCTAATCTACAGTTGTGCTATTATTAATTGGACCGGGAGCAACATTTCAATCAACCATTGTGACGTATACTATAGCCGGGCTGAAAATTAACGTTAAATTTATCAAAAAACAAAAAAACTTGATTTCGTTTCGTTTATCAATAAAATGAACGTTATTTGTTCAACGAGAAAATGTAACGTTATTTTTGAAAACAATAAAAAATTATCAGAACAAATTTCTTTTCGTTATTTATCAAAACAAAAAAAAAGAATAAACAAAAAAAAACAATTGAATATTTGAATGAATTCAATATTATTTCGGGTCGCAAAAGAGAGTTGAAATAGTGCGATAATGCTTTGCTGCTGATATACATAAGCATAAGGCACGTTCTCGCAGCGGTTACAATGCAATTCCTCATTAAAAGTACTCCGGTGGAAAGTGCAAAAGCACGTAAAGAATATCTTTTATGATTCTTGGTTTTGCAGAGTCACCGGCGATGTGAAGCGGAATCCTCACATAACCCATTTCCATTTCATGTAACGAATAATTAACGAAAATTTAGCAGAGTTTCCGTAATGGCTTGTTCCTCCTTCCTTTTTCAACTAGGTATCTAACCACTGGTAAAACTGACGTATTCAATGAAGATGCAAAAAAAGACCGTTAAAATTTCTATGGAACTTTTAACTTAAACATAAACTTACCGGGCATAAAGCGCAAGTGGCGCAATTCCACCTTTTATTAAACTGATATATTAAAGGTTTTGTGTTTCAACTTATAGGGGTACCCTTGATTTCAAAAACTAGTTCTGCTATTTATTCTGTTTCTATGGGAGCTAGGAGTTGCCCCGTTAAAACACGTTTTCCCTTAAATAGTGTCATTGCTAACTAAAAGAAACCCAAAACTGGACTAACGCCACTTTTGCTTCAAGAGGCTCATCTGATATCAATTAGACCAAATACTCGATGACCCTATAAATGAACTCGTAGAGCGCTGTAGCGGTTAAGTGTTCGGCCTACTACACCAAATCGTGTCATATCAATGCCCGGCTAAAACCAACAACAAAAATTATTTAGAAAAGAAATTTTCTAAATGGGGTCGTCCCTCGGCAGTAGTTTGGCAAACTCTCCGGGTGTATTTCTGCATGAACCGCTTCTCAGCAAAAACTCATTTGCTTTGCAAGTACCGCTCGGAGTTGGCAAAAAACTGTAGGTCCCGCCAACTTGTATGAAAAAAAATCAAACACACAGCACACTACAAGTTAGAAGAAAAGCTCGGCAAAAATCTCGTTAGAGGTTATGATAACCTGTTGGTATATCGCCGCCATTAGTTAGAGCGCTTTCGACCTTAAAATATTTTATTATGCGTTTCTGTAACTCATTTCGAGAGTGAAATTGTCGATTTGACTTCATATTGACGTCACACTAATTTTTTTGTTCCTGTAAAAAAAATTTAATTTCGTCGATTTATATATTTTCTCACTTGCTTTTGAGGTAGTGACAATTTCTTTTTTCGATCGAGTCGAGTGTGACGACATTAAAATCGAGAATTTTGTAGATTTTTTACGGAAACCGGGTACAGCTAGGAGTGGCGACTTCCAATGCCATTTAGTAGTTAGTAACTACCAAAAACATTTTTTGTATTCCTTAACTTATTATTTTCCGAAGCAGCATAGTGTACATATCTAAGCAAAATGAATTGACGTTAACGAAAAAAAAATGTAAAATAATTTTTTGATATTTTTTGATTTGATCATCAACGGAAACATTTTTTTTCTGATAATTATTGAAACGAAATATTTTTTTGATAATAAGCAAAACGAAATTATTTCGTTTATATCGTTGTGCAGCCCTGTACTATAGTGGCGAGACACGCGGCAAAGCGCGTGGTGTAGGATTCGTGGTGGAAAAGAGACTTCGCCGCCAAGTACTAGCGTTCACTCCTGTGGACGAACGTCTCGCTGCGATCCGCATCAAGGCTATGTTTTTCAACATAACATTTATCTGCGCCTATGTGCCGACTGAGGAGACGAAAGACGCAGAGAAGGACTCCTTCTACGATAAACTTGAACAGACTTATGATCGCTGCCCCCAAAATGATATCAAAATCGTGCTCGGCGACTTTAATGCCAAGGTGGGCAAGGGGGGAGTCTTTGGTCCTACAGTTGGAAAATTTAGTCTCCACGATATAACATCACCCAACGGCACTAGGTTGATTGACTTCGCCTCTGCTCGCAATATGGTCATCAGTAGTACTAGGTTCCAGCATAAACGAATACACCAAGCCACCTGGCTGTCCCCTGATCAAAGAAGAAGAAACCAGATTGATCATGTCATGATCGACAGCAGACATAGCTCCATCGTTCTGGACGTGCGTACCCTGCGTGGTCCCAATATCGACTCGAACCATTATCTTGTCGCAGCCACTGTGCAGCGAAGAAAGTGCGCACAGTAACGGAAGGAAAGTTTGACGTCGAGAAGCTGCACTTGACGCAGATAGCTGATAATTTCTCCACTCCACTCTCACACCTGCTATCAGAGGGCAATCCTCGACCTAACGATGTAACCGAGCAATGGAAGCATATCTCTCACTCATTGCGTACCGCCGCTGAGGCCACTGTAGGGTTCCAGCGAGCCAGTAAGAACAACTGGTACGATGAGGAATGCAAAGCTGCCTCGAAAAAGAAGGACACTGCCTACAAGGAGACGTTGCGAACGGGCGCAACCCGCAGTGTATGGCAACGCTATCGTGAGGCAAAGAAGGAAGAGAGACGCCTTTTCAGAAAAAACAAAAGTGAGGTCGAAAGGCGTGAGTGTGAGGAGCTTGAGATGCTGGGTGACAAGAATGATGCCCGAAAATTCTATGAAAAGATTCGGCGGATTACGGAAGGTTTTAAGACCGGGGCAAGTTCCTGTAAGGACAATTATGGCGACCTGGTAACCGACGCCGCGACGTACAGAGTGTACTTAAATTATGGAGGGAGCACTTCCCCTCACTGCTAAAAGCCGTCCCACCACCTGACTATAATGAAATGAGTATAGCTATATCCTGGCTCAAGAAAAACAAATCGCCTGGAAAAGACGGACTACCCGCGAAGCTGTTCAAACACGAAGGCGGAGAGCTGGAAAGAAGCATGCATAAGCTCTTATGCAGAATATGGTCAGATAAGTGCATGTCTCCGGATTGGAATTTAAGTGTGCTCTGCCCAATCCACAAGAAAGGCGATCCCGCTAACCGCTCCAACTACCGCGGAATCAGTCTTCTTAATATCGCATATAAGGTTCTTTCTAGCGTATTGTGTGAAGACTGAAGCCCATCGTAGACAAACTGATTGGACCTTATCAGTGTGGCTTTAGACCTGGCAAGTCTACCGTCGACCAGATTTTCACCATACGCCAAATCCTGGAGAAGACCCATGATAAAAGAATCGACACACACCATCTCTTTGTCGATTTTAAAAACCGCTTTGACAGCGCAAAAAGGAGTTGCCTGTATGCCGCCATGTCTGAATTTGACTTCCCTGCAAACTTATACGGCTTTGCCAAATGACGTTGAGCAAAACCAACAGCTCCGTTAGAATCGGGAAGGACCTCTCTGAGCAATTTGAAAGCAAACGAGGCTTCAGACAGGGCGAGTCCCTTTCATGCGATTTCTTTAACCTGATGCTGGAGAATATAATTCGAGCAGCAGAGCTAAACCGCAACGGTACAATCTATTACAAGAGCGTGCAATTGCTGGCGTATGCCGATGAGATTGATATCATTGGCCTTAACAACCGTGCCGTAAGCGCTGCCTTCTCTGGACTGGATAAGGAAGCGAAAAAAGTGGGTCTTGCGGTCAACGAGGACAAGACGAAGTATTTGCTGTCATCAAAGAAAGAATCGGCGCACCTGCGCCTTGGCAGCCATTTCACTGTTGATGGTTACAAATTTGAAACTGTGAGGGACTGCGTCTATTTGGGAACCAGTATTAACACCAAAAATAATATCAGTCTCGGCTTGGACTTATTTCATTTGGGATTTATTTCGTGGTACCTTATACGACCTATTATGTGACCTTTCAACTTATTGCTGTATGCGGAGGCTCCTTATACATTTGAGCTCCTTCCCAGGTTTTTTATTCCATATCTCGAACGGATTGAGAGTGACTCCACCTAGGTAGCAGACTCTCTTTCTTGCTAACGCAATGCATTCGCAGAGTATGTGAACCGGCGTTTCATCATCCAGTTCGCAAAACCGACAAATTGTTGTATCTGACAGATTCAGCTTACTCAGGTGATAACGCAGACCGCAATGTCCCGTAAAATACCCAGTGAGGGTTCTTAGATCCACTATCTTTAGATTAATGAGCCTGGCTGATGCTCTTTGTGAGGGTTCTATAAAGAGTTTGGCCTGCCTCTGTCCTAGGCTGCTAAGCCAATGCTGCCTAAACTGTTTGTCTTCCCAGTTGCTTATGGTCTCCTTTACGTGGGCCTTGGTGAGCCCACAGAAGGGTTCCGGACCATAAATGCTGTTAGAGCATCTTGTTTTGCAAGCTTGTCCGCTTTTTCGTTGCCGTCATGTCCGTCATGCTCTGGGACCCAACCTAACAACACTTTGTTTTTGGCCCCCAGATCATTAAGGACTGTGACGCACTCATAAACAAGCTTCGAAGTCATTGTGTACGACTGCAAGGCACGTAGGGCGGCCTGACTGTCCGACATAATGTAAATTCGCTTAGAGGATAGTCCTCTTCGGAGGCATTCTCTGCCAGATTTCTATTGCATGGATTTCCGCTTGGAAAATAGTGGGATAGCTACCCATTGGTATCGATTTTTTGTAGTTTGGTCCATAGATATCAGCTCCCGTATTACCATCTTCCAGCTTCGATCCATCCGTATAGCAAGTCTCCGAATCTGATTCAGCATATGGGTTCTCTGTTTCCCAGAGCACCCGATCAACGATTGAAACCTCAAATTTTCGCATGATCCTGAGCGTAGGAGTTGTTGCATCATTTAATTGCAATATAGGATCGTTTATGAAGTTCTTGACTATCTTCATATGTCCTTTCATATTTCCGATTTTTAGATCAGAAACATTTTTAAGTCACAATGCAGCGAATGTGGCTTCCTTCTCTATCAGATTAGGGTCCCCTACAAGGGCACTTAGAGCATCAGCAGGGCACGTTCTAATTGCACCTGTTATGCCGACATAGACCAGCCGATGCAGCTTACTTAATTTAGTTGCTGCTGTTCTCTGAGCAGTCCTAGGCGACCAGACCAGGGAAGCGTAGGTGATTATTGGCTTCACAACTGTATTAAATGACCAATACGTCATTTTGGGAGACAGCCCCCACGTTTTACCATAAAGTCTAGTGCAGGCGAAAAAGGCCCTCGTTGCTTTATTTATCGTAGCTTTCAGATGAGCATTCCTTGAGAGGGTCTTGTCCAATGTTACTCCTAGGTATTTTGCTCCGTTGAAAAACTTATGCGGCTGCCTCCTAGGGACGGCTCTAACAAGGACAGCTTTCTTCGCCGCGTGAAAGGCCCCAAGATTGTTTTGTTTGGGTTAATAGATAGTCCTTTGCTAGCACGCCATCTTTCAATGATGCGAAGGGCTTGTTGCATGTGATCGGATATTGTTTCGTCATGCATTCCTGTTACGCAGACGACCAAGTCATCTGCATAGCCCTGAACGTCAAAACCATTGCCCTTCAAAAGGTAAAGAAGTTCGTCTATGACAAGGGTCCAAAGTAGAGAAGAAAGTACACCTCCTTGAGGCCATCCTCTTGTGGCCACGATTGAGCCAGCACTCCCTCCTATCTCAAAGCTGATTTTTCTTTGCTTTAGCATGGCCAGCACCCAGCGAGTAATCATTGGGCTTACGTCCTTGCTAATCATGGCTTCCTCAATGGACTGATACGTCGTATTATCAAGACCGATAAGTGGAAAAAACTGCGTATATACTATGGAACTAAACGTAATGTATTTGTTTCCTTTAGGGGTCAACTGCTAATAAATTAGCTAAAAATATGGGCGATAGCTAAAAAGGCGGGGTTTGGCCTCAGGATCACGAATCCGGAAGCGCTTGTGAAAAGTTATGGTCAAAAAACCGAAAAATGACCCGAAAATTGGGGCGGAATCCATGGTATTTATGTGCGAAACACCTTTTTAAGTTGGCGGCCTACGGCCGCGCTTATATAAAATAACCCTGGGATACGCCATCCCAAGTCCGGGTGGTTGCCTGAACCGCACAACCTAATAAAATTACAACAACCACATGAAAACTTGCCACTTTGATGGCAAATATCTCTTCAGAGAAGCAAAATATTAAAAAAGCACTTCCGGATTCGTGAAAAAGAATTTTTCTAAAACGGGGTCGCCCCTCGGCAGTAGTCTGGCAAACTCTCCGGGTGTATTTCTGCCATGAGAAGCTTCTCAGCAAAAAATTCATTTGCTTTGCAAGTGCCGTTCGGAGGCGGCAAAAAACTGTAGGTCCCGCCAACTTGTAGGAAAAAACTCAAAAAAAAGCAACACACCACAAGTTGGAAAGAGAAGCTCGGCTAAAAATCTCGTTAGAGGTTATGATGATAACCTGTAGGTATATCGCCGCCATTAGTTTTTTTTTTTTTTTTTTTTTTTGTTTGTTATTATACTTTTTTGCTATTAATGATAGATGCTATGTTCCATTTCGTTTATTCCATCGATAAAAATTCACCACTATTTTATCGCAAGGTGAATTGAGTGTGCTACAGAAACATTTTTCATATCGAAAGCGATACGAGCCTTGCGATAGCAAATCGATCGTTATTATAACAAAAGGTTATAGAAACGGGCTACAGTTTGGACAGACTTTTTTTCAAAAATAAAATAAAGCTTCAGAAATAACTTTTTTATTTTAACATTTATTCTAAAAGTAAAACAAGTAAGGAAATCTAAGTTCGGGTGAACATTAAATACCCAGCGGTAATTTTCAGAACGGGATAACAATGATATAGGCCCTAGGAGGATTTACCTAAAGTTTTTACTATCTTTCCGAATTATGTCAATTTATGGGATTTTCGGAATTTTCCATATCGAAAGTGGGCGTGGTCGGGAAGGGATTTCGTCCAATTACATCAGGTATGCTCCCTATTATGCTAGTATACCTTGTACCAATTTCATCGTTCTACCGTAATCAGCTTAAAAGTTATGACCCGTGAAATTTTCAAATATGCCTCCCTGAAAAGTGTGCGATGCCGCGCCTACTTTTAAAAATTTATCAAAAAATCATAATAGAATGACTAGAGGTTCATCCTACCAAACTATATCATTTTAGCCATTTCCGTTATCGATTTATGTCAATTTTTGTGATTTTCGATATCGAAAGTGGGCGCGGTTGGAGAGCAATTTTTTCCAGTTTCATCAGGTATACTCCCAACGATACTAGTATGCTTTGTGCCAAATTTCATCGTTCTACCCTAATCAGTTTAAAAATTACGACCAGTCGAATTTTCAAAAATGCCTCCCTTAAAAGTGGGCGGTGCCACGCCCACTATAAAAAATTTATGGAAAAATCATAAGAGAATGACCAGGGGGACTCACCTTTAAAATGATATAATTTTAGCCATTTCAGCTGACGAGATATGTCAATTTGTGTGATTTTCGAAATTTTCTATATCGAAAAAAGGGGCGTGGTTATCATCCGATTTCACCCATTTTCAATAGCAACCTACCTTGGCCAGAAATTAACCTGTGTACAAAATTTCATGCAAATATCTCAATTTTTACTCAAGTTATCGTGTACACAGACGGACAGACGGACGGACATGACTTAATCAACTCCTCTTTTCATCCTAAGAACTTTCATATATGGAACTTTATACCTATCTCGATTATTTTGTGCCGTTACATACAACCGTTATGTGATCAAAATTAATATACCCTTGTACTAGTACTAGTACGCTGGGTATAAAAATTCCGCGCCCTGGAAATAAGCCAGTCTTCTGCAAACTAGAACCTTTGGTATGACAAGTTTTTTACAACAAATTCTCGAAATCTACGGCCAAAACTTGAGCTACCATGTTTCAGCGTTTCTTTCCTTCACTGCACAAAGTGTTAAATTGTTTCTATAGTGCTATTATTCAATTTTTTACTATCTATTCGTTTTTCGTATCGTAAGTTATGGAAATTCCACTAGGGTTGCAATTTATATTTCTGGTCATCTGGCATTTACATGGAAAAACTTTATACAAAATTGTTGGGACTGCGGTCACAAAAATTCGTATTAAAAATTAAATCGTATGGGATCCCCAAGCACCTCGAAGAGATTTGGCACCACTCTCGTCATTTAAATATTAGGTATTATTTTTAAAACAGCTTATCTTTATAAAGCTAACTTGCATCATAGTCCAGCGATGAACAGATGCTTTCTGTGCCATTCTAAGCTCGTATTTTATGCTTCGTTGAACTTGAAAAACTATGGAAATCTTTGCGTTAAAATAATCAGGGATTTATTAAATTTTATATGACTTTTTTCAGTCACCGTAAGTAACACCCCTAGTACCTATGTATATATCGTCGATGTTTATGCAAAACAACGTAACGAACAATTGCAAAACCACGTAAATTCAGTCGCTCAGATTGTACAGGGGAGACAAAAAACTGTTTAACTTTTGTACGACAAGTGTCGTTTTTCGACATTCTATTGCATAGAAGCCCTGGTAAGCAAATCTTATTTTTGACCAAATTGTCTCTTACGTGGCCTTGCATTTGTCCGTTACGTTGCATAAATACCGACGATATGTAACTACAATAATATGTTGGTAATACATATTTTCAAAATGAAATTTGCATTAGTCCGGAAAAATAGATAGCAACCCTAGTATGAGTATGATTTCTAGTTTGTGTTAAGGTGCGCTTATTAATATTGTTAGGTTACACTGGTATTGGTACTGGTGCAGCTTTCTACATTTGTATGACTGTAGCTAAAATTAAAAAAAGTTAAATATAATAAGATAGCTGGTACGTATAAAAGTATTTTTTAATTTTTAAATTTTAATTTAATTTTAGATGCTGGTAGGTACGCGAACATACATGCATATATACACATTGACAATTTATTACTTATTGTAACAACTAATTTAAAAAATAGCTAAATATCATATTTGTTCTAAAGTAAACATAAAACTTAATTAATATAAAATTGGTTTATATTTCGTACCTATATACTACTTATGTATGTATGTATATTGTTGTATGTAGTAAATATGTTTCGTTTTAATGTAGTATGTACGTATAGTAATTACGCTGCATTACAACAGCTACTGGTCTAAGTGCGTGACAGTCCCAACAAACATCGAGCACCAAAAACTCAAACGTTTGAGAAAACATCTATTCTCAACTTTTTCTCAAATGTTGTTTATATAACAGGATTATTTGTTGAACTATATTAATTAAAAAAATGTTATGTAAAATTGAACTGCATACATGGAAACTCGCTTTTTATTATAAAATGGGTATTTGTTTTGCATGATTGGCATCTCTGAAAAAATATTTCAATGAGAGCATGTGGATTCCATTTCAATCCACTCCGCTCAGTTTGAGAAACGTTTGAAAATTCTGCCGTTCTCAATTTGAAAATCAGGGAAAATCCCACATTAAAAATGAGCCTTTTGGGTTGAGAATGTTATCAACGATTATTTCGCCTCAAATTGAAAACGAACGTTTGAGATTTGAGAAGATGGTTGGTTCTCAAATGGATCTCAAATTGAGATTAGCTAAAAATGTTTGTTGGGGTGATTCTTAATATTTACAATTTGCTTTAATTTGTTTTTGGTATTTTACAATCTTTAGTTTTGTCACTTTTTGGTTGTAACTTCTCATTAGTACCTACTTAATTGTTTTGTTTTCGATTTTTAAATTGCTCTTCGTTACACATGCACGCTACTTAATCGCCTACACACGCACACACACAAACACGCACACATCCGTACTCTAATTGTGTCTCACACTTCACGTGGTCTTTACATCGCAAAGGCGATCATACCACCAGGTTACCAAGTCGAATGGTTTGAAATCGCTCAACACTGGACTAGGCGGTTCAATGCAGTAAAGCGATGCAGTTGGTTGAGGTGATGCACATACCGATGAGGCGGCCGATGACGTTGAAGTGGATGCAATCGATGAACCAGCTACAAAATGATAATATGAAAGTAAGAAAAAAATAAGAAAAAAAATGTTTTTGAAAAATGTATGGGCTCATTCCATTTCAAGACAACCGGTCCGCGCGGGACATGATTTTTGATTTCGATGAAATTTTAATATGTTGTTCTTTGGTCAAAATAAAGAAACACGAGTCTTTTTTTTCCTGAAAAAATTTTTTTTTTCGGATTTATCGGCCGTTGAGATCGGTAAAATGCAATGAACATTTTTTTCGCCCATTTTTTCAACTCGCAATAACTTTGTCAAAAATTAACCGATTCTGCTAATTTTTTTTTAAATGTTCGTTATTACTATTACTTTTATATAAATTTATAAAAAATATTATATAGTTTAAAAATTATTTTTTTTTCAGTATTTAGTAAAAATCTATGACTTTTTTCAAAAATTAATATCTCAAAAAGGGTTATTTTTTTGTTTTGAAATTTTTTCTATATTGAGTCAACAGTTCATATTTCAACTTGACTAAACGCCTATTAGACAAAATTCGTTGTTTTCGAGATATGAATTTTTGAATATTAAACATTTTTTTCACCCCATATATTGATGCAATGCACATTATCTTTGTCAAAAATTAACCGATTCTCATGATTTTTTCTTTGAAATGTTCGTTTTTACTTTTACTTGAATAGAAATTCATAAACAATAGCATATAGTTAAAAAAGACAATTTTTTTTTAGTATTTAGTAAAAATTTATGACTTTTTTCAAAAATTAATATATCGGAAACTGTAATTTTTTGTTTGTTTGTTTTAACTTTTCTATATTGAGTGAACAGTTTATATTTCAACTTGGCTAAATATCAACTAGCCAAAATTCGTTGTTTTCGAGATACGCAGTTTTGAGTATTAAACTTTTTTCCATATACTTTGCATTAATATATGAAGGGGAAAATGTTACATATTCACAAATTCATATCTCGAAAACAACGAATTTTGGCTTGTTAATATTTAGCCAAGTTGAAACATAAATTGTTCATTCAATATAAAAAAAAGTTTAAACAAGCAAAAAATAACAGTTTCCGAGATATTAATTTTTGAAAAAAGTTATAAATTTTTACTAAATACTAAAAAAAATTGTCTTTTTAACCTATATGCTATTGTTTATGAATTTATATTCAATTAAAAGTAAAAACGAACATTTCAAACAAAAAATCATGAGAATCGGTCAATTTTTGAGAACGTTATTGCGAGTTGAAAAAATGGGCGAAAAAAATGTTCATTGCATTTCAACAATTTCAACGGCCGATAATTCCGAAAAAAAAATTTTTTCAGGAAAAAAAAGACACGTGTTTCTTTATTTTGACCAAAGAACAACATATTGAAATTTCATCGAAATCAAAAATCATGTCCCGCGCGGACCGGTTGTCTTGAAATGGAATGAGCCTATGGTAGTTTCATACTGACCAGAATTGTTGTTGGAATCCGAAGGTAAATCGTGTCCATTACTATCAAACACTGAATCGTAAGGATTGTGTGCCACAATGACATTCCAGGCTGTTGACGAAAGGATATTATTATTATTGTTGTTTAAAGTAAAAGATTTAAGTGATCGAATTATGTCAACTAGTCAATGAAATTGATAAGACTTCCCTTATGACCTCAATAAACTAGATCTGCACTTATCTGCCACTATTCACAAAACACTTCCAATACTAAACCAAATGGCTAGGGCAACACAAGTTTAGTTGCCCTGCAAAGAATGCAAGTACACCGTTCAATCCTCGGATGAATACTCCTTAAAGAGAATCCAATTAATCCAACTAGAGTTACCCCGTGTTACACCAAAATGTTAAGATTTTAAGCCAAAAAGATTTAATTTTAAACGTAACAGTTTTAATTTTAAACTAAAAAGTTTTAAAAATAAATTTTTTTAAATCCAAATTTTCAATTTATCTTATAAAGTAAATTATATCATATGTATTTAAAATTTCTTTAAAAAAACGCCGCAGGCGAAAATTTTCAATAAAAAGCGCGCGATTTTTAATTCCAAATTTTCAATTTATGTTATGAAATGCATTATATCATGGCTTTTCGAAAGGAAAACAAAGGCCATCAACCTCACGAATTAATAAATGCGATTTTTGAAAATTAGCGGCCCAAGCGGAATTTTTTTTCCATAATATAGCCCTGTCATCGCGACCTGAAATCGTGAAAATTTCAAAACCCTGGTTTAAAATCAAATACAAAAGTCCACGAACAAGAACGACGGAAGCGAGCTAATAAAAACTTTAAAAAAGTTGTTTTGTCAAATAATTTTTCCTACAGAAAATCATCTTGTTCCATAAAAGCCCTTATGCCAAACTTGCTTTGGTACAAAATGAAAGGAAATTAGCTCGTTTGGATTTATGCGAGCAGCTTTTAACAAAAACAAATTTGACTTCAATTCATAGAAGTTTTTTCATCAAATGTAACTAATACCATTGAAAAATCGTTGTGTGAAAAGGATTACTGTCTCGTGGTCTTCCTAGACATTGAAGGGGCTTTCAACAATGCATATAAGCCCGGGGGCTATAAACACTAGATGGGTTTTTTTCTCCATACATTTTTTTAAGTTTTCCAGATCATCCCTCCGGCAACAGATTACGAAAATAGGATGATATAGAAAAGAAATGCAAAAAAAGGTTGACTTTTGCAAAAACTGGCATTGCTCGACCGAAAACCGCGATTTTTAAAAATATTTTATAATGGATTTATTTCGCAGTTTTCTCAAAAACGGCGCTGGCGATTCTTTTAGTTTTTGCGTGACACATGTACATGACACAAAAACAGAGCACTGAATCTCTTATGGAATTTTTGGGTGGTAAAATCAAGGATTTGCTTTTGGAAGTGAGTGAACTAAAAAGAGGTCATAAATAGGCAAGTCAATAGCAACAGTGATAACCGCACAGAAATGTTAACTGTGCCTGCTACTCAATCCCTCGCTGTTGGGCAGCCGGTTATTACAGCGGGCGAAAATACCAACAACGTTAACATATGTTCAAATGGTGCTTTTCTTCCATCTTTTTTTTACCCTTCTTCGGGTCTCAATATGCCGTTGCTATCGTTGCTAATTGCTTTTAGTGTTAATGGCGCCTTGCCTGCTGTTTCTTCAAAAACATGATTCAGCTAAATTCATTATTGGAAAGACCTCTGCTCAACTGCTGTGGTAACAGAATGCAAACAGCTGATCGTGCTAAAGAGCCTGTTACAAATACATATTTATGCTCTGCTAATGATGTTACTGTACTTACTGAAAGTGAAGATGAAATAGAAGTTCAACCAATTGATAAGGCTGCTGTTAAAAGTAACAATGCTAGCAACGAGCCCGCTGCTAATGAGGCTGTTGTTGTTGAAAATGCAAATGCTACTGATGTTCAACCTTTTGATAAGGCAGCTGATAAAATAAATAAAAAGGCTGCAAGAAAGAGGGCCAAGCGAAATGCAAATTTGTCTGCTAAGGCGAATGTTATTAACACTGCTGTTAACTCGGCAACAGATAACAACGCTGATATATCGGATGAAATTGTTGCGAATGCTGAGGTTGAGCATACTGAAAACGATGGAAATTCTGGTGACATAGTTGTGATTCCAGAAATTTATGTCCTGTTTTCGAAAATTTGGGTGCTGTTCACAATGTTGATGATAATTCGGGTGTTATTGCCTCAAATTCAGTTGGTCCTAGGTTGGTGACTGCCGTGCCACCTCGTCGTGCAGTTTTTGTATCACGGTTACATCCATCTTTGACGGAGGCTGATATTGTCGACTACATTTTAGTTAAGCTTAGTCTTACAAGTGGTATTAACATTAGGGTGCATAGATTTGTTTAAAAGTATGAGAGGGAGTTTACATCTTTTAAAATATCAGTACCTGACCAGTATGTTGAGAAGGTCTTAGAAAAATCTTTTTGGCCTATACCCTCGGTGGTACATTTGTACACCACGAAGTCAAAGGCCGAGCATCCCGTACGTACAGGTTCAAAAAACCAGATAATTTAAACTCAGAGTTATTTTCTAATGACTACGTTGTTTTTCGGTGTGATCGTCAGTTGAGAGCAGGGGGTGTCCTGATCGCTGTGTCGTCCAGTATTTCTGCTGAGTTGTTGAACATTGAGAGCACGTTTGACATCGAATTTATAGCTGTAAAGCTCTTGTTCCCAAATTTTTTCTTATTTATTTCTTGTTCTTACATACCGCCTAGGTCGGATATGCATGTTTATGATTACCATGCTGCAGCTATTGAAAATCTGGGGGGTCACTCTGTATTGCGATTCGAAATTCAATGCGATTCGAAAGTGAAATGCGATGCGGTAAGCAAATGGTACTATGTATTGCTATAGCATTGCTAACAGTGCTGCGTTCTGCGGCCTTTGGTTATTTTCTTGTTTGGGTTGGCATCACTGTTGTAAAACTAACCGTAAGTTGACAATTTTCATTGCATACTTCAAGTAAAGGCTTGTCCTATGCTTTTACCCACTTGTACTTGCAAAAGATATTTGTATTCCTTTTATGTGTATTGAAATATGTGTGCATGCTTGTGTATATGCAAAATCACGTCCGTTTAAACATAATTTTATTAGTTTAATTGAAGTTTTCTTACAAATTGTTGGTAATTATTTTGTAAATTTAAAAGTTAAACAAAATATTTTTCAAAAAAAAAAATATTTTTTTTTATTAATTTTGCGAAATAAGCGCCAAAATAAAAATGTTTTCTGCGAAAGCGGTTTGACTGCGTTTTATTGTAGGAAGACAAATCCGAATGTACAAAGCAATTGACATTTCACTTTCGCGATACAGAGTGTACGCGATTCGAGAGGGAAAAAATGAATGCGAAAAGGGAAAAAGCAAATCCGAAAATGTCAATTTCCGTTGCGATAGCTCAGTTACAGAGTGTCGCTAAGGCAAATGCGAAAAAATATTCTTTCACATAGCAATACAGAGTGACCCCCCTGCATTCACGTTTGCGTCAACTAGTCAACTTCAGCATACGTGTACTTCGTTATTGTCACCCTGTCAGCATGGTTTTGTGAGAAGTAGATCAACCACCACAAACTTACTTGAGTTTACTTCTTTAGTTCGGGATGGTTTTATCGATAATAAGCAAACAGATGTGATTTATACTGATTTTAGTAAAGCTTTTGATTCAGTAAATCACGAACTTCTGATTCAGAAGCTTGATTTACTGGGCTTTCCGATGAAATTGGTTTTATGGCTTACAAGCTATCTTTCTAATAGAACTCAAAAGGTATTGTATAAAAATATTATTTCCAAATCAATCGATGTTACATACGTCTGGTGTACCTCAAGGCAGTCATTTAGGACCATTGCTATTCACTCTTTTCATAAACAATATCCTCGTAATTAAATTTCTTAAAATTACAGATTTCGGAAAAATCCTAAGGGATAAATCTGAAAATTAAAAAAAAAAACTGAATTTGTTACTTTAGGCGACGTTTGCAACTTTCGCATAGGTCGTGCGAAAACAGTGGTTTTGCCATTCGCTTCAGCGGTTAATTCTACATAAGAATGGATAAAACCATTGTTGCTCTCGAAACCCCATACAATTTTACGCTTACGGAACTAAATCCATCATAAAATATTTTTAAAAATCGCGGTTTTCGGTCGAGCAATGTCAGTTTTTGCAAAAGTCAAACTTTTTTTTTTGCATTTCTCTTCTATATCATCCTATTTTCATAATCTGTTGCCGGAGGGAGGATCTGGAAAACTTAAAAAAGAAAAACCCCATCTAATAAACACCGCTCTTACTAATTTGGGCATAATCAGATCCCTGATTGGACTAATCGATCAACTACTAAGGCCCAGTTTTTCAGTGCCAGTTTAAACCACAGACAAAGTTGACTAGAGTTTATCCCATACAAATTGGCCGTTTAAACTACATAAGTTTAAGTCAAAGATAATATATCAACAAGAGCCTTCACTCGTTATAAATGCAAGGAAAAAGATGGATGCCGTTTTCTTTCAGGGTTTCGGTAATTTTGTTTTCCTCAGTTTTGTAAATACGACAGCTGCTAAATTTTTGTTTCGACTCTTGTATTATTTCAGTTCTCGTCTATTTTCTTTTACACATTTTGTTTCGATTAGACAATAACATATTTATATCGAAATTACCGAAACCGTGAAAGAAAACGGCATCCTTCTTGTTCGTTGCTTTCATAACGAGTGGTGGCTCTTGTTGATATATTCTATCACGCTATGTAACAAGGGGAACGCCGCAGGGTGGTGTTCTCTCCCCGCTTCTGGGGGGCGAGCTTTATGGTCCTCTTGCTGCGGACTTAGTATCAACACAAGTTCCTAGACACAGTTTTGGACAGAAAAAAAAATTAAAAAAAAAAATGTTCTGCAGCGCCAGAAGAAATCGCGTATTGCACTTTACATACGTGCGGAAAAGAACCTTTGGCAAAAAATATATGCAGATGGATCTACGCTGCAATTATCCGACGATAATACACTTTTTGGGAGTTTCGTTGCTGGATAGTACGCCAGGTCGCGGAGCTGGACATAAAGGACTTAATGGCCTTCATCAAATAATCCAAATGGTTCGAGGATTAGTAACGGTGTCGGTTTAGGATTGTCAGTCCCGGGATTCTGCTATGTGGAGAATCCCGAAAACATGGATTTTCCATATGGCCGGGTCCTAAATT
The DNA here is from genome assembly GCA_964058755.1 of Campiglossa producta. NCBI lineage: Eukaryota > Metazoa > Arthropoda > Insecta > Diptera > Tephritidae > Campiglossa > Campiglossa producta. The sequence continues at coordinate 109,529,394 of CAXKVI010000002.1, read as the reverse complement.
TTACTAAATTTTATACGTGTATGTGTGTGCAATAGTACAAAACTCAGCCATTTTCAAATGGCTGTAATTATCTTAATAGTAAAGATAATCGCACACGGCTTGCCATTTTGGAAGCTTCAAAGCTTCAACTTTAAGAGTATGTAAAAATATTTTCAAAAAAATTTCAAAAATTAAAATAAAATTCACTTTGAAAAAAATACCATTTTTCCCCATACAAAACGTATGGGAAAGGGCGAAAAAAAAATAGCTACCCCTAAGGGTTAAGTTAGAGTGCTGATTTTTTGCAAGGCTTATTTTCTCATCAATACCTAACTTTTTAGGTGGTAAGACCAAGTCGACATTTTTTTTTAATCACCCTAATGTACATATATCTACATAACTTCGTTCATATAACATACGACAATATTTTATCCGTGCGACGATAAGTATAAACTTATGTATGTGCCTCAAGGATGCTTTAAACAACTTGGCAGAAACATGAATGTGTCAAAATCAAAATGTTGGGAATTCAAGTTAAAAGTTGATTGTTTTCAACATATCTCTTAATTTTGTTTTGTTTGCAAATTATAAACGCGTTCCATTATTAAGATTTTGATACAACATAGATCATTCAACGGTCAATCCAGTGGGCTGATAAGCTCAAAACCGACAAAATGACACATTCTTACTTCTGGCAAGCGAGCAACGATATGTATAAAAATATGTACTTATGTATACTTTTATTTTTATCTTACTCTTGAACGGGTATCGTATTACACACTTACATTCATTGATGTATTGTACAATTTCTTCATGCTCTGGACTCAAAGAGATCTCTTCTATTTGTCGTCCGCTGGAAGCTGATTTTTTGAATACTGGACGAGGAACGCTGTAAAGAGTAAAACAGTTGACAATGAATACATTGTCGTTTGTGGAGTGATAAGTTAGCGAGGCACTATGCTCCAATAGGAGTTAAGGAAAATGATGATGATAATGGTAAAGGTAGTGATTGGGTTCGGGATTTGACCTTTTCAGAGCCTTATTTAGGTCTAAAGTAAATGTTTAGAATAACATGCCTACACCGTTAAAAATTTGAACCTAAGACCAAACCAAATTTGGTTTCAAATTTAAACTAGACTAGATTTCAAGAAAATTGGTTAAACGAAACGGGTTTAAATTTTAAACCACAAATGTTTTAATATATAATAATACTAGCGGATCCTCACATGCTTCGCTGGGTGAAAGAAAGAGAGAAATGAAAATTGTTCTTTGTTTTTTTTTCTAGTTTTATCATTTAGCTCATGTTCGGCCATTATTTTGTGACTTATTCTAATTATTGTAAACTAACAACTTATTCTAAAGCCTTCTGATACACAACATTTTTGGTTTTACTTTCATGCGGTGTATAAATACACTGATAAAAATAATTGTCCTAAAATTGAGGAAACGTACTACTTGGCTTAAAAAAAAATATTTTTCCTATTTTTAAGGAAAAAACTCTGTTTTAGGGACAAATCTACTTAGTTTAAAAGAACATTTCTACTTGCCATAAGTAAATCAATATACTCATTTCAGTATTAAAGACATTTTTACTAGTTTCAATCAATTTACAAGTTTATTAAGTATAAACTGTCCTTAAGTTCAAAATAAGTAAATATTTCCTTATGCTGAAGACATTTTTTCCAGTGATATCAAGGCAGTGTTTAACTTAATTTAGGACCATATTTACTTATTTTCGCTGTCGCCGCAAAAAACGTTCTGCCCGCGTAATTTTTAAAGAATTTTATTACATATTAAGTATACAACTATCCTAAAAATTAAAAATAAGTCAATATTTCCTTATGTTGGGAGGCAACGTGAGTAAGAGTGGTGAAATTCCATAAACAGAACTAAGGTGTAATTAGACGCTGTCAAGCGTAAGTATTCAATAGCTTCATGGTAGACATCTGAGTTTACCATTCGAAAAGTTGTGAGTTCGATTCTCGTTGAAGGCAATATAAGAACTGTGTAAAATAATTTTTTTTTTTTTAAGTTTAAAATTACTTAACTACCATTTAAGTACAAGCCCTACTTAAAAGTAAATTTAAGTATAACAACTTCTTTCTTTTAAGGCAGTGCGGCCTTGGTGCAATATTGTTCCCGTCATTTACTTGAATTTGTATGGAGGTTTCCTTACTTTTAGGAAATCATTTTTATCAGTGTATATACTACCTTAACCCCATTTAGAGACATTCAACTTCAAGAAATTAAGTTTGTGTGGGACAAACATAACCCCTACTTACGGTTTTGCTATCCTATAGATCTATAGCGATTTCCAGGTCCTTACCTTAGACCATTTCACAGATATTCTGCATGAATTTTTTGGTTTGTATGGGAGATACTACGCCCCTATTTCTGTTAAGCCCCCTTTTTATGTGTGAGAATGCTTCACGGAGGGAAATCTATGGATGGAACATCCATAATTATTGATATCACATTAAATAAAAATTGATAATTCTGTCCCATCAATGAATATGGATGTTTCATCAATGCTTTTTTGATAAATCACTATTGAAATGGTATCCATATAAACTATTGATAAATTCTAAATAGTTTAAAAAAACAAAATTTTATATAATTTGACATCTGATTTCAGTGGGACTCGAACCATGCTCCTCTGGCACGTTAGCCCAGTATTCTACCATTCGGCTACGGCATATTATACAATTTTTAGAAAAATTTTCAATCATAAGAAATTCAAAAAATTTTGAATGAAAAAAAACCGCTCCAACAAGTTGTAATATTGTTAGAAAATCCATAGTAAAAATTGTTGAACTATTATGATTATGCGTCCCAGAAAAATTTACATTTCGCCCATATATATTAATACGCTGTCTCTACCATTATTACTATGCAGTAAATATGGATATGGATACACCGACAATAGAAATTCATATCACGACCATAGATATTGACATGCCGTTCAAATATATTAGTATTCTATCCATAAATATAAAAAATAGTACAACATATCGAAATGGTTGACATGTCATTTTACTTTTAATTGGGAGCAAATAATATTTGATAACTCGCTCATTCTGAATGAATATTGCATCAAACTCGTCGCTATCAATAGCGATATTGTCACAACATTCAATGCATTTCTCTCAGTGTTTTGATATCAGAAAGGTCTATACCAATTTTCAGGTCCCCACCTCGACCCCTTTCACAAATATTCTGCTTGAAAATTTAGTTGGTATTAGAGGTGCCACGCCCCCTTTTCTGATAACCCCTCTTTTTATGTGTGAGAATGCTTTTGATATCATATAGGCCTATACCAATTTTCAGGTCCCTACCTTGAACCCTTTCACAGATATGCTGCTTGAAAAATTTAGTTTGTATGGGAGGTGCCACGCCCCCTTTTCTGATAACCCCCTTTTATATGTGTGAGAATGCCTTTGATATCATATAGGTCTATACCAATTTTAAGGTCCATAGCTTGAACCCTTTCACAGATATTCTGCTTGAAAAATTCAGTTTGTATGGGAGGTGCCACGCCCCTGTTCTGATAACCCCCCTTTTATGTATGAGAATGCCTTTGATATCATATAGGTTAGGTTAGGTTCAAGTGGCTGCCGCAGAGGCACACTTAGGCCAGTTTTGAAAGGCCCGTTGTGATACCACCAACACAAGGAAAGTCAGTCCCGGGACCCAGCCATATGGAAAATCCCTGAGTTGTTGGGATTTTCCACATAGCAGAATCCCGGGACTGACACTCCTAAACCGACACCGTTACTCCTCCTCGAACCACTTAGATGACTTTATGAAGCCCATCAAGTCCTTTATGTCCAGTTCCGCGATCTGGCTTAGGCTATCCAGGAACGGAACTCCCAAAAAGCGCGTTCTCGCGCCGCTTAAAGCCGGACAGTTGCAGATGAGGTGATCCACTGTTTCCTCCTCCTCATCATCTTTGCAACTCCTGCAGCATCGTCGGTAGGGCACACCTAGCCTTTCTGCATGCCTACCAATGAGGCAGTGACCGGTTAATACCCCTATCAATATGCAGATTTCCCTCCTAGTTAGGGCATAAATGCGTCTAGACCTTTTAAGATCCCATTTTGGCCAGGTTTGTTTCGATATGCGACACCCTGGGGATTGCAGCCATCTTTCGTTGGCTTGACGGAGTGTGTGCTCCTTCAGCATTAGTTTGCATGTGGCAAACGGCATACCTAAGCGCTCTTTATCCTGAAGAACCTGCTCGGTCGTGCCCTGCCTGGCAAGCTCGTCTGCCTTACAGTTTCCCTCAATGTCCCTATGTCCCGGGACCCATATGAGGTTTACGCGGTTCTGTTGGGCCATCTCCTGAAGAGATCGACGACAGCTGAGCGTCAGTTCAGAGTTGAACGTGTATGAGCCAAGGGATTTGATGGCCGCTTGGCTGTCTCTGAAAATAGCGATATCTTCTCCGATAACACGTTTGTTTAACCAGGCCGCGGCGTCCAGGATTGCCGATACTTCCGCCTGGAAGACGCTACAATGATCAGGTAGTCTGAAGGAGAGCTCGAGGTCCAAATCCCTTGAATAAACGCCTCCTCCAACTCTGCCGTCCAACTTCGAGCCGTCGGTGTATATGGAAGTGCCACCATTTGTTTCGGGACACCAATCCGTCCTCTCCCAGTCTTCTCTGCTGGGAATGTTTATTTTGAAACAGCTATCCCCGACTGTAGTAGTCGCACAACGATCTGTGCTTAGAGGAAGAAAGCTGTAAGATTCCAGAATACTGGAGTGTCCAATAGTACCCGCAGCCCAACTGGAGGTTTCTCTTAGGCGCAGAGCTGATGCCGCCGCTGACCGAAACCCTTCCAGATCAAGTGGCAAAATGCCCAGAATGACCTGGAGGGCTTCGTTGGGCGTTGTCCTTAGCGCACCGCTTATACAGATCATATTGGATCTATGGACTTTCCGCAACAGATTCAGGTATGTTGCCTTGCTCAGCGCAGGCCACCATACGACGACTCCATAAAGCATGATTGGGCGAATGATGGCCGTGTAGATCCAACTGCATACTCTAGGGCTGAGCCCCCAATTTTTGCCAATGGCTCTTTTGCAGGTGTAAAGAGCGATGCAAGCTTTCTTCTGGCGCTGAAGAACATTCTCCTTCCAATTCAATTTCCTGTCCAGAACTACGCCTAGAAACTTGGCCTTATCCGACAAGCCCAGGCGCGTGCCATCTAGTTCTGGTAGGCTTAGTGGCGGTATTTTGTACCGGTTGGTGAAGAGGACAAGTTCCACCTTCCCTGGGTTGATACTAAGTCCGCAGCGAGAGGACCACGTCGAAACTTCTCGCAGTGCTACTTGCATCAGGTCACACAGAGTTTGTGGGAACTTGCCTCTGAATGCAATAGCTAAATCGTCTGCGTATGCCACTATCTTCCCGCCCCCCCAGCTTGTGTCACGTAGCAACGAGTCGACTGTGAGGTTCCATAAAAGCGGGGAAAGAACACCACCCTGGGGTGTTCCCCTTGTGACATAGCGTGATAACTCAACCGTACCAAGTCAAGAAGCTATTTTCCTTCCCATTAAAAGTTGGTCAATTAAACCAGTTAGAGGTCTATCTACTCCCAGATTAGTTAGAGCGGAGTTGATAGCCTCCGGGCTTATATTGTTGAAAGCCCCCTCAATGTCTAAACCATATAGGTCTGTACCAATTTTCAGGTCCCTACCTTGAACCCTTTCACAGATATTTTGCTTGAAAAATTTAGTTTGTATGGGTGGTGCCACGCCCCCTTTTCTGATAACCCCCCTTTTTATGTGTGGAAATGCTTTTGATATCATATAGATCTGTACCAATTTTCAGGTCCCTACCTTAAACCCTTTTGCAGATATTCTGCTTTAAAAATTTAGTTTGTATGGGAGGTGCCACGCCCCCTTTTCTGATAACCCCCTTTTTTAGTTATAAACCTTCTCCACATGTGTCTCTTCAATGTGGCAGAGTTTGGTTAAAATGGGTTCAGCCATTCTCCGTTAAGTTCATTACAACCTGAACAACGATTTAATTTTTACTAGTATATCCCGTGGTCGAAATTCGACTAATTTAAAATAGTTGAACTTATTCAAACATCTGATCAACTTTTTGTCAAAAGCTGCCTTTAGGCCCGTGGCCGAACCTCGACCAACTTAAATGTATACATTAAAAACTCATCTATAGGTAAAATGAGGCCATCAAAGAATTTAAAAAATAGTGGCTGTTATTATATAATAAAAATATTAAATTACAGCAGCCCTTTCCAAAATTATTTATGGCAAATGCCATGCAAATATTCGGATTTCGAGATTTTAATTTGCACTTGAATAATGATGAGATTGTGCTTAACAAATAGCCACTAATTTATGCGATCGTTTTGTCTCAAACGGTAGAAATCACTAAAATTTATAGAAGTAATCTACCGAAATCCGATAAATAGACTACTGTGTTTGAAAAAATTACGCAACTTCGATCTTATATCATCAAAAATTAGACGAAAAAACCCAAATTGAATAAGCGGTTATCGCATTTCTATAATGGGTGGTATGTATGCATATGCTTTCCGTCAACTAAAAATATTCAGCAATTTTTTTCTCGAAAATAGATATCACAAACATAAAAATTTTAAAAAAGTCAAGATGAGAAATTTTTATATATTGAAAAAAAAAAAACAATTTTCAATGACAAAAAATAAAAAAAAAATTGGCCGATAGCTGTACTTGAACCATTAACCGCTCGACCACTACCCCCGACGCTTCCCACTGGGCTATCGCTTTATGTACAAATTGATTGTCAGATAACCAATTCAAGTGGCATGAGAAATTTTCATTCGCTTATTACAGATATAAATGAAGCAGGATTGGTTATATATTAGATAATTGTGCACTGCCTTAGAGGTATGCCAACAAATCCATATGCATTTCATAAATATTTATGTATATTTAGTATGGGTCTAAGCTTGGCAAATATTTATATGTAAACTTTGTTAGCCTATTAATATAATAGATAATGCACCGAAGTACTCAATGAGCGAAGGAGTGAAAATAATTTCTCTAATAATAGGAGGAGCTTATTGAGTGAAAGAATGAAATTCATTTTGTAGAAATATGAGTTCTATTTATAGAAATTTATTATTTAGTGTTGGTAAATTACAAATGCTGGTTAGGGCAAATCTAGGCTTTTGCAAAAACAGTTAAAGGTTTTTCTAGCTTTTTTCTTTATCCATAACTTAGCAATAATTAGAATACATTTTAATTTGATTTTTGATTTGATTTAAAAAAAAATGTAGGTATGTTGATTTAAAAAAAAAACGTATTCAAAGTGGTAAAATCAGCCAAAATCTAGCCTTTTGCAAAAACTGTTAAAGGTTTTTCTATCTTTTTTCCTTAACCATAACTTAAAAATATTTAAAAATACATTTCTTATCGATCTTTGATTTGATTTGTGAAAAAATAGTACGTATATTGATTTAAAAAAAAAAATATTCAAAAGTGGTGAAACCGGGCAAAATGTAGCCTTTTGCAAAAATAGTTTGAAGATTTTCTAGCCGTTTTCCTTAGCCATAACTTAGAAATATTTAAAAAGACATTTCATATCGATTTTTGATTTGATTTTTGAGAAAAATGTGGGTATGTTGATTTAAAAAAAAAGTTATTCAAAATTGGTTAAACCGGGCAAAATCTAGCCTTATGCAAAAACAGTTTGAGGGTTTTTAAGCTTTTTTCCTCAACCCTAACTTGAAAATATTTAAAAAGACATTTTATATTGATTTTTGATTTGATTTTTGAAAAAAAAAAAAAAATTAGGTATATTGAAACGGGGCAAAATGTCTTTAGTAATATTTTAGTTGACCACTAACCACTTCGTTTAGTACAAAATTTAAGGACCTGTGAAAAATTATGGATTTTTATATTTCAAAATTTATAGAAATAATCTACCGAAGTTCGATAAACAGAACAATATCCCCCTTATTCATAAAAAATATAAAAGGTTTATTAAGCTCTTATTATTCAAAATTTGTATGAAAATGTCATTTTAAAATGCTTTATAAACCAATTTTATTTTTTATGAATATGAGGGTCATTTAGCGTTACCCAGGGTGCACCAACTGGGAGGCGACCTACTTTTACACCCCAGGCGACCTACTTTTACACCCCAGTCGCAGTCACAAAACGTGGTTTTTCACAAGCAAAATGGGGTAAGCCAATAGCCGCCAATGCCTCAGAGCCCAACTGCTCACCACCAACAATTTTGAGGGGGTTTCTAAGGAAGTGAGAATAGCCAACGATGCATTCTCAGAGCCAAGTGCTCGCCCCAATTAATACATACAGAGTGTCAATACCAAAACACAGTCCACTAGACTTGAAGGTACATACCAATAATTAAAAAGAACCAAACACAGTTCATGAGACTTGATGGAATATAAAAATAATAAAATAAATAAAATTAAAAAGGCTTTGGTTGAGGTGGGATTCGAACCAGCAACCCCGGCCAACTCCCTCAACCATATAATATCACAACAACAATAATAATAAACTGCTCGCCGCCCACCATTTAACTCCAGCTTAGATAGGTATTTTGATTGAAAAGCCAACAAAATTAACCGAGTTACTTAAGTTTAAAAAAAATTTCAGAATCTGTTTTTATTATTTTTAAATTTTTGCACTGCTCGCCTGAAATGATTTTAACTACGAGGTCTGAATACAATCCTTTTGCTTATTTTGCAGGCAGAGAGTTAAAAGGTCTACAGGATTTGAATGTATTTATTGTTACCATTTCGTCGACTCAGAAAACGAACGTCGAATGTGAAAATTTACGATTTTCAGGTTTTGATGCAGAATAACTAATTCGGGGCTGATCTTTTCATTTCTGCAATTCGTTTTTTTCCTATCTTCTTTACTTTTTGAGTTATTTAGTGTGCATTTTGTCTTATGTTACAAAATATAACAATCTGGGTATGCTTTTTGTCGTATGTAATGCAAATATATCACATACGCCAAGTTTCCATAGAAATAAATTTTAGAAAACATGAGTCGTAAAGGGTCAGTTACATAAAACTTTATTTTGGCTTTACCTCAAACTTTGACTTTGACAGAAAAGTTCAGTATACGTATTTAAACCAAGCATGGCCAATTGGAGACCTCAAAGTTGAAGCGAGGTTGAAATTTGGCAAACTCTCAAATTTTGCTTGCTTTGCTTGCTTTGACAATCAGATGTTGATGACTTTACTTTAATTAAAGAATAAAATGTTGGAGAAAATAATAATTAATTCATTTTTTCTCTATTAAATTAATAAATTAACCAAAACACTCTGAATGCAAGGAAATAAATAGCGAAAACAAATGTATAAAAGAGAAGCGTCAAAGGCGTTCATTGTAGCATACCTCTGAAGTTGAACGCAAAGTTTTGAGGTAGCAAATGTCAGGCGAGGTTAACAAAGATTTATGTATTTGACCCTTAAGTGCCGCTAAACTGCCCGCATACAACATTTCGTCGCCTCAGAAAACGAACGGCAAATGTGAAAATGACGATTTGTCGCATCCCTGCAGCGAAAGCAACTAGTTGAAAACTACTTTACAACTAGTTGGTGCGCCGGGCCCAACTAGTCAGTGTTCTGTCTTTTTTCCATATAAGCAACTGGTATTTTTTACGTGTTGATGTCCTACGAAATGTCAATTGTCCTGACTAGTATGTCCTGACTAGTATGAGTTCTGACAGAAAATTCTAGTTGTATACTAGTATGAAATGGATATTTCCTGACTAGTTTAAATTCAGCCAGAAAATTCTAGTTGTATACTAGTATGAAATGGATATTTTCTGACTAGTATGAGTTCTGACAGAAAATTATAGTTGTATACTAGTATTATTCTGACTAGTTTGAGGTTTCGCTGCAGGGATATGTTACAAAATATAACTATTCGGGTATGCTTTTTGTTGTATGTAGTGGAAAATTTGGAAGCTCTTGTGGTATGTGCTATGAGCCAAACATATTTGGGAGAAATCGTCACATACGACAAATGCATTCTGAATGAAAAGCCGGATATCTTCCAAAACTTTGAAGATATCAAACTTTGGAAATTGGGAAATAAAAGTAAATACCACTGCCTACAACTCGTTCAAATTTCAGAAAAATCTTCTTTTTTCAGGCGTTATTTTCAAATCTGTCGGATATAGACTATAAGCAGCTTTTGGAAAGTGACCCCAGCTGTTGGATAAACAACGAAAATTTCGTATGGGCTTAAGCTATAGTGGAAAAAATAATTGTTGTCAACGACACGGCGGAAAGGGCAATACATCCTGCAACAAATTTTAATGAAAAAGTTACAACATCCGAGACAGAAAAGCAGATGGTATTTCAAGTAGTAGAGGCGCACCAAAAACAATTTCCGTATGAAGCATCAAAGAAAGACATTATTAAAATTTTTTTTTAAAATTTAAGTATGCCAGGCCATATGTATATTTTATTTGAACGTAATTTAATCTGACAAATATGATTTTTAGACAAAAATTAACTGCTCTATAAAACTGCAAACTCGAAAAATTTCTTCTTCTTATTTTAAAGTGTCTTTAACACCATGGGGCGTATGAGTAACAAAAAATGCACTTTCAATTGCATTTCACAAGAGTCAGTGGAGAGATATTTTAAAAGCAAAACATGGAGGTGGTAGAGGTTTTAATTCTCTTTCAGAATATATAGCCTTTTCCAATAAGTGACAAAACATGAAGCTTTCCGAGGCACTTCAAAAAAACGCGGTTTTCTCAAAAACGGCGCTGGTGATTCTTTTAGTTTTTACGTGACACATGTTTATTTAGCTTATATTATCATAAAATAAAGCCAAAAGTGTTGTATTCAGATCTCGAAGTTAAAATCATTTCAGGCGAGCAGTGCAGAAACTTAAAAATAATGAAAACAGATTCTGAACATTTTTTAAACTTAAGTAACTCCGTTAATTTTTGTTGGATTTTCAATCAAAATACCTTTTCGAAAGCTTAATTTAACTGCCCATTTATCCTCGTAATTAAATTTTCATAAAATTACCGATTTCGGAAAAATCCTAAGGGATAAATCTGAATCTTTTTTTTGCATTTATCTTCTATATCATCCTATTTTCATAGTCTGTTGCCGGAGGGATGATCTGGAAAACTTAAAAAAATGTATGGAGAAAAAACCCCATTTAATGTATTTGAACGAATTAACCTTAAGCGTATTGAATTAAAATACATATTAAAAATAATAAACTTATTTTCCAACCAAATTCTTTCATAAAATTGCCTTTTATTTCATAAAAAAAAATACTCTTGCACCGAGCCCTGTTTTCATTATGTGCACGAATCGAGGTACTACTGTGTTATAAAAAATCTTAAACTGTAATATTCTGAGACAAACAAATTTTTTGTTTTATTATACTGAAGATGACTGATAAATCACATAACTACATTTAATTAAGAGCACTAGTAGCTAAGATCTTTGGCTCGGTCTTTGAAATTTTGATTTCAAAGAGTATTTGAATATTTGTCCTACTTTTTAGTTATTTTCATAAATAAAATAGTTATTTTCAAAACCTTTAAAATTGTTAACTGATATTTTCAATGGAGTGACCCGTAATCCACTTCCGTCAGGATAAGCAAGACAAAGTCACTTTTCATCGTGTGATTTCTTTATAAAACATAAAGATATCCTAGGTATGTACATTTATGGTAACCATACTTAGCTGGAGAATAATGATTAGTAATCCTAATGATTACTAATCGGATTAGAAACTTTTTTTCAAGGTCTGAAACCGATTAAAATAACGTTCCGGTTTCGGTTTTGCGACGTGTTTCGGTTTTGGTTCCGGTTTCGTTCTTCAACATTTATTTCGGTTTCGGTTACGGTTTCCCTCCGGTTTCGGTTTCCAAATAAAAACACGAACAAAATAAATTTTACTTCTAAAATACTCAAGTAGCTATGTAGCTTCGAAATAGATCTGAATTTTCATAACTTTTTTTCTGCGGCCAATATAACAATAAATTTTATTAACGCTATGCATGGATGAAATTTCAGCAAAACAAATTCCTTCAATTAACTACTTTTTTATTAGAAAAATATTAGAATGGACTCTAAATGAAATTTATAAATCGTCAAAAGATTAATATGAGTGGTGCTTTCTGAGACAAGCCTGAACACTTCTTTTTCGGAACTCGTAAATTTTTTTCGATCGCTTCATTCAACTATAGTCAAATTTCCTCTTTCAGAATATAGATACTGATGTCAAAACGTGTCTTTTTTAACCTTGCTCGACAATCGTCCATGAAAATTTTTCAGGTTACCTTTTTATAAAAGAAAATACCTATGTGCCCACTAAAAGAAGTAAGATGCCAAAAAATATCAAAACCGTTTGGCACCGGTTCCGGCTTTTGAAACGGTTTCGGTTTCGTTCTTTTGCAAGATCAAAATAACGGTTACGGTTTCGGTTTTGAAAAATTAAAGGGTTTAAATGGTTACGGTTACGGTTTCGGTTCCGGTTTCAGACCTTGCTTTTTTTTAATCCTAATTGCTTGATTAGGATTAGATGGCTATTCTAATCGATAACTTTTTGATTAGTTTAGAACTAATCAAAAATCTAACCACGATTAGATTTCTCGACTAGTTTTGATTAGATTTGATTAGAACAACTATTTTGTACCAGTAATAACTAGGTGGAGCTCACTATATGATGCAATCGTGAAGTTACCTCAGTACAAAAAGAAATTGAATAACCTTTCCGATGACCTGAATCTGTCTCCCTGCAGTGAAACCTCAAACTAGTCAGAAAAATACTAGTATACAACTAGAATTTCTGGTAGAACTCATACTAGTCAGTTGAAAAATACAAAATTCATTCGTTTCGTTTTCTCTTATAATTCAGAGATGCTTTTTCGCTTTCTTAAGAATAAACAAGAAAATGAAGTCGAGGGATAAAATAAAGGGTAAGCCAGGAAAATTCTGGTTGAAATCATACTAGTCCAGGTTGAAAGATTTTTGGACTAGTATGGGACTAGTATATTTTATACTAGTCCTTTTTGGACTAGTATGTGGACTAGCTTATTTTAAGGAAATTAAACTAGACCAGGTTGAACTAGTATGGAACTGGCATTTTACAACTAGTATGAAACTGGTATTTCCTGACTAGTAGATAAGTGGTATATTCTGGTCGAAATCTGACAATTGACATCTCGTAGGACATCAACATGGAAAAAAGACAGAACACTGACTAGTTGGGCCCGGTGCACCAACTAGTTGTAAAGTAGTTTTCAACTAGTTGCTTTCGCTGCAGGGCTGCTTTTACATCAAGTGATTTTCAGTATTTGGAGTCGTCGCTGCTAATGGAGCCTATTTCCCAAACATTGGACTTTCTCCAAGGTGAAGCCAATGTGAAATATGGTTGTATTATTCCTGCGTTATTTTCTTTGAGTAATAAACTGCTAAACTTATCCAGAAACCCCGAAGTTTTTAGCAATGTTAGCTCAACAGCAGTACAATTAGAAGATCAATTGAGAGAAAGGTTTAAACCATAGTTTACATTGGCTCCTGAGGTAAATATGCATTAGCGGCAGCTGTATTGACCCCAAATGTGAAAATGAGACGGTTGCCTGTTATCCAAAAAACTTCGCCTGACTGTACTCAGAAGCAGTTCAGTAAAAGGGTGATGGAAGTAATAAGCACTTTCTTGAATGATTCCACATATTCTGAAACGGTCGTGCCTCAGTTGTATTTGTCAGGGTCGGTGGGAGTTCCCCACGTTTGGGCGACAAGAGAGACGTTACCTTGGACCACTCGGTCATAGTTTGAATTTTTTTATTAGGCCAGACACCAACAAAATTACAGCGTCGCTATGAGAACACAGCCACAGCGGCTTGCCCACCGTTGGCTGGCAATGTAGTAAGGAAAGCCACAACGCTACAATGAAAATAAATTAAACATTCAATAGGAAATGTATGCACGAACCTACCAGGAAATGTGTCTAGCCATCCAGGGGCAGATATTCCTGAAGAAGATTTGCCAAAATTCGTGCAGGTGGCAGCCAAAGAAAGGGACGCAAAAGTGGTCATAACACTTGGGGTTCGTGGGCAATATGGTTAACTGCAGGTGTGTGGTACATTCTTAATGGCCAATCTCGGCCAAATAACACTTTTTATTTAATTTTTTTTTTACATTTCATTAGTAAAAATAAAAGTCCGGCACTTCAGATTGCGTGCCTTTTGGTTTGTTTATTTATGCAGACAGGAGAAATGTCAAAAAGGCTGACAATTGGAATTTTCCACCAATGGGAAATTTTAATAATATCCCATGGAAAAGGTTGCCATATAACAAGTGAGGGTGTGGTGAGTAAAGTAAAAGGGACAGACATACGGTAATGACCGCTGCTACTGATGGCTGGAAATACAATAATAGAACAATACAAAACGGGAAGGTAAAACGGAGTTACTGTTGTATTTGGCCCTATATATAGAGGGTCATCGGTAGGTCGGAAGAGAAAACTGTTCATAATCCCAAGTCAGCACTTCGACAGTGCGCAAGTCGGTGCGGCAAACGTGTTGCGAAAATAAAGTTTTAAATTCATATATATATACATTTCCCTGTGCGCGAAGTCCAGTAGGACAATACGTTTTATTTGCACAAAAAAGTTAATGTTTTTATATATTTAAATGAAGTGAGGCGAAAAGCCACAACAAATTTCGCGCGCTCACTAAACAATTAATTAAACTATTTAACAGTATTGTCGGTTAATGTCCGGATATACGGGAAGAGGGCAGAGCAGAGGAGTGCCCCATCTATAAGAATCTGAAATACTAACATTTGAGAGCAGTTTCGAGTTGGTAAGTCACTATAACTCTAAATTTTTCTTTGACCTTTTTTTTGAGCTTTTTCTTTTTTGCTTCGCGCCCTTTTGGGGTTCGCGTAATCTGTCATTTCGACTACGGTCACTCTAAAATCTCACAGTGTAAAGCCCCACTAAATCTTATCAATTCAAATAAATTCTCATTTCTTGAGATTTTTTTTTGGTAATTTTTATTTCTTTTCGGGCGTGATTATAATTTTGAAAAAAATTACGCCCATGTATAGTGTGTGCGGTGCGCGAACGTCAAAATGGCGTCGGAGTACCGATTTTCATAGACAACCCCGTAACCCTAAAATGTTCTGTTTTTATAGCGGGTACACCCTAATCTCATAACCAAAAGCAATTGCGGAGCCACAGGGAAATTTTCATTTTTAGTTCATTTCTACAACCCGAATTTTCAACAACGTTGACTTAGCCAAGTTTTCATCCTAGCGAAAAGCACTACAGTGCCTCAACAACCGTTTATACAAATCGTTCATATGTCTTAATATATGTATGTAAAATTTGTAATGATCATTGTAAAACTCGATATAGGTTAATTTTTCAAATCTAGAGGGATAGACGATCTCACGGGCGGATCAACTAAACCTATAAAGCATAAAAATCTATTTTTTTTGTGGCTGTAAAATTCCGCCCCCCAAAATCCCTTAAAATCCCCTTAAAGAGCTCTTTCAGGTAGGCCATAGGATTTGGGCTGTAAATACGAAAATTTCGACGATTCAAGTTTAGTTTTTTTTGTCGTGCAGACAGGAAATCCCTTAGAATTAAATAGATACCTATATATATATACAGGATATCTTCTTGTTATGTAATTTTTGGCTTTTAATCAAACATGTTAATGTCGTCTTGATGTTGAGACACAGAAATTTAAGTACAGTTTTGTTATATTTTCCTATACGTTCGGTCAGACCGAGATGTTCAGATAAAAAGTGTACTATAGTGCTGTAATCGGCGTTAATCGTTTTAAAAAATGTTATAGTTTTTCTTTTGCAATTGTACGGTTTTTTTTCAAAGGATGAGTTTTTTTTTAATACGTATATGCATGTAACCAATTTCGTTGCCAATAAGTAACGCTTTTTTACCACGCTTTTATTAGCTTCACTTGTATGTTTGTTTGTTTGTTTGTTTGTTTTTTTGCTTGCTTGTATGTATGTGACTCTCGTTCGGTCTTAGACCCAGTGGCCAAAAACCGTAAAATGTCCCTACAATATGGGTATCAAGCGAAAGGGGAAGGCCCCAGGTTTCATTTGAACATCGATATTTTTCGATAAATATATCGATAACTGAGTTATCGGTCAAAATGTGAATGCCTAAAAACCTTAACATTTCCCTACAATATGGGCACCAAGCGAAAGGGTTAGGTCCCAGGTTTCATTTGGACATCGACATATTTCGATAAATATATCGATAACTGGGTTATCGGTCAAAATGTGATTGGCCAAAAATCTTAAAATTTCCCTACAATATGGGTATCAAACGAAAGGGGAAGTCCCCAGGTTTCATTTGGACATCGACATGTTTCGATAAATTTATCGATAACTGAGTTATCGGTCCAAATGTGGTTGCCCGAAAACCCTAAAATTTCCCTACAATATGGGTATCAAACGAAAGGGGAAGGCCCCAGGTTTCATTTGGACATCGACATATTTCGATAAATTTATCGATAACTGAGTTATCGGTCAAAATGTGATTGCTCAAAAATTTAAAAATTTCCCTACGACATGGGTATCAAACAAAAAGGGAAGTCCCCAGGTTTCATTTGGACATCGATATATTTCGATAAGTTTATCGATAACTGAGTTATCGGTCAAAATGTGATTGCTCGGAAATCCAAAAATTTCCTTACAACATGGGTATTAAACGGAAAGGGAAGGCCCCAAGTTTCATTTGGACTTCGATATATTTCGATAAATTTATCGACAACTGAGTTATCGGTCAAAATGTGATTGCACAAAACCCAGTATGGGTATCAAACGGAAGGGGAAGTCCCCAGGTTTCATTTGGACATCGACATATTTCGATAATTTAATCGACAAATGAGTAATCGGTCAAAATGTGATTGCCCAAATACCTTAAAATTTCCTAACAATATGGTTATCAAACGAAGGTGGAGTCCAGAGGTTTCGTTTGGGCTTCTGTGTATTTCGATATATTTATCGATAATTTCATAGGACATTTGACTAAAAGGTAAAAAATAAATATAGTTTAAAAACACTAAAACTCACGCTTTCATAGAGTATTGAATTAAAAAGTTGAAAATAATTTTAAAAACCCTACACAGTAGTATTGTGGAAAAAGCGTGGCCCGCATAATTTTCGTATATCGAGCGCTCGACGCTTTTCCCACATAATGCTAGTTTTTTTACTACGCTTTCATTAGCTTTACTTCTACATACATTTATATGTATGTTTGCTTGTTTGTATGCAACTCTGACTGTCACAAAAACCTTGAAATGTGCCTTCAATATGGGCGTTAAACGATAGGGTGTTGCATTTGGCCTTCGAAATATTTATCGATAACTAAGTTATCGGTCATAATGCCTACAATCTGGGTATCAAACGAAAGGGAAGTTCTACAGGTTTCTATTGGACTTTGGAATATTTCGATATATTTATATGTGAAATATCGATGTTGAAAATCATCGAGATGGGATAAATATTTCACATAGCTCCCATACAACCGATTGTTCCGATAAACGGATTTTGCGCTATAACACCTGTAATTAAACACGTTGGAACGTGAAATTTTGGACGTATCGCTATTTTTATATGTGAAGTAGATTACAGTCGTCGAACTAAACGGAGCTGTTCTCATGTGAACATAATCCCAACACGGTGATACGAGAGGTTGGAATCGTGAGGACAGATCCAAACCATAGCCATATACAGATGGCATAGCCAAGCTCAGGCGGTAGGTTATTAGCATCTGAAACAACTTTCGAGTTTAATTTTTCTATAAATTTCAAATTCCATAAATTTCCAATACAATAGAAACTCTTTGTCCGTTTTTTTTTTATATAGAATGCATAGAAGGCCTTATACAAATATTTTGATAAGTAGCTTCAAGTACGATCAGCTCGATATGACCGCAAGCATTGATTTATGTATGTAAAGTTTGTGGCGCATACCGGGCGGAATTCCCTTAATAATGAACCTTTTTTTTGATAAAGACCGAATTCCATAGATTCCAACAGGAACGTTACACTTGCTCCAATGATTCCGAACCGAAATTAAGTTTTGTGCATACCCTTAAGTCATCAGAACCTCCCCACAATTATAGATTGAAATCGATTGAAATACAAGGAAATCCCGAAATTGTTGAGTGTGAAGTAGAAACCCGATATATTCACAAAATACATTTTAAATCTTTTGGTATTTAATGAAGTTTAGACCAGCCCCATATAATACAAGACACAGAACCAAGCAGGCAAACATGTTCCCTGAGAATACACAAGCACCCTAACAGATTAGCATGAATGACCTCACTTTCATAGATCTTTCGGATCGAATAGGCGGGGGTAACACTGCAAGAGCTGTGGGTGCGAGTAACACTGCAGGAGCTGTAGGTGGGAGTAACAAGGCAGGAGCTGTAGGCGGTGATGACACTGCAGGAGCTGCAGGCGGGGACAAAACATCAGCGGGAAACCCACAAACAAAAATACAGGCACAACAAAGAAGCCACCTACGCAACCCAAGCCAATTCCACCATCGTCCAACTTGCCCTTCCCTTCACTCACCATGCCCAACAAGGGCGAATCCAATCGTCAGACGACAGATATTTCTATTGATCTGCGTAATAATATAGCACCGATGTTAAAAGAAATGATGGCGGAAGCAAAGGATGCCATATTAAACGAGGTGCGCTATACCATGACCGAGTTAGCTAGAACGACGCAAAACGTAGGTGTAGGCGTAGTACAGGGGGGCGGTAATAGGAAACGCAACCGTAATAAGAGGACGAGGCATAATTCAAGCATCGAATCCCAAGAGTCCAGACATTCGTATAATGATTTAGCGATCCGGGGTCTGTCAAACAACACCAACACTAATAGGAATAACAACATCAACACGGCCCATGCCGCAACGTATGCATATGCTCCTAACGAGCCATCACGCCAACCACCCATGACATATACAGGCGCACCAGCGGCTATCTCGGCGGGATCTCGGGCAATGGGTGAACGAGAAAGTAGGGAGTTCGGAAGGTCGGACCTCAATATTGACAAATGGGGTATAAGCTACCAGGGCCATCGTGATGCCATGTCGGTAGAAGATTATATTTTTCGTTTGGAATATTTAAAAGGTCAATATGGATGTTCATGGGGTGACGTCAAGCGTGTTTTTCATAAGTTGCTAGGCCGTGAGGCTCGCGAATGGTATTGGCTTTATATCCGGTCCCATGGTAGAGTCGACTGGCCAACCCTTCAATACGCGTTGCATCGTCAGTATGCATCGCAACAAACGGATTTTGAGGTGTTAAGGGAAATGACTGAGAGGAAACAAAGGGCGGGCGAAATCATCGACGAGTACTTCCACGTTATAGGTACGCTACGTTCGCCACTCCGGAACCCCATTCCAGAGTACGAAGTTGTGCGTTTAGTAAAAGAAAATTTGCGCGAATAGTTTAGCCGATTTCGGCATACCAGCCATGTCGATGAAGTTAGCCAAGTCGAAGACCAAGAATACTTTCCCTACGCCATTCATCAGCTAAGCAAAAAGCGGGTCGCAAAAGTGTATCATGTTGGAATTGTGGCGATGATGGTCACTTTTTCACCGAATGCATGTCACTGCAACGACGCATTTTTTGTTACAAGTGTGGGAAGCTAGACGTCATTACCCCTAAGTGTCCATTGTGCAACCCTGCGGGAAACATTGCACAGAACGTGGTTGTACTAAGGGAATCGCGCTCCACACAAACCCATGGAAAGTAGATGCGTCTACCAATACCCCTAGTGGAAACGAAATTGCTACAGATAACAATAATGAAATTTGTATTTAAAATAAAAGAAGTAAGAGCGGGAGGATGCAACCAACGGTTGACAAGGAAAATACGCCGTCGTATGAGGAACGATATAGGAGGTACCTCGAAGCACGTGAAAGAATCTTTGCCGATAGTATAGTAATGGGTAGGCAGGTAATTTCGCGGAAGGTGCAAAAAGCTAGACAACGATTCCGTCAACGGAAAATATTGAGACAGAAAGTCGTGGCCTCAGTAAAGAAAATTAGTAGCACAGATCCGCGCGTTTATGCGGACATCGAAATTTTGGGTTATAAAGCACGCTGCTTATTGGATACGGGCGCCTGTGTTAGCATTCTGGGCCGAGGCTGTAGGGAATTCGTTGACGAAATCGGTGTTCCGATCCAATGTTATGTATCTTCCGTTAGAACCGCTGGCGGTCGGAGGCATAATGTTCTCGGAAAAGTGACGGTACCTGTAAGAATCAATACATTAGAACGTGAAATTACATTTTTCTTATGCCCGTATCTCGAGCAGAATATCTACCTGGGCGTTGACTTTTGGCGTATTTTCGAGCTGGCACCTGAGGTTATATCGGTTGAGGAGATCGACTTTACCAAGTTAGAACAGGAAATGGTCCCCGAAGAAGATAAGAATGAACGGCGTGTATTACATAATCTCACACAAGAGCAAAAAGAACGATT
This sequence comes from Campiglossa producta, assembly GCA_964058755.1. Classification (NCBI taxonomy): domain Eukaryota; kingdom Metazoa; phylum Arthropoda; class Insecta; order Diptera; family Tephritidae; genus Campiglossa; species Campiglossa producta. Next base: position 109,508,890 of record CAXKVI010000002.1, on the reverse strand, counting down.
AGAAAAAGTAGTAAACGTTTTTAAAACTTTTGAAAAGAATGGATTGGGTCGAACAAGTTTAGAAAAACACACCATTAAACTTGTAGACGAAGCGGTGCCAATTAAAGAGCGGCATCACCCTCTGTATCCTGCTATGCAATCAATAGTGTATGAAGAAGTCGGTCGTATGTTGGAACTGGGTGTAATCGAGGAGAGTGAGGGCCCGTGGAGTAACCGAACGACAGTTTTGCGCAAACCGGGTAAAAATCGGTTCTGCCTGGATGCGCGCAAGCGGAACACAGTGACGGTGAAAGACGCGTATCCACTTCAAAATATTGAGGGCATATTGAGTCGTCTGGACGACACTCACTACATAAGTAGCGTCGACCTGAAGCATGCATTATGGCAGATCGAGTTGGACGATGCCAGAAAAAATCAAGGCCATTCAAAACATTTCTGTACCTACAACAGTGAAACAAGTTCGGAGCTTTCTTGGTACTGCTGGCTGGTATAGGCGTTTTATTCAGGACTTCGCGACGATGGCCGCGCCTCTGACAGAGGCTTTGAAAAAGGGAAGAAAGTTCGAAATATCGACGGAGGCATTAGAGGCATTCAATAGCCTAAAAAGAGTTCTAACGAGCGCGCCAGTTTTGAAACATACGGATTTTTCGAAGCGATTCTGGGTGCAATGTGATGCATCTGATTATGGTCTTGGGCGGTTTTATATCAGAAAGAAAACAACGACGCAGAGAAACCAATCGCGTATTATTCTCAAAATTTTAATGAGTGTCAGCATAAATATAGTACGACTAAAGGAGTGCATCGTGGCAGTGATGGCTGTCAAGAGATTTCGGCCCTATATTGACCTGATGCCATTTACGGTGGTAACTGACCACGCAAGACTCAAATGGTTAATGTCATTGAAGGATTTAAATGGTCGTTTAGCTAGATGGTATTTGCAATTGCAAGCTTTTAATTTTGAAATAGAACACCGTAAAGGCTCAGACAATATAGTGGCCGACACACTGTCGCGTTGCATAGAAGAAGTCAGTTTATCAACGATGGCGAACATGGACACAGTCGAGTTCGAATCGGAGGATTATCGAGAGCTGATAAAAACTATTGAGAATAATAACGATCGGCTCCCCGATCTGAAGGTGGAAGATGGTAGGGTCTCTAAAAAGTTTTTGTACAAGAATATGGAATTAGAGAAAAACGAGTGGAAGCTATGGGTCCCCGACGCTTTGACGTCTAACCTTATCGATAATGCCCACTGATTGGGAAAGAAGTAGTCACGGTTCGCCCGTTTCAGAAGCTGTACATAGATTTTTCGGCAAATATCCAAGATCTAAAAGGGGTAACTGCTTCATTTTCATTGTAATGGATCATTTTTCAAAGTTTATCTTTCTAAAAGCGATGCGTGAAGCCACCGCTGGGAATGTAGTTAGGTTCATTACCGACGAGATTTTCCATAAGTTCGGTGTACCGGAAATTATTCACTCAGACAACGGAAAGCAATTCGTCTCAAAGCAATTCTCAGAATTGTTAGAAAATTATGGCGTAAAGCATATGAAAACTGCCTTTTACTCTCCGCAGTCGAATGCTGCTGAAAGAGCAAGTCAATCTGTGCTAGCCGCAATTAGGTCATATCTCGAGAACGACCATCGAGATTGGGATTTATATTTAACAGAGATTGAATGTTCTCTCCGTAGCGCGGTACACTCGGCCACGGGCGTTTCACCGTATTTTGCTTTATTTGGTTATAACATGTTTACAAATGGGGCAGACTATGCCGTAGTACGAAAATTAGACTGTCTGTCAGATAACGAGGTGTTCACCCTCGACAACAGCGATAAACTTAGGATAATGTGGGAGAAAATCAAAGAGAATTTGCACGATTCCTATGAGACGAATGCGGCTAGATATAATAAAAGAATACGCGAGATAATATTTATACCGGGACAAGAAGTTTATAAGCGAAATTTTGTGCTTAACGATTTTAAGCAAAACATTAATACTAAGTTTTGCAGGAAATTTACGAAATGTCGGGTACTAAGGTTTTGGGTAACAACATGTACCTATTAGAGTGTCTAGCAGGAAAAAGTCTGGGAGCCTGGCACGCTAAAGATATAAAACAATAGTGTTGTAGTAACCTGATGCGTCTCTTCGTTGATGAGGGTCAAGTCGCGGAGAGACCGCAATCCAAAATTGTCCACAAGAAAATTACCTGCAAAAATCACATAAAGTAAACATTTTTATATATATACATATATCGTTTGAGTACTTCCCGTAAAGCAGCATACAATTTGGTGGTATTAGTTTCCTTTAGGGGACAACTCCTAATAAATTAGCTAAAAATATGGGAGATACCTCAAAAGACGCGTTTTGGCCTCAGGATCACGAATCCGGAAGCGCTTTTTTAATTTTTTCTTTTAGTGAAAAGTTATGGTCAAAAAACCGAAAAATGACCCGGGTCCGATACCAAAATTGGGGCGGAATCCATGGTATTTATGTGCGAAACACCTTTTTGAGTTGGCGGCCTTCGGCCGCGCTTATAAAAAATAACCCTGGGCTACGCCATCCCAAGTCCGGACGTGTGACATAACCGTGGCTACCGCCACGGCGCGACATTTTTTGCACGTTTTTAGGGACAGTCTAATAATATTACAACAACCACATGAAAATTTGAAACTTTGATTGCAAATATCTCTGCAGAGAAGCAAAATATTAAAAAAGCGCTTCCGGATTCGTGATCCTGAGGCCAAAACGCGTCTTTTGAGGTATCTCCCATATTTTTAGCTAATTTATTAGGAGTTGTCCTCTAAAGGAAACTAATACCAATTTGGTTAGTCAATTTCCTACCAGGAAATGTGTCTAGTCATACAGGGGCAGATATTCCTGAAGAAGATTTGCCAAAATTCGTGCGGGTGGCAGCCAAAGAAAGGGTCGCAGGAAATGTGGCAAAAGTGGTCATAACACTTGGGGTTCGTGGGCAATATGGTTAGCTGCAGGTGTGTGGTACATTCTTAATGGCCAAATAACACTTTTTTTTTTTTTTTTTTTTTTTACATTTTATTAGTAAAAATAAAAGTCCGGCACTTCAGATTGCGTGCCTTTTTGTTTGTTTATTTATGCAGACAGGAGAAATGTCAAAAAGGCTGACAATTGGAATTTTCCACCAATGGGAAATTTTAATAATATCCCATTGAAAAGGTTGCCATATAACAAGTGAGGGTGTGGTGAGTAAAGTAAAAGGGACAGACATACGGTAATGACCGCTGATACTGATGGCTGGAAATACAATAATAGAACAATACAAAACGGGAAGGTAAAACGGAGTTACTGTTGTATTTGGGCCTATATATAGAGGGTCATCGGTAAGTCGAAAGAGAAAACTGTTCATAATCCCAAGTCAGCACTTCGAGAGTGCGCAAGTCGGTGCGGCAAACGTGTTGCGAAAATAAAGTTTTAAATTCATATATATATACATTTCCCTGTGCGCGAAGTCCAGTAAGGACAATACGTTTTATTTGCACAAAAAAGTTAATGTTTTTATATATTTAAATGAAGTGAGGCGAAAAGCTAAACAATTAATTAAACTATTTAACAGTATTGTCGGTGACTGGAGTCCCCAATAAGCGGTTTTAATGTCTGGATATCCGGGAACAGGGCAGAGCAGAGGAGTGCCCCATCTATAAGAATCTGAAATACTCACATTTGAGAGCAGTTTCGACATGGTAAGTCACTATAACTCTAAATTTTTCTTTGACCTTTTTTTTGGGCTTTTTCTTTTTTGCTTCGCGTCCTTTTGGAGTTCGCGTAATCTGTCATTTCGACTACGGTCACTCTAAAATGTCACAGTGTAAATCCCCACTAAATCTTATCAATTCAAATAAATTCTCATTTCTTGAGATTTTTTTGGTAATTTTTATTTTTTTTCGGGCGGGATTATAATTTTGAAAAAAATTACGCCTATTTATAGTGTGTGCGGTGCGCGAACGTCAAAATGGCGTCGGCGTACCGATTTTCATAGACAACCCCGTAACCAGAGCTGTTAATTTTGATTAGTAATTAGTAATTGATGGATTAGAAGGTTTTTTTAATTAGTAATGATTATTTTAATTGCTTTCAAGAAAAAGCAATTACTAATGGATTACGATTAGAAAAAATAAAAAAAATAAAAAAAAAATTAAAAAATCAAAAAAATCAAAAATAATCAAAAGTAATCAAAAACGGCTTTTTTTGATTATTTTTGATTTTTTCTTGATTTTTTTTAATTTTTTTATGATTTTTTTTATTTTTTTTGATTTGTTTTGATTTTTTTTTTTATTATTTTAAAGTTTTGTTGTTAAAAGTATAAACATCTGTGTATCTTTGTATGCAAATATATACACCTACTTACAGTTTGGGGCTCATGGATTTCTAGAGTGAACCTTGATCGCTAAGTATATGTACATATGAGAAAAAATTCCAGGTTTAATGGTTATATTGGTTGGAGTGATGATAACACTAGTTTACAAATAATTAATTTGAAAAAATACCAAGATATTCATGTATATGGGTGAATTGGCACTGATATGCCAAGCACAAAACATATTTTTTAAATTTTTTGTATGGGTAGGTTTTCGAGATATCGGTAATTTTGTGTTTTTTCAGGTATCACTTTATTCAAAAATTCTTTTTGCCAATGTGGCAAAAGCGATGGAGCTAAGCGATACCTCGCTCGAAAGGAAAATAAAATACGCTTCTAACGACGTATAAAACGTAAGGGTGGGTCAAACCATCGCTGAGCAATTGATGGCCAAAGTCGAAATTTTGTCGAATTTTTACGATTTTTGAAAAAAAATTGATTTTAAAAATGTTTTTTTCATGCGAAGTTGTGAAAATCAGAACTGTTTATTTTTTCGAAAATTAGGGTGTATAATTGCAAATACTTTAAGCGTAATATTACCAAGATCTAGGAAAAACTGTATTTTTGGCGATTTTTTTGTAACTTTCAACATCTCTACTTTTAATAGAATTGTAAAAGGTCGATGTATTTGATGAGTATTGTAGATATTCAACAAAATATTCACAGTATTAGTCATTACTAAGCCAATAAAGTCCAAAACAACCGTTTTTAGAATTTTTGTCGGTCTGTCTGTAAACTAGTGTAATTTCTCCTTTTATATGTAAACGGCTAGTGTCGGACATTTCTCGTTTGATACCCTACGGGTACGGTCGGATAGTTCTATTTGAACACTTATAAGGCTAGGCTCACACTGCAACCTACTTCGGCCGTCCGGCAACAATCACACATCCACACACATGTGTTTTAAATGAGCCCCTCGATTTCATCCGATTTCACCCGAATGTAAACAAACTTTGACAAATTAAAACATAGGCATACCAACTATGTCCAAAAGAGACTTGTAATGATCAATTGATCAAAAATTAAGCGGTTATTGTCCATAGAGACATGTCCCGGATTAATAAATTTCGTCCACAATGGGCGACGTAGTCATTTATGGGCATTTGACATTTGATTTACTATCGTACAGTACTATTAACAAGTTGTAAATTACACCGCTACATTCCATATTTTTCATATTAATATTGATTATTTTTTGAGAAGCGCCAGTCTTCTGTTTAGGTTGTAGTTCGACCACTTGATGAGAACTAGTACAAAAGATCTCGAAATTTTTCCTCCAGGGATATTTATTTATGTGCATCAATACATGCATTTATATAAAAGAACTTCTTGCTTGACCTATACATTTGTATGTTTCTGCAGGTGAATATTTACGTATGTACATATTTTTCTACAACAGTACTGGAAAAAAATCAAAAAAAAATCAAAAGTAATCAAAAGTAATCATTACTTTTGATTATTTTTGATTACTTTTGAATTTTGAATTTTTTTTTTTTTGGATTTTTTTTAATTTTTTCTATTTTTTTTTTTGATTTTTTTTTAATCAATTGAAAAATAATCATTAAAAAGTGAAAGTAATTGGTAATCAATCATTAGGTGGCTTCTCAAAAAATAATCAATGAAATGCTAATCATTACCGATTACTAATCAATTATTAACAGGTCTGCCCGTAACCCTAAAATTTTCTGTTTTTATAGTGGGTACACCCTAATCTCATAACCAAAAGCAATTGCGGAGCCACAGGGAAATTTTCATTTTTACTTCATTTCAACAACCCGAATTTTCACCAACGTTGAGTTAGCCAAGTTTTCATCCTAGCGAAAAGCACTACAGTGTCTCAACAACCGTTTATACAAATCGTTCATATGTCTTAATATATGTATGTAAAATTTGTAATGATCATTGTAAAACTCGATATAGGTTAATTTTTCAAATCTAGAGGGATAGACGATCTCACGGGCGGATCAACTAAACCTATAAAGCATAAAAACCTATTTTTTTGTGGCTGTAAAATTCCGCCCCCAAAATCCCTTAAAATCCCTTAAAGAGCTCTTTCAGGTAGGCCATAGGATTTGGGCTGTAAATACGAAAATTTCGACGATTCAAGTTTAGTTTTTTTTGTCGTGCAGACAGGAAATCCCTTTGAATTAAATAGATACCTTTATATATATACAGGATATCTTCTGTTTATGTAATTTTTGGCTTTTAATCAAACATGTTAATGTCGTCTTGATGTTGAGACACAGAAATTTAAGTACAGTTTTGTTATATTTTCCTATACGTTCGGTCAGACCGAGATGTTCAGATAAAAAGTGTACTATAGTGCTATAATCGGCGTTAATCGTTTTAAAAAATGTTATAGTTTTTCTTTTGCAATTGTAAGGTTTTTTTTCAAAGGATGAGTTTTTTTTTAATACGTATATGCATGTAACCAATTTCGTTGCCAATAAGTAACGCTTTTTTATACCCAGTGTACTAGTACTAGTACAAGGGTATATTAATGTTGTTCACATAACGGTTGTATGTAACGGCACAAAATAATCGAGATAGATATAGAGTTGCATATATGAAAGTTCTTAGGATTAAAAGAGGAGTCCATTAAGACATGTCCGTCCGTCTGTCCGTCCGTGTACACGATAACTTGAGTAAAAATTAAGATATTTGCATGAAATTTTGTACACTGGTTACTTTCTGGCCAAGGTAGGTTGCTATTGAAAATGGGCGAAGCCGGATGATAACCACGCCCCCTTTTTCGATATCGAAAATTTCGAAAATCACACAAATTGACTTATCTCGGCAGCTGAAATGGCTAAAATTATATAATTTTATAGGGGAATCCCCCTGGTCATTCTCTTATGATTTTTCCATAAATTTTTTATAGTGGGCGTGGCACCGCCCACTTTTAAGGGAGGCGTTTTTGAAAATTTGACTGGTCGTAACTTTTAAACTGATTACGATAGAACGATGGAATTCGGCACAAAGAATACTAGTATCGGTGGGAGTATACCTGATGAAAGTGGATAAAATCGCCCTTCAACCACGCCCACTTTCGATATCGAAAATTTCGAAAATCACACAAATTGACTTATCTCGGAAGCTGAAATGGCTAATATGATATAATTTTATAGGTGAATCCCCTTTGTCATAAATTTTTTATAGTGGGCGTGGCACCGCCCACTTTTAAGGGAGGCGTTTTTGAAAATTTGACTGGTCGTAACTCTTAAACAGATTACGATAGAACGATGGAATTTGGTACAAAGCATACTAGTATCGTTGGGAGTATACCTGATGAAAGTGGATAAAATCGCCCTTCAACCACGCCCACTTTCGATATCGAAAATTTCGAAAATCACATAAATTGACATATCTCGGTAGCTGAAATGGCTACAATGATATCATTTTATAGGTGTATCCCCCTGGTAATTCTCTTATGATTTTTCCATAAATTTTTTATAGGGGGCGTGGCACCGCCCACTTTTAAGGAAGGCATTTTTGAAAATTTGACTGGTCGTAACTTTTAAACTGATTACGATGGAATTTGGCAAAAAACATACTAGTATCGTTGGGAGTATACCTGATGAAAATGGATAAAATCGCCCTCCAAACATGCCCACTTTCGATATCGAAAATTTCGAAAATCACATAAATTGACATAATTCGCTAACGGAAATGGGTAAAATTATATAATTTTATAGGTGAATCCCCATGGTCCTTATATAATGATTTTTTGATAAATTTTCTAAAGTGGGCGCGGCCCCGCCCACTTTTAAGGGAGGCATTTTTATACCCAGCGTACTAGTACAGGGGTATTATAATTAACTGTACTATGTACCGGCGCAAAATAATCAAGATCCATGTATGAAAGTTCTTAGGTTGAAAAGAGGAGTGTATTCAGGCATGTCCGTCCGTCCGTCCGTCCGTCTTTGTACATGATAACTTGAGTAAAAATTAAGATATTTGCATGAAATTTTATATACAGGTTACTTTTTGGCCAAGGTAGGTTGCTATTGAAAATGGGCGAAATCGGATGATAACCACGCCCCCTTTTTCGATATCGAAAATTTCGAAAATCATACAAATTAACATAAATTGAGTAAAAATTGAGGAATTTTCGTGAAATTTGGTATACAAATTACTCGGATTATAACCACGTCCCTTTTGTCGGTATCGAAAATTTCGAAAATCACATAAACTGACATATATCGGTAGCTGAAATTGATAAAATGATATAATTTCATAGGTGAATCTCTCTTATCATTCTATTATGATTTTCTGTTAAATTTTAAAAAGTGGCCGTGGTACCGCCCACTTTCAAGGGAGGCATTTTGGAAAATTCGACTGGTCGTAACTTTTAAACAAATTATGGTAGAACGATGAAATTTAGCACAAATCATACTAGTACTGTTGGGAGTATACATACGTGATGAAATTGGATAAAATCCCCGTCTAACCACGGCTACTCTCGATATCGAAAATTTATAAAATCACCTAAAAGTTTTAAACTGATTACGGTAGAATCGTGAAATTCGACACAAGGTATACTAGAGTTATAGGAAGTATACCTGTTGAAATTAAACGAAATCGCTTCCCAATCACGTCCACTTTCAATATGGAAAATTTCGAAAATCACATAAATTGACATAATTCGGTAAGGTAAATAACTAAAATAGTATAATTATAGTATAATTTGGTAGTTAAATTTGTAAGGAATTGTCTACTATTAACGAGTCTTAAAATATGAGTTAATTTTGTTAAGTGAGCCAGCTATAATTTTTTCGACGGCCATGTATTTTATTGAAAGTGGGTAGTATGGCTCAGAACGATTAAACAAAAATACGTATAAAATTTTTCAAAATTCGAATTATTTTGAAAGTTATATCTATCAACAGTTTTCGAAATTCCTCACTTTTTGATGATTTTCTCACGATTGGTCAAACCGATTTTGCTAATTTTTTAAATATATAAATTTTTTTTGCAAACATTATTCGCAATTTTTAACTTCTCCATCGTGGCGAGATGGCGCTTTTGTATGATGTTGTTTTTTGGCACTTTAAGGGAGCGGAAGTTATTTACATCAAAAAGTAAGGAATTTCGAAAAGTGGTGATAGCTATAACTTTGAAAATAATTTGAATTTCGAAAAACTGGCCCAAACGTATTTTTTTCAATTTAAAACTTTGTCACAAATTGGGCGTAAGTATATTAGAAGTAAGAAATGTATTCAACTATAAATAAGATTTTGAGGGCCACGAACAATGTACATATATGTTATACCGTAGCATAAATAAATATTAATTTTATAAACTAACTAATAAATTTATTGAGTTCGTTTTTCCCAAATTATAATATATATAGAAAATATATAACTTATAGGTACTACTATTGTTTCCATACACTGGGTATTTAATGGTCGGCTTACCCACTTACCCACTTACACTGGGTATTTAATGGGCGGCCGCCGCACAGTGTAACTTTTTTCACTTTTAGGATGCCAAAAGTCCAAAAAACAATGTTCTCCAATCTCAAAAACTTTTTGGCATGCAACAGATAAATAACCAACTGTTAAAAAAATGTACACAAAGTAAAGTAAAACCCCCACGATCACCATGATAAGCATTATGAAACTTGGATAACTGAAACCAGTGTAAAAATCATTTCACGGAACAAAATTTTTGACTAAATTTGTGGCCACGTGGCGGATTTTTGGATAGCTGTTTTGACTTGATACTATTTGATTTGTTATACTAGGGTAATTTATAACAGCATTAGTAAGTTTTAGGCACGTAGGCATTTTTTTAAATATTTTTTTTTTTGTTTAGACAGCCACTAAAAATTGGGTAAGCTTAAAAAAATTTTCGTTTTCAATAGAATAAAACTTACATGATTTGGCCCAATTTGATTGAACGAATACATACACATTAAAGGGAATTTCATACAGTTTCAGATAAAAAAAAAAACCATTGCGAAGTTTTGCGTATCGCCTACTTAAGGTCTCTATGCCCGCGCTCACGAATGAATGCACAGTGACCTAGCAATGGAATGTCCTCAATTCGAGTCTACAACACTACATCCCAAAAAAAGACAGTTATACCTGAAATGGTAAAACACAGAAAAAGGAACCTTGTGCACTGAATACCCTTCATTGTTTGTCATATGGGTTTTCCAACAGTTTTCCCATAGTTAACGAGTTGTGTACTTATCCCATCAACTTATGTTATGTATGCACGCCTACCTGCAGGTCGTCTATTATGGGTGATACTTCTAAGCAATTTAGTGCTTCGGGAATATACATATGTATGTATACATCATATAAACGCGTACCTAAAGCTCGCTCGGAGTTTGAGATCATAGGTAGATCGTTGAAACAAAGAAATGGGTAAGTATAGTTTTGTTAAGCATTAGCAGGTATTATTTTCCAGTAAAAACCCAGTTTCATATTCTATGCTTGGGCTAAGACTATATAAATAGAGAACATAGCTAAAAAGTGTAATGGAGTGTGGTTGCTAAGTGACCTTGCTCAATCCCGACTCTTGCGTCCTCGTTCGTGCACTCTGGGCAACGGGAGCTACCTAGGCTCGCGGCAGAAAGAGAGGGAGCCCCGGTGGGGCCACTCTGACATACTTGGTTTAAGGGCTCACCGAGGTTTTTGCGCAGCGTCTGTTCACCATGAGGTGCGGCTGCAAGCGGGCGTCTGTCTTGAAGCAAGCGGCTCGCTATATAAATGTGTAAATATTTTCCAAAAACCCCGAAACGGGTTGTGCGCTGGGTTTGGGACCCGCCACGTAAAAAATTTAGTCCAATGAAAAATAAATTAAAGCCTCGGATGAGAACCCCCTTTAATGTTGACGACCCGGCAAAACGAATAAGGCATAATGATTTGGATATTAGGGCATGTACCGGGAATGTCCGGACCCTTTCAAGGGACGGTACCGCTGCCCGACTGGTTGATGTCCTCGTTAACGCAAAGGCTGACATCACCGCCCTGCAGGAAATGCGATGGACGGGACAAGGAAAGACGACCATCGGACCTTGTGACGTATACTACAGTGGCCAGACACGCGGCAAAGCGCGTGGTGTAGGATTCGTGGTGGGAAAGAGACTTCGCCGCCAAGTACTAGCGTTCACCCCCGTGGACGAGCGTCTCGCTGCGATCCGCATCAAAGCGAAATTTTTCAACATAACATTTATCTGCGCCTATGCGCCGACTGAGGAGACGGACGACGCAGAGAAGGACTCCTTCTACGATAAACTTGAACAGACTTATGATCGCTGCCCCCAACATGATATCAAAATCGTGCTCGGCGACTTTAATGCGAAGGTGGGCAAGGAAGGAGTCTTTGGTCCAACAGTTGGAAAATTTAGTCTCCATGATATAACATCCCCCAACGGCACTAGGTTGATTGATTTCGCTGCTGCTCGCAATATGGTCATCAGTAGTACCAGGTTCCAGCATAAACGAATACACCAAGCCACATGGCTGTCTCCTGATCAAAGAACAAGAAACCAGATTGATCATGTCATGATCGACGGCAGACATAGCTCCACCGTTCTGGACGTGCGTACCCTTCGTGGTCCCAATATCGACTCGGACCATTATCTTGTTGCAGCCAAGATACGCACACGCCTCTGTGTAGCAAAGAAAGTGCGCACAGTAACGGAAGGAAAGTTTGACGTCGAGAAGCTGCGCACGACACAGACAGCTGACAATTTCTCCACTCGACTCTCACACCTGCTATCGGAGAGCAATCCTCGACCTAACGATGCAACCGAGCAATGGAAGCATATCTCTCACTCATTACGTACCGCCGCTGAGGCCACTATAGGGTTCCAGCGAGCCCGCAAAAACAACTGGTACGATGAGGAATGCAGCACTGCCTCGGACAAAAAGGACGCTGCCTACAGGGAGACGTTGCGAACGGGCGCAACCCGCAGTGTATGGCAACGCTATCGTGAGGCAAAGAAGGAAGAGAGACGCCTTTTCAGAAAAAAGAAACGTGAGGCCGAAAGGCGTGAGTGTGAGGAGCTTGAGATGCTGGCTGACAGGAATGATGCCCGAAAATTCTATGAAAAGATCCGGCGGATGACGGAAGGTTTTAAGACCGGGGCAAGTTCCTGTAAGGACAATAATGGCGACCTGGTAACCGACGTACAGAGTGTACTTAAATTATGGAGGGAGCACTTCTCCTCACTGCTAAATTGCGAGGGAGACGTCGAACCCGATACCCCAATCCCTGACGATGGAAAAGTCGTCCCACCACCTGACTATGATGAAGTGAGGATAGCTATATCCCGGCTGAAAAACAACAAAGCGCCTGGAAAAGACGGACTGCCCGCCGAGCTGTTCAAACACGGAGGCGAAGAGCTGGTAAAAAGCATGCATCAGCTCTTATGCAGAATATGGTCAGACGAGTGCATGCCTCCAGATTGGAATTTAAGTGTGCTCTGCCCAATCCACAAGAAAGGCGATCCCGCTAACCGCACCAACTACCGCGGAATCAGCCTTCTTAATATCGCGTATAAGGTTCTTTCTAGCGTATTGTGTGAAAGACTGAAGCCCATCGTAGACAAGCTGATTGGACCTTATCAGTGTGGCTTTAGACCTGGTAAGTCTACCATCGACCAGATTTTCACGATACGCCAAATCCTGGAGAAGACCCATGATAAAAGAATCGGCACACACCATCTCTTTGTCGATTTCAAAGCCGCTTTTGACAGCGCAAAAAGGAGTTGCCTGTATGCCGCCATGTCTGAATTTGACTTCCCTGCAAAGCTTATACGGCTTTGCCAAATGACGTTGAGCAATACTAACAGCTCCGTCAGAGTCGGGAAGGACCTCTCTGAGCCATTTGAAACCAAACGAGGCTTCAGACAGGGCGACTCCCTTTCGTGCGATTTCTTCAACCTGATGCTGGAGAAGATAATTCGAGCAGCAGAGCTAAACCGCAATGGTACAATCTTTTACAAGAGCGTGCAATTGCTGGCGTATGCCGATGATATTGATATCATTGGCCTTAACAACCGCGCCGTAAGCGCTGCCTTCTCTGGACTGGATAAAGAAGCGAAAAAAGTGGGTCTTGCGGTCAACGAGGACAAGACGAAGTATTTGCTGTCATCAAAGAAAGAATCGGCGCACCTGCGCCTTGGCAGCCACGTCACTGTTGATAGTTACAAATTTGAAACTGTGAGGGACTTCGTCTATTTGGGAACCAGCATTAACACCGAAAATAATATCAGTCTAGAAATCCAACGGAGAATCACTCTTGCGAACAAGTGCTACTTTGGACTGAGTAGGCAATTGAGAAGTAAAGTCCTCTCTCGAAGAACAAAGATCGCGCTCTATAAGTCTCTCATCATACCTGTCCTGATGTATGGCTCAGACTCATGGACAATGTCAAGAGAAGATGAGATGGCCCTTGGAGTATTTGAGAGAAAAGTTCTCCGGAAGATTTATGGTCCTTCCCGTGATGCCGACGGCGAGTATCGAAGGAGATTTAACGATGAGCTGTACGAGCTTTACGCAGATCTGACCATAGTCCAGCGAATTAAAGCCCAAAGGCTCCGCTGGCTGGGTCACGTCATGCGAATGGACAAAGAAGCTCCAGCCCAGAAGGTTTTCCAATCGTCACCCGAATTCGGCAGCAGAGGAAGGGGGAGGCCTCGACTGAGATGGAAACAACAGGTGGAGGATGACTTGAACTCCCTTGGGGTTTCCAATTGGCGTCAGTTATCGCTAAAAAGGAATGACTGGCGTGCTTTGATAGGCGACGGCCAAAATCGCTTAGGCGGTTAAGCGCCAATAAATGATGATGATGATAGCTAAAAATGAATCATACCAAAGACGGACTGCATTGAAGTAAACCCAACTGCACTGTACCAAGTTTTCCTATATCATCAACTAGTTATGGCTATTTCACGAAATGCACTCTTTGAAGTTTGGCTAAAAAGCGAAAATGGAGAAAAGAACAAAGCCATACTAAACCATATTTTGAGTATAATTGGAAGAGATGTGGATCATTCAAAATTAGAAAAATACATCATCCAGCTAACTTATAATATTCGTAAGAGATGGGAACGTTGTCCTCGATCTACAAGTAGATTTATTAAGCAAAACTCTGAATGGTTATCAGAAAATATGGATTTCACTTATTATTTGCTTGATGTTCAGCCATGTACTTCTCGTGATATTCCTAATCGAGGAAGGCCAACTAAAAACTTCTCCGAGTCATCTATGCGCACAAGAAAACGAAAAGCTAAGGAACTAATGAACAATGTCGATAATGATCAACTGTTACTGGCAGCGGGAATGAAATTACGATCATCAGGGAAAAGAAATTCAGCAAAAATAATTGAGGAGTTGTCCACAGCATCACCATCAAGAGGCACTGCAATCAAGAAATCCCGAATATCGGAACAAAATAAGAAAAGTTTGTCACCAAATCAAGCAATCGCGATGATACTTGACTCAAATCTTTCAATACATGAATACTCCCTGATCCGACAGCACACTTCAGAAGTTAACAGAAAAATATATCCTTCATATAACTGTTTAAAAGAATCAAAGGATTTATGCTATCCTGAAAAAATAACCGTAACGGAAACCTATGCAGAAATTGAATTGCAATCCCTAACTGATCACAGCATAAGAAGATTGTGTCTTGCACAAAAAGAGGTATTGCTTTCTATTCCTGAAGTTAAAGAACTAATTGCAATTATAAAATGGGGTTGTGATGGAGCTGAGCAAAGCTGTTACAAACAACAATTTTCGGAGGAAAACCAATCGGACACTAGTATGTTTTTCATTTCACTAGTACTCCTTCAATTGTATACAATGGTTGACGAACGAAAGGTTATAGTTTGGAGTAATCCTGCTCCATCTTCCACGAGATACTGCCGACCGATAAAATTTGTTTTTACAAAAGAAACACGAGATGTCATTTCAAATTAGGTGCAGTCTGTCAAAGACCAAATTTCCAGTCTTCGTCCTACAACAATTCAAACAGATAACCTGAACTTACTAGTGAAATCAACGTTTGTGTTGTGCATGATTGATGGCAAAGTTTGCAACGCTCTGTCGGCATATACATCATCGCAAAAGTGCTACATATGTGGGGCTTCTCCAAAAGATATGAACAATATGCGAGCCCTGTCAGAGCGAAATGTTGACGAAAGCATGCTCGCTTTCGGAATTTCCCCTTTACATACATTCTTGGATACGATGCATGGAATGTATGCTACACATCGCTTATCGAATGGAAATGAAGACCTGGTGTGTGCGGGGCGAAGAAAATAAGGAAAAGATGAACAAGAAGAAAGAACATATCCAAAACAGATTCAGGAAAGAAGTTGGCCTTTTGATTTATATGCCAAAGCAAAAAACCGGCAACACAAATGATGGCAACACTGCGAGAAGATTCTTTGGAGATCCTGAAATAACATCAGACATAACCGGCATAAACATCAATCTTTTGAGAAGGTTTCATACAATACTTTCATGCATAGGATGTGGGTTTCAAATAAATTCTGAAGCTTTTGACCACTATGTGACCGAGACAAGGGAACTATATTTATCGGAATATGCTTGGTTCAATATGCCAGTGAGCGTACATAAAATTCTGTTTCATGGAACCAGTATAATCGTGTCTGCTATTCTTCCTATTGGTCAACTTTCGGAAGAAGCTCAAGAGTCCAGAAACAAAGATGCACGAAACTATCGTGAACTTTTCACCAGAAAAAAGTCAAGGATTTGTAGTAACTTGGATTTGCTGCACAGATTGCTGATATCGTCAGACCCGGTTATAAACAGTTTGCGGAAAACCCCTAGGTCAAAGCGGCGAGTATTGACGAGTGAAGTTATCTATTGGTTTATTATCTGAGCCAGAGCATGTCGATGATATTGACTCCGACTAAATTTATACCAGTTATAGTATTACTTTTTATTTATAAAAATATATAAATATATATACCTATGTTGTGTTTGACTTTGAAAATAGAATTTTTTAAATATAAATTAAAAGCCTCTAAGGAAACGTTAAGAAATCTAAACAACTTTTATTTATATTGGCACTGGAAAATACTTTTAAATTAGAAAATGTGATTATGTGAAATTTCACCTTATATGGGGGCAAGGAGAAAAAGTTGGCGGATCACGCCCATTTTTTATCTAGAATCAGACTTAGGTATCTGAAGCCACACTACAAAATTTCAAATGAATTGCTCCTTTGGTTTGGCTGTTATTAATTTTGGCATCCTAAAAATGACAAAAGTTACACTGTGCGCCGTGGTGTAGCGGTTAAGTGTTCGGCCTTCTACACGAAGTCGTGGCGGTTCGATGCCCGGCAAAAGTAACATCAAAAATTATTTAGAAAAAGTATTTTTCTAAACGGGGTCGCCCCTCGGCAGTAGTTTGGCAAACTCTCCGGGTGTATTCCTGCCAGGAAAAACTCAAAAGCAACACACCACAAGTGTTGGAAAGAGAAGCTCGGCTAAAAATCTCGTTAGAGGTTATGATATCGCCGCCATTAGTTTTTTTTTTACTCGAACTTAGACTTCCTTACTTGTTTATACTAGATTTTAAGAAAATTTTATTCATTAAAATGTTGTATTGAAATTGAAAAGATAAATTATGGCGTGCTAAATTAACTGGGTGGGGAGAGTGATGATGACGAAAGGGTACGTAAAGAGGAATCTGTAGCAAAGGTAAGATAGGGGACTGCGAGATCCGAAGGAAAACGAGCGGTCCAAGGAAGGGTGGGCTTCCGGAGGGGATCTATGGAGTAGAACGATACGAGGGTTGTAACAATCCGCCTGCAGCGATGTGGCCAAGGGTTGAGAACTGCGCCTTGCCAAACTGAGCTAGCTGAGGGGCGTTCCACATCGATAGCACAAAGGTTTGGTTCCCAAAGATGATGAGGAGGCGTTAATTCGCAGAACATCAATTTTACCAAACGCTATAAAAGGTTTCAAAGAAGTGGTTAGCAATAAGCTATACGCATATTTGAATGACCCGATGCCAAGTCCTGAAATTTGGAATAAATATGGTGCACTGAAGGAAGCGTGTCAAGCGTTCAATACCCCGCTTACGTCATCAGCGCCCGTCCAAAGGCTGTTTCATAAGGCATAGTCAATAACCCAAGACGGAATTCATTGTTTGGCTTTCCTTTTGAAAAGTTTGTACTAATGAAGTCGAATATAAACTTTTTGTGATACATAAGTATGTATGAAATATAAATCAGCATATTTTTTCCAGAATGTCGCTTTAATTTTTATACTTTAACAAGTATTTAGGGTTTATGTTTACGATGAAATTTTGATAAAAGTTATTTCAAGTTTGTTAATAATATGAATTAAATGACCTAAAAAAAATATTTCAAAACAGTTGATCTAATCAAATTTAATGAAAACTAATCGAGAAATCTAATCGATTATTTTTTTGATTAGTTTCGATTAGATATGCTAATCGTCGCTAATCGCCATTAAACTTTTGATTAGCTCTAATCTAATCACGTAGTAATCAAAATATAAAGAAGCAAAAAAAATCGAATGATTAGATTACTTGATTTTTCTAATCGTAATGATTTCTAATTCTAATCGAAGTTCCCCAGCTGAACTCAGAAATCATCAATCTCCTCTTTCTAAGGACTCTAATCAATTTTCGTTTCTTTGTCCTTGCAAATTTACGTCAGGCGTCATACTAATCATGTACTACATATACTAAAATTAGCCAAATCCACACCCGTGAGAGATAAGAACGAAACATTAAAACATTGATAGATGTGTCGGATAGACATAGAAGCTACAGAGACATATGGGTGTTTCCCAGAAAAAGTCAACCAAAATTACAATTTTATATGGAAAAAAATTGGTTTTTTACTAGTAAAATAAAGTCCGCAGCGTAACGTCCGCAACAGATATATGTAACGATTACTTACAAACAGCTTTTCTTATTTATTTTTGTGTTGTTTTTGAAGAACTCAGATGAATGTAAATCTTTAATTTATTCTTAAAGGTTTTTACCTTAATAATAATAATATCATATGGAGAATATGTTCCCTGTTTCATTTTGTATAAAAATTATTAATACATTATTTCTCCGAAAATCATTGTTTAAAGAGATATTGGTCTCTAAAGCCATGCATAATTTTTAGGTTAATTTTTGAACTTTGGGTCAAATGCGCGTGGCTATTTCCCACTACAGGTGGTCAGATTTTTATGCAAATCTTATTTTCTATTGTCAAGCTATCAGAAAATGCGCGGGGAGCGAAAAAATTCAATACTTTTGCAAATCCCGTATGTTTTGTGGTCACTCTAATAAGTAGTGAAATGATAAGGGGTTTGTTAAAGTTATGTGAGTTCAGGAGAACCTACGCTAGTCCT
Organism: Campiglossa producta; assembly: GCA_964058755.1. Lineage (NCBI taxonomy): Eukaryota > Metazoa > Arthropoda > Insecta > Diptera > Tephritidae > Campiglossa > Campiglossa producta. Next base: position 109,490,129 of record CAXKVI010000002.1, on the reverse strand, counting down.
TTTGTTAAGGAAATGCAGAGTTCCTAGTGTAATTATTGATATACATATTCAACAAACTTGCGAAAAATTCGGTTATGTATGTATATAGGTAAAAACACAAAAGTAGTCGAACTTAATGCGATCAGCCAATTAATGCGATGTAATATAACAGATAATGAAAACATAGATCCCTTTTTATATATCCAGTCGATTTCAAGTACATATTCAATAAGTTAGTTTTTAAAATTAAGCAATGAATCCTCGAAATCCCTGGCGTGTTACAATCCCTTAAACGCTTAATAAAGTGTACGTAAAAATAAATATCCTATATCTATTCCACATTATTAAATATTTAATTGAAAATTAAATTATTTAAGTGCTAAAACTTTCGACTTAAACCATATAAAGTAAATAAAACTACACCTTTTAGTCCAGGGATAGCCAGGGATAGCTTTAAACTTCTGGCCTGCTGCTAACATCAACGCCTAAATGAAGGCAACGGTTATATTTATTTTTGTCAAGTTATGTTGCTAACGCCGAACCTTTTAACATTGAAAAAAGTCCGTTACGATCTTTTTTAACATTAACATTTTTTTCATTCCATTCCCACCGCCAAGGCCTGCGATAAAATCCATGCAATAGCTTAAAAAACAATCAAATGCAACTACAAATGTATATGCAAGATACGTTCGCTGGGTTTGAGGGGTGCACGCGAGCGAATCAATAAATAGTAAAAAGATTTAAAGTTTTGTTATATATTTTTTATATAACTATTTAATTAGTTTTTATTTAAACTTGTTTGGTTTTTACACTTGGCATAACAATGATTAAAATGAGGCGATGCTAACTATAACATGACACGATGAATACTAACTAACTTAGAGCTTTTGTTAAGATCTCTTTCTAGGCTCTTTAATGAGACCGTTAAGCGTTCAGTCAAATAGGTAAAAGTTTTGGAAGTAAATCGACAGTACTTATGAGTACATATTGAGTGCGTAATGAGGAGGCAGAGTTAGGGAATTAGTTTATGGTGAGAGGGAGAATGCACATACATAACTCGCCCACCGTAAAAAAATTCGCGTCTCTGCGAATGACACGCCAAGAATAAGAGTGTAAGTCGAAAATTACTGAAAAGTATATTAAGAGGATTGTTTTATTATCTAAAAAAAAATAATAGTAAAAGCTTAGGTAATTTTCGATTTACGTATTATGTAAGCAAATTGTAATATTTTTGACTTTTTTTTCTCTATTTGACGAATTGCATTTCGAAATTATTATGATAATAAAATGATAATTGATAATAATTGGAAAGAGAAGCTCGGCTAAAAATCTCTTTAGAGGTTATGATAACCTGTTGGTATTTCGCCGCCATTAGTCTTTTTTTTTTTTTTTTTTATATACATACGTTTAGATAGTTGCATATTCATGTTTCGCTTTTTATTCTTTTAGTTTGTTACACAATTTATAAAAATACAGTCATTATCGTTAATAAAATATATATGTACATAGATACATAAAAATACATATAAGCATAGATATATACAAGGGTAATATTTACAAGGTTTTGTGAGGCCTTTTGATCTGAGCTATGTCAATTTTATTTGGGTAACTAACAGGTAATTTTATAAATCTTTTGGCAGTTTTATTCCTATTAGCAAGAGCCCTACAAGACAGATGACAATCATTTGATACAACATTTGATTGTCATTGCTGCCAGCTAAACGATCATCGTTTCAATTATTTCACACGAGGAATAAGAAAAAGTTGATGTCCGTGTGAGTTTTTGTCTCTCTCTAACACATTAATAATTTTAAATAAATATATATCTGTACTCTTCATTCTCACGTTATTTTTAGATCAATGATGACTTCATAAATATCGTCAAAGTGATGTCACAACTGACAATTGTCATAACCTGTCAAAAATGATAAATTGCTGTTTGTTTTTAGTATTAAAATATTTATTCCTTTTTAAATAATATATGTACATATGTATGCAAAATGTGTTAATAATGTACAAAATATAAATATAAACAATATCTCAAACATTAACTATTTATTTTGGAAAGTGCAGTATTTGCTACAGCACAATTGTCCTTTGCTAATAAACATCATTGCTGATAGGCCCCACTGTTCCGACGTTGGTATGCGTTCATCTTATGGTATACGCACACTTCATTGCAAAATGAAAGGAACAAATGTATCAGGTGCTGTAGGAGAGCTATGTGCCCCCAAACTAATGATCCATGTACGTAGTGCTTCTAATGTGCGTTTTATCCAAGGCGCCTGCGAACGGATTGGAACCGTTGCGGAATGATGTACTTTCTGATGTCTCTGGAAACATATATTGGTGGAACAGTTGCTGCGGTAGCATGAAATTTGCTGGGTCATAAGCACCGGGCATTACTTCAATAAAAACACTTTTTGACCAGCAAGCAAACCAATTGTTCAATGAACGTATTGCATCGAAGGTTCCAATGTTGTCTACATTTCCAGACTGTAAAATATTTCTTCTTTTTTCCAGCAAACTTTTTTACCGCTTCGTATTTTTTAATTATATTTTGAAAATAATGAACATCGTACAAAATTTTTTTAAGTTTTGACAATAATTGAGAATACACCATTTCATATAATCATTTTATGCGTCATATGACAGTCAGCTATGACAATTCTCAGTATTCTGTTAAAAAAAATATCAGCATTGACAATTCCAAGTGAGAGTGTGTTAGTAAAAATATCAGTCCGTCTTGTAGGGAGGTTTTTTCATATAAACTTTTTCGTTGTTGAAACTCGGTACTTTTTCTCTTTTTGAGTTAATTTTTTCTATAGTTTGTTTTTTCTTTTCATAGGTATAACTTTTTATTTTCTCAAAGTCAATATCATTTCCGTTAATAAAATCTATAGGTTTTACCTTAGTTGAGCTGTGTACCGAATTATTATAGAAGCCAACAGCTTTAATCACAATTTCTTCTACCTCCAATGTGTTTTGCGTATTTTTTAAAATCCGTATTGTTCTAGTAATGTGGAATGCCGTCTTTCAACATCTGCATTGCCAGTGTGACTATTCGGCGTAGTAAAATGAGGAATAATATCATTTTCCCGGCAAAATAATCGTATAGACGCGTTGTTAAACTCATTGTACATTATTAGTTTTTTCGGTTTTCCTAACCATGCGAACCTTTCTTGTAGTTTGATTTTTATGTTGACCATGTTTCTGTTTGGTACTTTATGTACAGATGCCAACTTGGTGAATCTGACAATCGTGGTCAAAAAGCATGAACGAAAACAATAAAATACATCGGTGTGCACTATTTCATTGGGACTACCAGGAGTCTCTGTATGATTAAATAATTTTTTCAAGGGTTTTCTACACAAGGGTTTTCTACACAAATACATCACAACTGTTAATAAATCTGTTTATTATCTTTTTTAAATTTGGGTAAAAATATTTCAACTTCATTTGCTCATAATTTTCCATGATACCTCTATGGTTACTTTCAATGTGAACTTTATCTACTATCTCTAGCATTTCTTCATCACTCCTGACGTCTAAAGCTGTATAGCTGTGTAAAGTTATTAATTTTTCTTGAACTACGTTGTAAAGGTTATCGGGTAATTCTGAATGAATTCCTATTGTTCCTTTCTTTATGTGCCTTCTGAATAAATCACATAAATAAGTGTTATTACTTACATCGCATTCTTCTATATATATTATGAGGTATTTATTATATAAAACTTCCCTCGCTATGTTCTTGTTATGAACTAGTCGAATTTGGGTAGTATATTTGTTGACAATTGAATCCGAGATAAGGAAATGGTCATTTTGATTTTGAAGTGCTGAATGCACCGTATCTATAGAGTTCTCAAATAAAGACTTTATGTCTAGGTTTTCCTCGTTATGTATTTGTTGTCGACTAAGAAAGTCGGCTACCTTATTTTCTTTACCTCTGAGATATTCAACTTCGAACTCGTATTCGCTGAGCAAAGTTTTCCAACGTAGAATGCGTGTGCTTGGATCTTTCATAGAATATAACCATTTTAAAGGCTTGTGATCCGTTTGTACAAGAAATGACCGCCCGAAAAAATATGGTCTGAAATGCTTCACTGCCCACCCTATCGCTAATAACTCTTTCTCCAGAGTATGGTAGCGTTTTTCAAAACCGTTTAATGAGCGACTAGCAAAAGATATTGGTTTGTTATTTTGACTAAGAACCGCGCCTATCGCAACATTGCTGGCATCCGTTGTCGCCACAAATTTTTTTGAAAAGTCGGGAAATGCTAAAAGTGGGGGTGAGGTCATTATAAGCTTCAACTTATCAAAAGCTTCAATGTTTTTAATATTTTTCATATTAATCTTTTCATTCTTTTTCAAATATTTTATTATAGGGGCAGCGATCATAGAGTTATTCCTGATGAATTTGCGATAATATCCAGTCAGACCTAGAAAGGACTGAATTTTTTGACAGTTCTTGGTAACTTTATTCTTTGTATAGCTTCTATTTTTTCGGTGTTTGGCTTAATGTCTTCCGGAGTGATGATATGCCCTAGAAATTCTATATATCTTGAGAGAAAGTTACATTTTTCATATTGAATTTTCAGATTGTTTTCTGCAAACCTATTGAATATTTTAGTCAGACTCTCGAAATGCTCTTTTATGGAGGTCGAGAATACCAATATGTCATCCATATAAATTATGCATATTTTATTGATATAGTCGCATAAAACTGTATTCATCATACGCTGGAATGTAGCGGGTGCATTTTTCAGACCAAATGGCATACGAGTAAATTCATAATGCCCGTTTGGACAGGAAAAAGCGGGTTTTTCGATATCGTTTTCGCTCATCAGAATTTGGTGGAATTCCTTAGCCAGGTCGATTGTGGAAAAATATTGTGCTCGCCCTAGTTTTTCGAACAGTGATTCTACGTTTGGTATAGAGAATTTATCATCGATCGTAAGACTATTTAGTTTCCGAAAATCTATTACCAAACGCCATTTCTTTTTATTACCAGGGTTAGATTTTTTCTCCACGATCCAAAACGACGCATTATATGGAGACCTACTTGGTCTAATGATTCCGTTTTTTAGCATAGATTATAATTGACTATTTATTACCTCTTCCAGCGCATAAGGATACCTATAATTTTTCACGTAAATAGGGGCGTGGGGTTTTGTTATAATCTGGTGTCTGACTGTTTCTAAGGCTGGCAGATATTGGCCATCTTGGAAAAATATGTTTTTAAATTTTAATATAAATTGCTTTAAGAGCAGCTGATCTTCAACGTTCAAATCTTTTTTAATTAAGGCATCTGTATCAAAGCTAGTATCATCCAATGTAAAATTATCCGGATAAGTGTCTGTCTGAGAGCAATAGGCGTAGAAATCCTTATCATTGGGTAAGTATGTGTTAGTGCAATTATCCACGAAATGTAGTATTTTATTGTTGACGTTAATGACTTTAAATGAAAAATCAATTTTAATTTTTAAAGGAATAAGAATATTTAAGCCAAGTATGCATTGGAAAGGTTTATTAGTAAATTTTAATAATTTAATGGACACTGTTTCTCCTTTATTAATAGCAAACTCCAAAGGTATATTGACAATGACTTCTTCTAATATTAGGTTTGTTTATTGGGCTGCTCTAGCTTACGCCAGATTGAGATATTTCACAAAATTGTGTTTAACGAACACTTTTCTTGATCTAGGTTGCTCTATCTTTTGTTTCATCAGTACGCTCAAAACAAAACTAGAGTAATCTAGATCACAAATTTCTGCTCTAGCTTTTTTTATGGAGTAAGTTAGAGCAGAGAAGCAATTGTGAGTCAGGAAAAAATTAATTTTTGAAAACTTCAAAAAAATTAGCTTGCAAGAAAATCAATGTTTTTGTATACGTGAATTTGCATTAATATTGAAGATTTAAACAAAAAAACTAAATAAAAAGAAACTATCGATATTCAAGTGTTTCATGGCATTTCTGCTCTGAGTTGATCTAAGTTGCTCTATTTCTATTTTGACAGCTGCCCTACTCTGCTCTGCTCTAACCTGCTCTGAACTTTTTTTTGGTCAGTAAACAAACCTATTATATCAGACGCAAAAAAAGTTTTTACTAGGATAGATTTGCCACAGACATATTGTTTTTGATTTTTTTTTAAGTTTAAATAATTCACACTTTAATGTTTGATATTTTAATTACAGAGTTTGATATTTAATTTCATGTATTTCATTTTAATTGACAAGGATACGAGCGCGTACGATTCATTGTATACCTTATATAGTAGCGCAACTCGCAAAAAACACACTAATACACATGCACAGCATATTCCCCATAAGCACAGAAAAATATTTTCTCAAACGTTTGGTAAATAATGAGGGTCAATAATGTACCATGATTTGGACAAAATTTATTTTAGGGAATGGTAGAGGGGGTCGTATGTATAAAAACTGTGAAGGTAGAAACTGCTGGAGATTTATAGTATAATTTTTATATTTAATTATACCTCAAGTTAATACTCATTTAGCAAAAAAGTTTACCTGCTACTGAAAATTAATTGATTGATTAATTGATATTAAGTTGTCAAAAAGTCAGAACTGACGTTGAAGGTTTCATCTCAAATGAGTCTCAGATTGATATCAAACAAAATGGCTTATTGGGCTTCATACTATTCCTTCATTCCATTTCATTTGGAGTCACTCAGCCAGTGCCTTCCACTCAAATTCGTAAGAAGAAGAAAAGAAGTTGCCAAACTATAGAGGGATAAACAATGGTACGATTCGCGCTGTTCTAGTACTCGTCTATGACTGATGTTGTTTCTTATTCCCTTTTGTTCTTCTTTTTTGGTCAGTAATGGTCGATCTCATTTGGAGGTGCCAGATTGTTTGACAGCTCGGCCCTTTCTGATAATGACATCGCCCTCGATGTCTGTAGTATTCTCTAATTCGTTGTCAGATGGATTATCGTCACAATCGCTTGACTCATTGTCGCGATCAGTTGATTTATCATCGTTGAAACCATCTAGCTCAGGTGGCATTGAGCACCAAGGTTTCATCTTGTCTGCGGTATAAACGGATGTAAATTTCTTTTGACTTTGTTGCATGCCATCGATGTCTGTGAGAAGGTAACGATCCTTCCCGAGTACTTTAGCGACTACATAGGGACCACGGAACTTGGGTTCGAGTTTGCGTGACTCCCCTGTAGCATATGGCTCATTGTGTATAACCACCATATCGTTGACGTCATAAGCAGTGGGCGCTTTGTGCTTTTTGTCGAAGCGCTCCTTCCACTTTTCTCGCTGGGTATTAATTGAGGACATGGCATTGTCCCGTTTTTGTTGAATAGTTTCGGTATTATCATCGTCGATTATTGCGGCCATAAGTTGATTATGAATAATGTCGTTTAATTTAAAATCAAATATTAGTTCATTGGGTGAATACCCAGTTGTCGAATTAATTTGCGAGTTGATTGACCACTGCAAGTTACGTAAGTGGTCGTCCCATTCTTTTGGATTCGAAGACGTTGTACGAAGATAATTTAAGATTACCTGGTTCGCTCGCTCCACTTGCCCATTGGCGCGAGGAGTGCGGACTGCTTTTTTGATATGCATTACATTGTTTTCATTGCAATAGTTGACAAATTGTTTGGACGTGAACGCCGTCCCACGGTCCGTGACTATTCGAGCAGGGAGACCAAAATAGCTCGAAATTTCATTTAATGCTTGTACGACAGGTAATGTTTTAGTACTACGGACTGCTCTTACGACGATATACTTTGTAAAGGCGTCACTAATGGCAAGGACATGCGTGTTACCATGCTTACTCTTCGCAAACGGTCCCAAGTGATCGATATGTAAAAGTTGAAAAGGTATCGGTTCGGCTGATTCGACGTACAATACACCCTCGGGTTTACCCCCTTTCGTTTTGCCATAGCAGCACTCTACACAAGATGCTACATAGTCCTTAACGTATTTCCTCATTTTTGGAAACCAGAAGTGTTGCGTTATACGATGGATGGTTTTGTCAATACCGAAATGTCCAAAATCATCATGACAGTACCGGGCTACACGCCATCGTACAGCTTTCGGTACAACGTAAAGTAATTTATTATTTGATCGTCGATATAATCGGTTTCGTTCGAAAGAATATTCTTTCCGTAGTTGATTCGCTTGGGTTGACTCTGTTTCACCCCTTAAAACTGAGATGACTTCTCGTATGTATGGATCGCGTAGTTGCATTGTTAGCAACCAATCGTCGTCGACTACGTCAACACGTGATATTTTGTCAGGCAGGACTGGAGCACGACTCATTGCATCGACATGAGCTATTCGACTCCCAGGTCATACTCCATCAGGCGTACTAACCATCTTGAAATACGTGGTATTGGTGGCGTTTTAGCCTTTAGGCTCGAAATTGCGGAACAGTCAGTAAAAACTTGGAATGACTTACCCAATAAATAGATACGAAAGCGTTGCAATGCTTCCACTACAGCCAATACCTCGAGCTCGTAGCTATGATAAGTTGATTCAGCCGGTGTACAGTGGCGACTATAATACATTACAGCTTGCCACTCGTCACAATCGCGTTTCGACTGCAGTAGTACAGCTGCAAGGCCGATACTGCTTGCATCCGTATGCACCTGATGTTGTGCATTGAAATCATATAAGACTAGCACTGGTGCGTTACAAAGTTTATTAATTAACACGGAAAACGCGTTTTGCTGAGCTTCGTCCCATTCAAACTTTTCAGCGGAAGCTTTCGTTGTAAGTTTTGTTAGCGGGCGCGCGATTAAAGAGTAATTTTCCACGAATTTTCTAAAGAATCCGGTTAAACCGAGGAAGCGTCGAACTTCTGTTTGCGTTGTAGGTATTTTAAAGTTTTTTATAGCGTGTACTTTTCGATCACCAGGTTTGATACCATCACGTGATATTTTATGTCCGAGAAATTCAATCTCATCTCTTAGGAAACCACATTTATCTAGTCTTAACGTCAAACCATTTTCTTTTACTACACATAGAAAACCGTTCAATTTGCATATGCCTTCATCAACTGTATGACTAGGTATAATTACATCGTCCAAATACGCGATTATATTTTTCGATTTACACTGTTCAATTAGCTTGTTCATTGCTTCTTGAAACACGGCCGGAGCATTAACGAGACCAAATGGCATCCGGTTATATTCGAAGTGACCGTCCGTGGTCACAAACGCGGTGAACTTCTTAGAGTTTTCGTCCATTTCGATTTGGTGATAACCCATTTTGAAATCAAGAGTAGTGAAAAAGTGATTACCCGCCAACTGCGCGAAAAGTTCATCGATTATCGGCATCGGATATGGTTGTTTTACGGTAATTTTATTTAGTTGACGGTAATCTACGCACATCCGAAACTCTTTATTTTTCTTTTCAACGAGCACAATAGGTGATGCGTACGGCGAACTTGACGGTCGAATTATTTCGGATTTCAATAAGTCTTCGATAATGTCTTTTAGTATGGAGCGACGCGCGAATGGCAGTCTATACGGCTTCATATTAACCGGAGTATCCGACAATAATTTAATATTCATTTTAATTATATTCGTTTTACCCACTGAACCCGATTCAGTGTTGAAACATTTATCATGCTTTCGTAACGTGTTGTTTAGTTCACCAAATTCACCGTCCGTAACGCTTAGAATTTTATTATTGGGTTTTTCGACAACCCACATTTCTTTTCCTTTAAACACGAATTGTTTATTTGCGCCATGTATTACATTAATACCGAGTAACACTGGATAATCGATCATTTTATCATCCACAACTAGCATTTCCGTCTCATTTATGTTTTCATCCTTTCAATGTAACACAACATTCATCACTATTTCCGATTTCATTCGCGAGAGACCGTCTTATTAATGTTCGACTACTACCGGTGTCTACGAAAGCTTTTGTTTTTACTCCATTAATTTCAATTTCTTTAATTGTAAAATCGGTTTCGATTTCGTTGACTGCATTACAATTATTTTTTAGCACTATCATTTTGCAGTTGTTCGTGGAATGACCCACTTTCGAGCACTTTGCACACCGTTCGCGTTTTTGTGGCTCAGGACAGTTGCGCGACAAATGTCCAGACTTGTTGCAATTGTAGCACACTATTGTTTTTGTTGGTTTATCTTTTTTCACATTCGCCTGCGTCGGCTCTTCGTTTCGTTTTACGAAATTCGTACTTTTCTTGTTATTATGCTTGCAATAATTTACTATTGCTCGTAGCACTTCACTACACGTTTGGTAATTGTATACCGATATTGATTGTTTCAGTGCACTGTCATTAATACCATTTATCACGTATTTTATTATTGAGACATCATCTAATTTACCGCGGCGACCAGTCGCCAACACTCGATAGTAAAAAGCTTCTGCACTCTCACTATTATTTTGTCTCACGAACATGGAAACTCGCTCAAAAATTCGTACACAAAATTTTGCCAATCTACAAAGATTTCCACACTGGCATCTATCCACATTTTAGCTACACCTTCGAGCTTCGTTTGTGTTGCATACAATAGGATTTTATCATCCCAGCAATAAACACTACGTAGTTGATTTACACGATTTATAAATTGTTCAGCACTCAATAAGGGGATTCATCAACTCTTATAAGTTTACGAAATGCGTAAGTTTATACATTTATCAGCTCAGTTAGATGAACGCCCTAGATAAATTTATGTGTACTTGATGTCAAACAAAAACTTTTTATTTCGAAATTCTCATTAAAAAAGTAATTTTCGACCCATTTTCAGCATATTCTTCTCTTTTTGTCCAGTGTGCATTGAATGCATTAAAAAAATTACATGCCGAACGTCGTCATTGCATTGTATAAATTTACGCACTCTTTTACAAACCAAAATCGACGCGGAAGTTTATCAAATTTGTGTAAACTGCGTTCCATACAAATTTTGACAGTTCATTTACACACTTGATAAATTTATACGTTTACACGCTTTATAAGATGTTTATAAGCTTTGATGAGCCCCCCTAATGTCTTTTTACACGGATCAAATGACGGCAGGATTGCAATTATATCGCGCACATCACCGAAAATCGAGAATTTCTTTTTGCTATTTTCGTTGTTTACATTTCTTTCGAATGCTTGTGGCAACATTCGCCTTTCTGTTTCTGACATTGCACACATTCGTATTTCGTTACTGTTCACACTCGTTTGTTGTATTTGATATGCAGTTGTCGCTTCGTGTCTACAACAAAAATGTTGACCGTTGCCGTTTGAAATTTCGTTGTACCCGATTGTGGTTGGTATTTCACCATGTCGTTGCGCGTTCGTGTCGTAGCGCGTTTGGTTGACGTTGACTGCGTTTGCGGCAGAGAACATTGGCTGTGGCGCTATCGTTTGTGCACCCCAATGAACGTGTCTGCCACTTGCGCTAGGCGTTGAAATTTGAAATTTCTGCTGCTCTTGATCGCTGGGCAGAGAAAAAGCGTTGCATGGCGTCCATGCGTATGACGTTGTTGGTGTAATATATGTATTTGGATTTCCATAAAAACGTTGGCCATTAACGTCGGCCGATGGAAATAACATATTCGCTTGCCCCTGTACGCTGGGCAAGGAGGACGAAGAGTACATAGGCATTGTGCCACCATACGTTGGCAGCAAAGCGTTTGCTTGTGTACTTATATACGTGAAGCGTGTTTCGTTTTGCAAAGGTGCCATAATCGCTGCGCTATTTGCCGTTGTTTCTATGCACGCACTATATGAAGATGCAGGCACCGTCACTGTAACTGGCGATGAGCTACTCAGTGGCCCGTCTTCATGATGCGTATCTACGTAGGAAACTGAATTATCCTGCATAATCTTGCTTGCATTCGCACTGTCGTTTAAAGCACTTGTGAAACGTTCTTCACTGAAATGTTCGCACAGTCTTTCCACTAGCTGTGGTTTATTACCGGCGGTAGATAAACCGATGTCTCGCAATTTTTTACGTAATTGCTCAACTTTTAAATTACTGAATTTCGGCATCTCGAATGCATTCAGAATTTATTACACGAAGTTATTTTTATCTACCCGACCGACCGACACAACGCATGAAAAATCACGTTCATATACGCATTTCACAATTTCACAGATTTTTTTCATGACTTTAAACGTAGCGCGTGAGCACTTCTCACTTCTGAAAATATGTCACAGACATATTGTTTTTGATTTTTTTAAAAGTTTAAATAATTCACACTTTAATGTTTGATATTTTAATTACAGAGTTTGATATTTAATTTCATGTATTTCATTTTAATTGACAAGGATACGAGCGCGTACGATTCGCGCTGTTCTAGTACTCGTCTATGACTGATGTTGTTTCTTATTCCCTTTTGTTCTTCTTTTTCGGTCAGTAATGGTCGATCTCAGTTGGAGGTGCCAGATTGTTTGACAGGTTTATCTAAAGTTCTGCGATGACGAAAGTTTTTAAATATCTCCAAATCTCCCAAAGTGGTTGCTGATCCGGTATCCACCAAACACCTAACCACAGTATTATTAATTGTTAAATCTACTAGGGGCAAGTTGGTTGAAGAGGAGAAAGCTGAAAATTTTCGTATTTTTCAATATTGTCCACTTCCATTGGCACAGCAGGTGATTGTTGGTTATATCTCGCATTGTTATTAAACCTACCAGAATTATTTACGTTTCTATAGTTTCTTTGGTCATTAAATTTGCGACTATTTCCACTAGCGTTACCTCTACCATAACCGTTATTATTAAAATTGCCAGAAAAGTTGCCAGAAGAGTTATTACGGTAGTTTTGATTAGCAATAGGGTGTGTGTTATAATTACCAGAGTTATTTGAGTTGCCTCTATTAAAATGTATATTATTCCGATTGCCGCGATTTGCATTTTTATTTTGGTCAAACACATTGGAATTATTAGAAAAATTGTGTGAAAAACTATACGGATATTTGTTATTATTTGTATGGAGAGCCGTGTTATTTACACTGTTATTTATTTTAAAATCTGTTAACATATTATTTTCTAAATAATACGTAAATGCTTTTTCTATATTAGTAATTTGATTTTGCAACAACAGAGTTTTTACATTGAAGGGCAAAAATTGTAGATAAATGTCAAATATTAATTGTGAATTATTATATGGTGTATACAAAATGTCATTTTCTCCTTCTAAATAATATTTAGTGTTCATTGACAATAAAATAGATCCGAGCTTACTATGTAAATCTTTAACATCTATGGCCCTAATATTCATCGCCTCATTTCTTAAATTTAAAAAGGTTGTTTTTATACCAAATTCTTCCTTCAATTTGTTTAGGATGTCATCAAAACTTGGCTAATAAAGTTGCTGGATTACGTGCAATGCGCGCCCTTTCAGTTTATTGCACAGAACTTTGGATATAAAGTGTTTTCCTACGTCATTTGTAAGCGACAATATTGTTGCAACATCTCTCAAATAGTGGGTTAGTGTATACTCACTTTTTCCGTCAAAAAAAGGTATACTTCTGGCTTCTCTTAATGCTTCTGCTAAGGTTAATGCCATTTTATGATTTTTACTGGTATTATCTGTTTATTTGTTTGATTTTATTTAGGTATTTAAATTGTTGGTAGTTTTTTAATATCGATCTTTTAGCTCAGTTGATTGTGTTTTTAATATTTATGGTGATCAAAAGTCTCAATTCATTATGTTTTTTTTGTTTCTTTGTTTATTTAAAATGTTCGATGGTGGTTACAACATGTATATAACGTAAAAACAGTACAGCAACATACTGTGGCGAATGTTCTCAAGAATCGCTCATCTCCCAACTCTAGCGTATTTCTATCACTAGCGTCACTACCACAACTACAGCTGCGAGAGGCAGCTCGCGTGTTTGCGAATGTGGCACAAAGAGGAGATGACGATAGATAAACGCTTCGAGAACACTGTTGCACGAATAAACCAGAAAGGTGTAGACATTTCTAGGTTGTGAAGCTGCTGTCTGCTAGGGTATATAAACCGCGCAAAGACAACGCAAGTCAGTCAGTTTATTTTGAAGTGTTGTACAGTGAAGTACTGAACAGTAAATTAACCCGCGATATTGTACTACGGTTTTTAGTACTGAATAAAGCGTACTACTTATTAAACAGAATCGGAGTGTTTTATTTAACGTACAGTGATCGAACTCAGGGAAAATAATCAAGGAATCATCGAATTCGTCACAATTGGTGTCAGAAGCGGTATTGTTAAATAAATACAAGGACATTGAAAAGGATAACAAGGACATTGAAAAGGATAACAAGGACATTGAAAAGGATAACAAGGACATTTTAAGGATAACAAGGACATGGCAAAGTTGAATGAGTTGAAGATCCAGCAACTCAAAAACGAGTTAGAACGACGTGGATTGGCAACAACGGGCAATAAAGCAGAGCTACAATCACGGTTGCGAGAGGCTATGGAAGCAGAGGGAATCAACGTCGACGACCACGTTTTTCAGCTTGCGGATGAGGCGACGAAAATAGAAGAGCAAAAGGATTCTCCGGATTCAGTGGAAAATGTGGACACAAACTCTTTATTGGCTGCCTTGGCTCAGATGTCAAACAACATAACATCAAGCATGGCATCTCAGTTGGAACAACAAGAGACACGCATGACATCAAAGTTGGAGCAACAAGAGTCACGCATGACTTCTCAGATCTCAGCTCAACTTGAGGATCAGGAGGCCCGGTTATCTTCAAAAATAGCATTGCAGCTGGAGGAGCAGGAAGAGCGTATGTCATCACAGCTAAAAATACAGGACAAGAAAATAATGCAACTTGAGGAGAAAGTCGAGGCCGAGGTGGATGCGTTAAGAAATCGCATCAAGGAGTTGCAGCTAAATCGCACAGTGGTTTCAACAAGCGCACCCAAGGTAAAAACCCCATCCTTTGACGGTTCTGTCCCTTTCCAGGTATTTAAGCTACAATTTGAGAAGACAGCAGCTGTGAATAACTGGGGCGCTGAGGACAAAGTCGCTGCTTTATTTGTGGCATTGAAAGGACCTGCTGCCGAAATCTTACAGACTATTCCGAACGCTGAAAGAAACAACTATGAAGCGTTGATGGGAGCCGTTGAAAGACGTTACGGCAGCGAGCATAGAAGGCAGATACATCAAATAGAGCTACAGAATCGCTTCCAGAAGGCTAACGAAACATTACAGGAGTTTGCATCGGACATCGAGAGGTTGGCTCATCTAGCAAACGCAGACGCACCAGTGGAATACATCGAGAGGGTGAAAATCCAAAGTTTCATAAATGGAATACGTGACGTGGAGACGAAGCGGGCCACCTATGCAAATCCAAAGAGATCATTTGCGGAGACGGTATCACATGCTCTAACTCAAGAAACAGCATCACTTTTGTCCAAACCAGCGTACAAAGCTCATCGTGTGGAAGTAGAACGACCAGAATGGGTGGACGCAATCCTAGAAGCAATAAACGGAAAGCAACAGAAAAATGAAGCGGCCATTAAATGCTTCAAGTGCGGAAAATCTGGTCATATTGCACGTTATTGTGGATCTGGATCTAGCTCCAATAATTCCAGTAATGCAAGCGGACGTAAGCGCAAAGCTGAAGGAGATGAGCAAGTCTCCCAATCCAACCAACCGTTAAACTAAAGAGAGTCAGCCGCAAGGGGCGTAGGCTGGCTCCCGCAATTGGATGCCCCATAATCTCTGTCTCACAGATCGGAAGGAAGTCAAGTAATGTTACTGTTGGAGGACTCGTGGACGGAAAAGAGCGTTTACTGACTATTGATACGGGCACATCTCATTCCATCATTCGATCTGATTTAGTCAACAAAGAAGTGAGGCCATTACATGGAGCAAAATTGCGTACGGCGACTGGTGAGGACACTCAAGTCCAAGGAGAAATAACATGTGAAATCGGAATTGGAAATGTCACCGTACTGCACAATTTTATAGTGGCAGATATTGTTGATGAGATCATAGTTGGTGTGGATTTCTTAAGCAACCAAGGCATCAAGATCGACATGCAAAATAGGACCATGAGCTATAAGAACATGGATGTGCCACTCAAATTTGGTTACGAGAACAAGTACATCAGTAAGCGGGTACTCGTGGAAGATAGTCAACAAATTCCACCGAAGTCGGAGGCAGTCGTTTGGGCAAGGATTGATGGAGATTATGGGACAAACAAATTGTGGGTTGTCGAGGCAGCAAACAATTCAAAGACGGATATACTAGTAGGAAAAACACTGGCTATGACAAAACAAGATGGACGTATACCGGTAAGAGTACTAAATGAGTTTCGATCGCCGATCAAGCTTTCCAAAGGAGCTATATTGGGACAATGTCAGGAGGTGGAGGTGATTATAAACTGTGAACAGCTCCAGGGAAATGTCTCTAGCAGCAACATTAATCTATCAGATAATATCACGGCGTGGACGCAAGAGCTCGAAGAAGACCACCAGAATAAGGCAAACCAACTTCTGCTGAAGTACTCTACCATATTTGACAAGGATGGCTCCAACCAGGTCGGACCAATGTAGTGAAGCATCACATTGATACCGGTGACGCGAGACCAATCCGCCAAGCTCCTCGAAGTGTTCCATTGGCCAAACGACAAGTGGTAAGAGAAATTATACAAGAAATGAGTGACAGCGGCGTGATCGAACCATCAGCTAGTCCATGGAGCTCACCGGTAGTGCTAGTGAAGAAAAAGGATGGAAAAATGCGGTTCTGTGTGGACTACCGGAAGTTGAACGACGTAACGAAAAAGGACAGCTATCCATTACCCAGAATTGACGATACTCTGGACTCACTATCTGGTACGAAATGGTTCTCAACACTGGACTTGAAAAGCGGCTATTGGCAAGTAGAGGTGAAAGATGAGGATAAGGAAAAGACAGCCTTCAGCATTGGAGAGGGGCTGTGGCAATTTACGGTAATGCCCTTTGGACTATGTAACGCTCCAGCTACTTTTGAGAGACTCATGGATCAAGTATTGAAAGGACTGCATTGGAAAACGTGTTTGGTGTACCTGGATGACATCATCGTGCTGGGAAAAAGCTTTGAGGAACACCTTAAGAACTTGGAGGAAGTTTTCCAAAGGATAGCTGGCGCCGGTCTGAAATTAAGTCCCAAAAAGTGTGCATTGTTCAAGAAGGAAGTAAGTTACTTAGGTCACAAGGTTACTACGGAGGGAATTTGCACTGCTAAAGAGAAGATCGAAGCAGTAAAGGATTGGCCAAGACCGAAAAATTTACATGAGCTACGAAGTTTCCTCGGACTGTGCACGTATTATCGTCGATTTGTACCGAATTTCGCCAGCGTAGCCAGTAGCCTTCATGAGTTGACCAGGAAGAATATGTCATTTGATTGGAAGAAGGAACATGAAGTGGCTTTCCAAACCTTGAAGGAACGGCTGTGCACTGCCCCAATGTTAGCGTATCCAATCCCAGGCTCAACATTTATTTTGGATACAGACGCGAGCGGTTACGCGATTGGAGGGGTTTTGTCACAGATTGTCGATGGGCAGGAGAAGGTAGTGGCGTACTACGAGCCCCGACCACTATTAATTCGTACGACAAGCATTTTTACGCGTATGCAATATTTAACAGATGATATTTTCAATACTAAAGTAGATAACAGATGCAAACCTATTTTTTCTGAAAGATCATTTTATTCTCTTAATTTTAGAAAAAAAATTTTGTTGTACTTCAACAATAACAACAACAACAATACTTATTTATTTGAATGATTTGCTTAACTGATAAGAAAAATTTGACCAGTATTAATTCGTACGGTGCGTTAAATATTTCATATTTTATCAAACATGTAATTTTTTTTAAATATTAATATTGGGTAACATCGCCTTTTGCCTTTATAACACATTTACAACGGTTTGGCATAGAGTTTAATAAATTCTGGCATTGTTCTGTTGTAATAGAGTCCCACATCTCTTGCAATTTTGTTTTTAAATCAGAAAGGGTTCTTTGAGGCTCATTTTTTAAGTTTCTTTTCATTATTCCCCATATATTCTCGATTGGGCTTAGGTCCGGACTATTTGATGGCCAATCTAAGACCCCAATTTCCTTAGACTGCAGCCATGATTTGGTTCGTTTGGCAGTATGAGATGATGCTCCATCCTGTTGAAACGTGTATTCACCACAGTCAGCCAGTTTTGGTATTGATGGCAGCAAACTTTCTTCTAGTATGTTAACGTATTTTTCAGCATTGACCATCCCATCAATAAAGTGCAAGCGTCCTACTCCTTTGGCAGACATACAACCCCACACCATTATGCTTGCTAGGAACTTAACTGTCTTTTTAATGCAGTCTTTATGGTACGCCTCAGTTTTTTTGCGGATAACTCTCCTTCGCGCATCACCGACACTCACATCAAATTTAGATTCATCGCTAAATATGATGGAGTTCCATTGCCTTTGAGTCCAAGACATCCGTTCCCGACACCATTGTAAACGCTTCTTCTTTTGGCGAATCGTAAGCAATGGTTTTTCCTTGGCCTAGTAATTTAAGATATTGAGTATGTAACATAGATAATCCCTATACATACCTTATAGAAGTTATATCCAATATCACGCAATTGCAGACGCGTCCACTCACGCTTAACACTTTAACTATTTTATCAGACCATTCTGATGCTAAATTTCTCAAACTTTGGCGGCGATCAGCCTTCACAATCGTGGCCAGGGTTCTTTTATCACGAGCTGTTATTGCCGAAGTTCGGCCTCTATTTGCGATATTATTTTCAATATTGCCATTTTTCTTAAAATTGTTTACTATTCCTTGAATGGACGACTTAGCCAGATTTAATTGCTTCGCTATTTCACCAAAAGTCTTCCCAGATTTATAATAATCTATAACTAAACTCCTTATTTCTTTGCAAATCGGCTTACCACGTGCCATGGTTGCTAAACTTTGAATAATTTGAAACAATAACACACTTCTGACATTCTGCATTGCATAACGGTTTCTACTTTTGCGTTTGTTTTGATCTTGTTTCAATTCTAAGCTAAGCTAAAGCACCGTACGAATTAATACTGGTCAAATTTTTCTTATCAGTTAAGCAAAGCATTCAAATAAATAAATATTGTTGTTGTTGTTGTTGTTGAAGTGCAACAAAATTTTTTTTCTAAAATTAAGAGAATAAAATGATCTTTCAGAAAAAATAGGTTTGCATGTGTTATCTACTTTAGTATTAAAAATATCATCTGTTAAATATTGCATACGCGTAAAAATGCTTGTCGTACGAATTAATAGTGGTCGGGGCTCGTATAGCCGCACAATTGGGAAGCCCGAAAGGAACTATTGTGTAACACGGAGAGAACTACTGGCATTGGTGGAGTGCATCAAGCATTTCCACAAGTATCTCTATGGACAGCGATTTCACGTCAGGACAGACCATGCAGCCTTGAAATGGCTCTTGCAGTTCCGTAATCCAGAAGGTCAATTGGCACGGTGGATAGAGCGACTACAAAGTTATGACTTTTCCATAGAGCATCGCAAAGGCAGCAACCACGGCAATGCTGATGCAATGTCCCGGCGACCATGTAACCTAGAATGCAAGCATTGTTCGAAAGCTGAGGCCAAGGAAGATGTTATAGATGTGCGGCTAATGACTATAACATCTACGGACGAATGGAACATGGATCAACTAAGGAAGCATCAGCTAGAGGACCCAGATCTGGTACGTGTGATGCAAGGAATCGAGCAAAACGAACGACCAACAAGAGAGGAGATGTCAGCAGAGAGTCCTGTTGCCAAGTCATATTGGGCACAGTGGAACAGTCTGAAATTGGTATCCGGTTGCTTACATAGAGTATGGGAAAGCGAAGATGGTCAATGCGCTCGGAAGCTGGTAGTTGTCCCAAGGAAGAAAATCTCTGATGTTTTGAATGAGCTACATAATGGCCCAAGTGGAGGTCATCTCGGAGTCACGAAAACGTTGGAGAAAGTCAAGCAGAGATTCTATTGGGTTGGTTGCCGGCAGTCGATCGCGGAGTGGATTGCCAACTGTGAGGTGTGCATCAAAGCAAAGGGTCCGAAGTCGAGAAGTCATGGACAGATGAAGCAGTACAACACAGGTGCACCGTTTGAGAGGATTGCCATGGATGTAGCTGGCCCATTTCCTACTAGCAAACTCGGGAACAAGTACGTATTAGTTGTTATGGACTATTTCAGCAAATGGCCAGAAGTTTACCCGATTCCAAATCAAGAGGCAGAAACCATTGCAGAGGTGTTCACTAACAATTGGATAGCGAGGTTTGGTGTACCGATGGAGTTACATTCTGACCAAGGCAGGAATTTCGAATCAGTCGTATTCCAAGAAATGTGCAAGATATTGGGTATTCGGAAAACTCGAACAACTGCATTGCATCCTCAGTCAGATGGCATGGTGGAACGTTTCAATCGAACCTTGGAAGAGCACATGAGGAAAGTAGTGGATAAGTTCCAGAAAGATTGGGATACGCACATCTCCTTGTTTCTGATGGCATATCGCTCGGCAATACATGAAACTACGGGTCAAACTCCGGCAAAAGTAATTTTTGGGAATGATCTGCGGTTGCCAGCTGACTTGAAGTTTGGGATAAATGCTGATGAAGGAATAAATGCCAGGAAGTCCACTAGCATCTTGGAAGAAGAAATTAGAGAAATACACGATCTTGTAAGACAACGGACGAAGATCATGAGTGATAAGATGAAAGCCAGATACGACAAAGCCATCAACTCGGAAGGTTTTAAAGAAGGAGATTTAGTGCTGTTATACAACCCACAACGAAAGAAAGGTTTGTCCCCAAAACTGCAATGTAACTGGGAAGGCCCATATAAAGTAATAAAGCGGATAAATGATGTTGTCTACCGCATACAAACTGTTGGAAGACCACGAAACAAAATGAAGGTGGTTCACCTGGAGAGGCTAGCAACGTTTGGATCAGGAAATGTGTCTGATCGGGACGATCAGACTTAGGTGGAGGGCAGTGTGGCGAATGTTCTCAAGAATCGCTCATCTCCCAACTCTAGCGTATTTCTATCACTAGCGTCACTACCACAACTACAGCTGCGAGAGGCAGCTCGCGTGTTTGCGAATGTGGCACAAAGAGGAGATGACGATAGATAAACGCTTCGAGAACACTGTTGCACGAATAAACCAGAAAGGTGTAGACATTTCTAGGTTGTGAAGCTGCTGTCTGCTAGGGTATATAAACCGCGCAAAGACAACGCAAGTCAGTCAGTTTATTTTGAAGTGTTGTACAGTGAAGTACTGAACAGTAAATTAACCCGCGATATTGTACTACGGTTTTTAGTACTGAATAAAGCGTACTACTTATTAAACAGAATCGGAGTGTTTTATTTAACGTACAGTGATCGAACTCAGGGAAAATAATCAAGGAATCATCGAATTCGTCACAATACAAAGTGTATGGACAGAATTATATTTAACACTGGTTACTTCGTTTACAGTTTCTGTTATGTTAACAGTTTATATTCATCGGCACATATGGACAACAGATATTTATTACCGCTCATTTCTTTTGTTGTGTTAGCAGCTCACGTTTAGTGGCAACAATGTTTAGGTACATTTGCACATTTTTTGTTAGGAGAATACAATACCAAAGAGAATATATCAACAAGAGCCGTCACTCGTTATAAATGCAAGGAAAAAGATGGATGCCGTTTTCTTTCAGGGTTTCGGTAATTTTGTTTTCCTCAGTTTTGTAAATACGACAGCTGCTAAATTTTTGTTTCGACTCTTGTGTTATTTCAGTTCTCGTCTATTTTCTTTTACACATTTTGTTTCGATTAGACAATAACATATTTATATCGAAATTACCGAAACCCTGAAAGAAAACGGCAGCCATCTTGTTCGTTGCTTTCATAACGAGTGGTGGCTCTTGTTGATATATTCTCTTTGACTAAATGCACTCTTTAAGCATTTTTTTGTTTTTGTACTTTTTGAATTTTTAAATGTGCTTGCGGTATTTTATTTTTATTTATAATGATTTCCGCCGCAATATGTGTACAGTCGCAATAGCTGATGAAGTTATGCGCTTTTGACAATTTTTTTGCTTTATTGTAGGTATACCGAAAAACTTTTCGTTAGCTTACTTTGAGTTTTTAAGTATGGCACTATTTTATTTACTTCCTTTTATGCAAACGTTTTCTTTTTTTAGTCTTTTACTTTAATTTTGGGTGTTTATTGCATTTTAAAGAAGTTTTTCTGTAACTATGTATTTTAAATGTGTGTAATGGAGTGTGGCTACTAAGTGACCTTGCTCAATCCCGACTCTTGCGTCCTCGTTCGTGCACTCTGGTCAACGGGAGCTACCTAGGCTCGCGGCAGAAAGAGAGGGAGCCCCGGTGGGGCCACTCTGACATACTTGGTTTAAGGGCTCACCGAGGTTTTTGCGTAGCGTCTGTTCACCATGAGGTGCGGCTGCAAGCGGGCGTCTGTCTTGAAGCAAGCGGCTCGCTATATAAATGTGTAAATATTTTCCAAAACCCCGAAACGGGTTGTGCGCTGGGTTTGGGACCCGCCACGTAAAAAACTTAATTCCAATGAAAAAATATACAAAGCCTCGGATGAGAACCCCCTTTAATGTTGACGACCCGGCAAAACGAATAAGGCATAACGATTTGGATATTAGGGCATGTACCGGGAATGTCCGGACCCTTTCAAGAGACGGTACCGCTGCCCGACTGGTTGATGTCCTCGTAGGCGCAGAGGCTGACATCTCCGCCCTGCAGGAAATGCGATGGACGGGGCAAGGAAAGATGACCATCGGTCCTTGTGACGTATACTACAGTGGCCAGACACGCGGCAAAGCGCGTGGTGTAGGATTCGTGGTGGGAAAGAGACTACGCCGCTAAGTATTAGCGTTCACGCCTGTGAACGAGCGTCTCGCTGCGATCCGCATCAAGGCGAGGTTTTTCAACATAACATTTATCTGCGCCTATGCGCCGACTGAGGAGACGGACGACGCAGAGAAGGACTCCTTCTACGATAAACTTGAACAGACTTATGATCGCTGCCCACAGCATGATATCAAAATCGTGCTCGGCGACTTTAATGCCAAGGTGGGCAAGGAAGGAGTCTTTGGTCCCACAGTTGGAAAATTCAGTCTCCACGATATAACATCCCCCAACGGCACTAGGTTGATTGACTTCGCCGCTGCTCGCAATATGGTCATCAGTAGTACCAGGTTCCAGCATAAGCGAATACACCAAGCCACATGGCTGTCCCCTGGTCAAAGAACTAGAAACCAGATTGATCGTGTCTTGATTGACGGCAGACATAGCTCCACCGTTCTGGACGTGCGTACACTGCGTGGTCCCAATATTGACTCTGACCATTATCTTGTCGCAGCCAAGATACGCACACGCCTCTGTGCAACGAAGAAAGTGCGCACAGTAACGGAAGGAAAGTTTGACGTCGAGAAGCTGCGCATGACACAGACAGCTGATAATTTCACAACTCGACTCTCACACCTGCTAGCAGAGGGCAATCCCCGACCTAACGATGTAACCGAGCAATGGAAGCATATCTCTCACTCATTGCGTACCGCCGCTGAGGCCACTATAGGGTTCCAGCGAGCCCGCAAGAACAACTGGTACGATGAGGAATGCAAAACTGCCTCGAAAAAAAGGACGCTGCCTACAAGGAGACGTTGCGAACGGGCGCAACCCGCAGTGTATGGCAACAATATCGTGAGGCAAAGAAGGAAGAGAGACGCCTTTTCAGAAAAAAGAAAAGTGAGGCCGAAAGGCGTGAGTGTGAGGAGCTTGAGATGCTGGCTGGCAGGAATGATGCCCGAAAATTCTATGAAAAGATCCGGCGGATGACGGAAGGTTTTAAGACCGGGGCAAGCTCCTGTAAGGACAATAATGGCGACCTGGTAACCGACGTACAAAGTGTACTTAAATTATGGAGGGAGCACTTCTCCTCACTGCTAAATTGCGAGGGAGACGTCGAACCCGATACCCCAATCCCTGACGATGGAAAAGTCGTCCCACCACCTGACTATGATGAAGTGAGGATAGCTATATCCCGGCTCAAAAACAACAAAGCGCCTGAAAAAGACGGACTACCCGCCGAGCTGTTCAAACGCGGAGGCGAAGAGCTGGTAAAAAGCATGCATCAGCTCTTATGCAGAATATGGTCAGACGAATGCATGCCTCCGGATTGGAATTTAAGTGTGCTTTGCCCAATCCACAAGAAAGGCGATCCCGCTAACCGCACCAACTACCACGGAATTAGTCTTCTTAATATCGCATATAAGGTTCTTTCTAGCGTGTTGTGTGAAAGGCTGAAGCCCATCGTAGACAAACTGATTGGACCTTATCAGTGTGGCTTTAGACCTGGTAAGTCTACCATCGACCAGATTTTCACGATACGCCAAATCCTGGAGAAGACCCATGATAAGAGAATCGACACTCACCATCTCTTTGTCGATTTTAAAGCCGCTTTTGACAGCGTAAAAAGGAGTTGCCTGTATGCCGCCATGTCTGAATTTGACTTCCCTGCAAAGCTTATACGGCTTTGTCAAATGACGTTGAGCAATACCAACAGCTCCGTCAGAATCGGGAAGGACCTCTCTGAGCCATTTGAAACCAAACGAGGCTTCAGACAGGGCGACTCCCTTTCGTGCGATTTCTTCAATCTGATGCTGGAGAAGATAATTCGAGCAGCAGAGCTAAACCGCAATGGTACAATCTTTTACAAGAGCGTGCAATTGCTGGCGTATGCCGATGATATTGATATCATTGGCCTTAACAACCGCGCCGTAAGCGCTGCCTTCTCTGGACTGGATAAGGAAGCGAAAAAAGTGGGTCTTGCCGTGAACGAGGACAAGACGAAGTATTTGCTGTCATCAAAGAAAGAATCGGCGCACCTGCGCCTTGGCAGCCATGTCACTGTTGATAGTTACAAATTTGAAACTGTGACGGACTTCGTCTATTTGGGAACCAGTATCAACACCGAAAATAATATCAGTCTAGAAATCCAGCGGAGAATCACTCTTGCCAACAAGTGCTACTTTGGACTGAGTAGGCAATTGAGAAGTAAAGTCCTCTCTCGAAGAACAAAGATCACGCTCTATAAGTCTCTCATCATACCTGTCCTGATGTATGGCTCAGATTCATGGACAATGTCAAGAGAAGATGAGATGGCCCTTGGAGTATTTGAGAGAAAAGTTCTCCGGAAGATTTATGGTCCTTCCCGTGATGCCAACGGCGAGTATAGAAGGAAATTTAACGATGAGCTGTACGAGCTCTACGCAGATCTGACCATAGTCCAGCGAATTAAAGCCCAAAGACTCCGCTGGCTGGGCCATGTTATGCGAATGGACAAAGAAGCTCCAGCACAGAAGGTTTTCCTATCGTCGCCTGAATTCGGCAGCAGAGGAAGGGGGAGGCCTCGACTGAGATGGAAACAACAGGTGGAGGATGACTTGAACTCCCTTGGGGTTTCCAATTGGCGTCCGTTATCGCTAAAAAGGAATGACTGGCGTGCTTTGATACGAAACGGCCAAAATCGCTTAGGCGGTTAAGCGCCAATAAATGATGATGATGATGTATTTTAAATTGCCGCACCACTCATGTATGCTTCAACAAGTACGATTTTAGTTTCCTTGTAATTTTTTTTTGTACAATTTTTTATACCCAGTGTACTAGTACTAGTACAAGGGTATCAAGGTCTGAAACCGATTAAAATAACGTTCCGGTTTCGGTTTCGGTTTTTGCAACGTGTTTCGGTTTCGGTTCCGGTTTCGTTCTTCAAAATTTATTTCGGTTTCGGTTACGGTTTCGTTCCGGTTTCGGTTTCAAATAAAAACAGGAAAACAAAAATTTTACTACTAAAATACTCATGTACCTATGTAGCTACGAAATAGGTCCGAATTTTCATAACTTTTTTCCTGCGGCCATGATGGGATTTCTCCAATATAATAATACATTTTTTAACGCTATGCATGGATGAAATTTCTGCAAAACAAATTCCTAAAGTTAACTCTACTTTTTTATTAAAATGGAAGCCAAATGAAATGTATAAATCGTTAAAAACATTAAAATTAGTGGCGCTTTCCGAGACAAGCCTGAACATTTCTTTTTCGGATCTCGTAAATTTGTTTCGATCGCTTCATTCAACTATAGTCAAACTTCCTCTTTCAGAATTTTGATACTGATGTCAAAACGTGACTCGACAATCTTCCATGAAAACTTTCAGGGTACCTGCTTGTAAAAGGAAGTACCTATGTGCCCACTCACAGAAGTAAGGTATTGAAAAAATTCAAAACCGTTTGGAACCGGTTCCGGCATTTGAAACGGTTTCGGTTTCGGTCTTTTCCAGATCAAAATAACGGTTACGGTTTCGGTTTCGGTTTTGAAAAATTAATCGGTTTTAATCGGTTACGGTTTCGGTTTCAGTCCTTGGGGTATATTAATTTTGTTCACATAACGGTAGTTTGTAACGGCACAAAATAATCGAGATAGATATAGAGTTCCATATATGAAAGTTCTTAGGTTGAAAAGAGGAGTCCATTAAGACATGTCCGTCCGTCTCTCCGTCTGTCCGTCCGTCCGTCCGTCTGTGTACACGATAACTTGAGTAAAAATTGAGATATTTGCATGAAATTTTGTATACAGGTTACCTTTTGGCCAAGGTAGGTTGCTATTGAAAATGGACGAAATCGGATGATAACCACGCCCCCTTTTTCGATATCGAAAATTTCGAAAATCACACAAATTGACATATCTCGGTAGCTGAAATGGCTAAAATGATATAATTTTATAGGTGAATCCCCCTGGTAATTCTGTTATGATTTGTCCATAAACTTCTTATAGGGGGCGTGGCACCGCCCACTTTTAAGGGAGACATTTTTGAAAAATTGACTGGTCGTAACTTTTAAACTGATTACGATAGAATGATGGAATTTGGCAAAAAGCATACTAGTATCGTTGGGAGTATACCTGATGAAAATGGATAAAATCGCCCTCCAACCATGCCCACTTTCGATATCGAAAATCACATAAATTGACATATCTCGGTAGCTGAAATGGCTAAAATGATATAATTTTATAGGTGAATCCCCCTGGTAATTCTCTTATGATTTTTCCATAATCTTTTTATAGGGGGCGTGGCACCGCCCACTTTTAAGGGAGGCATTTTTGAAAATTTGACTGGTCGTAACTTTTAAACTGATTACGATAGAATGATGGAATTTGGCAAAAAGCATACTACTATCGTTGGGAGTATACCTGATGAAAATGGATAAAATCGCCCTCCAACCATGCCCACTTTCGATATCGAAAATTTCGAAAATCACATAAATTTCATATCTCGGTAGCTGAAATGGCTAAAATGATATAATTTTATAGGTGAATCCCCATGGTCATTATATAATGATTTTTTGATAAATTTTCTAAAGTGGGCGTGGCCCCGCCCACTTTTAAGGGAGGCATTTTTATACCCAGCGTACTAGTACAGGGAAATTATAATTTTGTACACATAACGGTACTACGTACCGGCGCAAAATAATCAAGATCCATGTATGAAAGTTCTTAGGTTGAAAAGAGGAGTCTATTCAGGCATGTCCATCCGTCCGTTCGACTTTGTACACGATAACTTGAGTAAAAATTAAGATATTTGCATGAAATTTTATATACAGGTTACTTTTTGGCCAAGGTAGGTTGCTATTGAAAATTGGCGAAATCGGATGATAACCATGCCCCCTTTTTCGATATCGAAAATTTCGAAAATCATACAAATTAACATAACTTGAGTAGAAATTGAGGAATTTGCATGAAATTTGGTATACAGATTACTTTATGGCCAAGGTAGCTTGCTAGAGAAAATGGGCGAAATCGAATTATAACCACGTCCCTTTTGTCGGTATCGAAAATTTCGAAAATCACATAAACTGACATAACTTGACTAAAAATTTACATATTTGCATTAATTTTGGTTTAAACCTTACTTTCTGGCCAAGGTAGGTTGCTATTAAAAATGGGCGAAATCGGATGATAACCACGCCCCCTTTTTCGATATCGATATACAAAAATGTTTGCAAAAAATTTTTAGAATCGTCGTTTGGTAGAAGATACCATCTTTTATATGTGTTTAAAAAATTAGCAAAATCGGTTTGACCAATCGTGAGAAAATTATCTAAAAGTAAGGAATTTCGAAAAGTGGTGATAGCTATAACTTTAAAAATAATTCGAATTTCGAAAAACTGGCCCAAACGTATTTTTTTTTTTAATTTAAAAATTTGTCACAAATTGGGCGTAAGTATATTAGAAGTAAGAAATGTATTCAACTATAAGTAAGATTTTGAGGGCACACGAACAATGTACATATGTATATGTTATACTGTAGCATAAATAAATATTAATTTTAAAAACTAACTAATAAATTTATTGAGTTCGTTTTTCCCAAATTATAATATATATAGAAAAAATATACCTTATAGGTACTACTAATGTTTCCATACACTGGGTATTTAATGTTCGGCTTACCCGAACTTAGACTTCCTTACTTGTTATACAATGGTTTTTTGGTCAGCACATAGGTACATCACTACACACATTTAACGAGTATGCTTTTGGTTTTCTTGCTATTTTTTGTAATTTTACCATTATACAATGTTTTTTTTTCTGTTCAGCACATACACTGAACCAAAAACGTACATGTTTTTTACGAACAAAGTTTCATAGAAGTTCACGCTGATTTTTTCTTAGAATCTAAGAAAAATTACATATAATTTAAGAAAAAATTCTTATTATATATGAAAAAATACGTTAAATTGTATTAACGTCAGAACTTCGTTCATAAAATATAAGAACTAAAATGCATTAATTTTTTGGCTGAATTTATTCTTAAATGTTACGAATTTGTTCTTAAATTTTAAGAAATTACGTACGTTATATGATTATAAGAACTTTTTCTTATTATTTAGAACTTGTTTCGTAGATTTTAAGAAATATTTCTTATATTTTATGAAAGTATCATAGATTGAACCAACATTTTCTTATCTGAGCAGACAGCTGTCACTGTGAAAAATTTTTCATTCATCAAGTCACAAAGAGGAAAGGAGAAAGCGTGAAAATTTGCACCGATTAACTAAGTGAAAAATCCATTAACAACAAGTAAGGAAGTCTAAGTTCGGGTAAGCCGAACATTAAATACCGAGTGTATGGAAACAATAGTAGTACCTATAAGTTATATATTTTCTATATATATTATAATTTGGGAAAAACGAAATCAGTAAATTTATTAGTTAGTTTATAAAATTAATATTTATTTATGCTACGGTATAACATATATGTACATTGTTCGTAGCCCTCAAAATATTACTTATAGTTGAATACATTTCTTACTTCTAATATACTTACGCCCAATTTGTGACAAAGTTTTAAATTGAAAAAAATACGTTTGGGCCAGTTTTTCGAAATTCAAATTATTTTCAAAGTTATAGCTATCACCACTTTTCGAAATTCCTTACTTTTTGATGTAAATAACTTCCGCAAAGTGCCAAACAATTTTTTTTTTTGGTAATAGTTACTAATGCAATGCCCAACAACATCATACAAAAGCGCCATCTCGCCACGATGGAGAAGTTAAAAATTGCGAATAATGTTTGCAAAAAAAATTTGTTTGCAAAAATTGGAAATGTCCTTTTGTAGAAGATACCATCTTTTATATATATTTAAAAAATTAGCAAAATCGGTTTGACCAATCGTGAGAAAATCATCAAAAAGTGAGGAATTTCGAAAACTGTTGATAGATATAACTTTCAAAATAATTCGAATTTTGAAAAATTGTATACGTATTATTGTTTAATCGTTCTGAGCCATACTACCCACTTTCAATAAAATACATGGCCGTCGAAAAAAATATAGGTGGCTCACTTAACAAAATTAACTCATCTTTTAAGACTCGTTAATAGTAGACAATTCCTTACAAATTTAACTACCAAATTATACTATAATTATACTATTTTAGTTATTTACCTTACCGAATTATGTCAATTTATGTGATTTTCGAAATTTTCCTATTGAAAGTGGACGTGATTGGGAAGCGATTTCGTTTAATTTCAACAGGTATACTTCCTATAACTCTAGTATACCTTGTGCCGAATTTCACGATTCTACCGTAATCAGTTTAAAACTTACGACCAGTCTTTTAGGTGATTTTCTAAATTTTCGATATCGAGAGTAGCCGTGGTTGGACGGGGATTTTATCCAATTTCATCACGTATACTCCCAACAGTACTAGTATGATTTGTGCCAAATTTCATCGTTCTACCATAATTTATTTAAAAGTTACGACCAGTCGAATTTTCAAAAATGCCTCCCTTGAAAGTGGGCGGTACCACGCCCACTTTTTAAAATTTAACAGAAAATCATAATATAATGATAAGAGAGATTCACCTATGAAATTATATCATTTTATCAATTTCAGCTACCGAAATATGTCAGTTTATGTGATTTTCGATATCGAAACTGGGCATGGTTGGAGGGCGATTTTATCCACTTTCATCAGGTATACTCCCAACGATACTAGTATGTTTTTTTGCCAAATTCCATCGTTCTATCGTAATCAGTTTAAAAGTTACGACCAGTCAAATTTTCAAAAATGCCTTCCTTAAAAGTGGGCGGTGCCACGCCCCCTATAAAAAATTTATGGAAAAATCATAAGAGAATTACCAAGGGGATTCAGGTATACTCCCAACGATACTAGTATGCTTTGTGCCAAATTCCATCGTTCTATCGTAATCTGTTTAAGAGTTACGACCAGTCAAATTTTCAAAAACGCCTACCTTAAAAGTGGGCGGTGCCACGACCACTATAAAAAAATTTATGAAAAAATCACAAGAGAATGACCAGGGGGATTCACCTATAAAATTATATCATTTTAGCCATTTCAGCTGCCGAGATATGTCAATTTGTGTGATTTTCGAAATTTTCGATATCGAAAGTGGGCGTGGTTGAAGGGCGATTTTATCCACTTTCATTAGGTATACTCCCACCGATACTAGTATGCTTTGTACCGAATTCCATCGTTCTATCGTAATCAGTTTAAAAGTTACGACCAATCAAATTTTCAAAAACGCCTCCTTTAAAAGTGGGCGGTGCCACGCCCACTATAAAAAATTTATGCAAAAAACATAAGAGAATGACCAGGTGGATTCACTTATAAAATTATATCATTTTAGCCATTTCAGCTGCCGAGATAAGTCAATTTGTGTGATTTTCGAAATTTTCGATATCGAAAAAGAAGACGTGGTTATCATCCGATTTTGCCCATTTTCAATAGCAACCTACCTTGGCCAGAAAGTAACCTGTGTACAAAATTTCATGCAAATATCTCAATTTTTACTCAAGTTATCGTGTACACGGACGGACAGACGGACGGACATGCCTTAATCAACTCCTCTTTTAATCCTAAGAACTTTCATATATGGAACTGTATATCTACACTGAACCAAAAACGTACATGTTTTTTACGAACAAAGTTTCATAGAAGTTCACGCTGATTTTTTCTTAGAATCTAAGAAAAATTACATATAATTTAAGAAAAAATTCGTATTATATATGAAAAAATACGTTAAATTGTATTAACGTTAGAACTTCGTTCATAAAATATAAGAACTAAAATTCATTAATTTTTTGGCTGAATTTATTCTTAAATGTTACGAATTTGTTCTTAAATTTTAAGAAATTACGTACGTTATATGATTATAAGAACTTTTTCTTATTATTTAGAACTTGTTTCGTAGATTTTAAGAACTATTTCTTAAATTTTATGAAAGTGTCATAGATTGAACCAACATTTTCTTACCTGAGCAGACAGCTGTCACTGTGAAAATTTTTTCTTTCTTCAAGTCACAAAGAGGAAAGGAGAAAGCGGAAAAATTTGCACCGATTAAATTAACTAAGTAAAAATCCATTAACAATAATGTCTGATCAAAAGAAGGGTGAAACAGAACACATCAATTTGAAAGTATTGGGTCAAGACAATTTAAGATCAAGAAACACACAAGCTTGAATGAATGCTTATTGCGATAGAGCGGGTCTATCAATGCAAGTGGTACGGTTTCACTTTGATGGCCAACCCATACACGAAAATGATACGACAACATCATTGGAAATGGAAGAAGGTGACACTATTGAAGTATACCAACAGCAAACGGGCGGAGGCTGGAATTAATTTTGAAATTAACAAAAGTAAAGCTATATTAAAAATTAAAAAAAAAACACTTAAATATTAAAAGATCAATTTAATAATACAAAAACAAACTACACACGAAATATGATAAAAAAAGTTAAAATATAAGTATCATAAGAAGAGATAAGAAAAAAAGGGCAGACAAACTCATAATAGGCAGCAAAACAAAAAAAAAACAAATTCATGTAATCCAAAAATGCTGCTCACAAATGTTAAAGATACACCGCACGGTTCGTTGTTTTGCGTGGAAAACTAGCACACTTCGTTCTCTGCGTCGAAGACTAACACGCTTCAGTTCTATGCTAGTTTTCCACGCAGAAAACGAATTCTTAAACGCAAAAAACGAACCGTGTTAGTCTTCGTTGAGAACGACGATGTATAAAAACTATATACTTTGGCAAATTTTTGTTACTACTTTTAAATTATTTTTTTGGAAATAATATTTAGCAATAATAAAAAAACTTTTATGGTTTTTTGGTTTTCTTGGAATGGGTTCGTATATTATAAGAATTAGTTCGTAAAATTTAAGAATGGGTTCATACATTTCAAGAATGGGTTCTTGAATTCTAAGAATGAGTTCGTAAAATTTAAGAATGGATTCATATATTCTAAGAACGAGTTCGTACAATTTATAAATGGATTGTCATATTCTAAGAATGAGTTCATAAAATTTAAGGATGGATTCATACATTCTAAGAATGAGGTTGTATAAATTATGAATGGATTGACATATTCTAAGAATCAGTTCGTACAATTTAAGAATCTTTTCATACATTCTATGAATAAGGTCGTATAATTAATAAATGGATTGTCATATTCTAAGAATGAGTTCGTACAATTTAAGAATCTTTTCATACGTTCTAATAATGAGGTCGTAGTATGTATTGACATATTCTAAGAATGAGTTCGTAGATTCTATGAATGAGTTCTTATATTTTAAGTATTATTATTAAAATTTGGTTTGACATGAGTATTTACGAATTTTTGTTCTTAAATTCTACGAAAGCGTTCTTTGGAGAGCTTTTGATGAAAAAAATTCGTAAAATATATGTAATTTTTCGTAGAAAATATGTACTTTTTTGGTTCAGTGTATCTCGATTATTTTGTGCCGTTACATACAACCGTTATGTGAACAAAATTAGTATACCCTTGTACTAGTACTAGTACACTGGGTATAAAAAACCACGAAAGCATAAAGTAAATTTAAAAATTTACCGCGACGTCGCGGTAGTAAGCGGGGGTCTCGACTTCGATTCCTAGCAAATTCTTTGAAAATTTTTTTTTTACATTTACTTTATGCTTTCGTGGTTTTTTTAATAACTAATTTTTAATACGATGTAAATAAAATTTAAAATTTGCAAATAGTTAATGCAATTAGTTTGAATTTTACACTTGTTATCACTCCATTATTATACCGAAAATTCCAAAAATTAGTTAGTAAGACGCGCTTGAGTTAAGATAGTTTATTTCGCAGCGTTCGAAATAAGATAAAATGAACGCGAGTTAAGATAAAACAAAAAGTTCTCCAAGAGTTGGTACAAAGCTGCTGGGGCCATCGAATTTAAGAAATAGCAGCATTCTTCTTAATGAAAAAACTCACCACCGAGACCGATGCTTACTCAAATTTAAAGTAAATTGTATGTTTTCAGGTTGAAAAAAGCCTGGAAAAGAAAATAACTGGCCTTAATAAGACAGGAATAGTGTCACAAAAATGGATAAGTTTAGTTAGGTTGGAGAAATGAACCCTACTGCATAGGTACGTTCAATAAGTACATACATAAGTGCCACTATGATAGATTTTACACGCCTAATATCAATATTTTGTTTACTTATATGCAAAACCCAAAACCGAAAATATATTTCTTTACTGGCACAACTTTACCACGGCTAACTTTCGGTCCATTTTTAATTTTCGCCCCTAAGAAAAATATATAGTCTTCTGTTTTGAAAAAAAAAAAAACAACGATAACAGGTAATGAATCTGCAAGCTCTACTTATAAATGGACATAAAAATGCAACAATTGGCAAATTTTCGGTAAAAAACGCAGCTGAGATTTAAATTTTCAATTAAAATTCCTTGTAAGGAAAACACTATAAACTCGGTGGGACTCCAATATTTGATGCAATTTTCACTAAACGATGGATTCTTTACTTGCAGTGAAAACTCAGACGTAATAAAATGCGTTAATTTGCCTATTTCCCATTAAAGTGCATCTAGGATTGCAATTTGTGCAGATATTTACGCACAATAAAGCTTTAAACGAAGTGGCGATCTCATATTTTGTATAATTTTTTTTCGCAATCCCGTTTTTTGTTCAGGAATATGTAATACAAAATTTAACCCACGTAGTCCCAGATAAAAAAGGACTTTAAATCGAACAAATCATATGATACACTGTTTTGTTGTTGTGTGCTTCTTCCTAAAGATACTTTAAAGTTTTTGACAAAAATTTGGGGCAAAAAGTTATTCGGCTCAAAAGTTAGTAAGTAACTAAGTTTTGCTAATTAACTCTTAGTTATTGGCTTAAGTAGCTAACTTTTTTAAAAAAAATTTTCACTGGTCGATTTCTTGGTCTTCAGTGATTTCATATGTCAAATTTTAGGCATCTAAATCAATATTTGTAGAAAATACCTAACATTTTATACGACGATCTTATTTTTTTATGATTTGCTGAAAATCGAAAATCGCGTTGAGCACGTTCTAAATCATCACCGATAAATGTAAGCAACTTTTTCAAACACATTCTATTGTGTAGACTGTAGATTGTAGATTGATATGCAAAACGACTAAACTTAATAGAGGACGACAAATAGGATTTTTGCAAATAAAGCAATATTTTGGATTTTTTTCGTATAATGCATTGTCAGCGAAACGATGGTGAATATTTCAAAACCCCAGCTCAACGGGAAGTTAGCTCAAAACCCAAAGCAAAATCTCTTGAAAAGAAAATTTTCAAATATATCTACCCATGCGCCACCTATCGGAATTATTTTTTTCTTATAGTGCGTTGAGGTAGAAAACTAAGCGATGATGAAAATTTCAAGATCCTACCTCAACGGGAAGTTCGTTGAAAAACGAATTAATCGACACCGAAAAGCGACCTTCGTATTTCTTAAATAGAGCGACTCACGCGCCACCTAGCGGGTCCATTTTATTGGAACATTTGGAAATTGATTAAGTAATACACACGCTAAATATCAGCCAAATCGGTCCATAATTATGATTTTCAGTTTTTATTACCCCGATCTCAGGTCCACCTACCGGATTTTTTTTAGGAAAATATTTCTTTTCATGGTAGTAATACATGTTCCGAATTTCAGCCAATCGGACACAATTCGATTTTTGAAAATATAGCGACCCCCGCGCCACCTATCGGATTTTTTTTTTCATAATATTGCATTGTCATCGCGACCTGAACTGTGGTGAAAATTTCAAGACCCTAGCACAACAGGAAGTTGGTTTAAAATCGAATCAAAAATTCGAGCACAAGGACGACGAAAGCGACCTAATAAAAACATTTTAAACAAGTAAGGAAGTCTAAGTTCGGGTGAACCGAACATTAAATACCCAGTGGTAATTTGCAGAACGGGATAACAATGATAGGCCCTAGGAAGATTTACCTAAAGTTTTTACTATCTTAGCTATTTACCTTACCGAATTATTGAAATTTATATGATTTTCGAAATTTTCCATATCGAAAGTGGGCGTGGTCGGAAAGCGATCTCGTCCAATTTCATCACCTATATTGCTAGTATATGTTGTGCCAAATTTCATGAGTCTGAAGTAATAAGTTTAAAAGTTTTGCCCAGTCGAATATTCCAAAATGCCTACTTTAAAGGTGGGCGTTGCCACGCCCACATTTATCCATTTATCAAAAAATCATAATAGATTGATTGGGGGTTCATCCTACAATACTATATCATTTTAGCCATTTCCGTTACCGAATTATGTCAATTTATGTGATTTTCGAAATTTTCCCTATCGAAAATGGGCGTGGTTGGGAAGCGATTTCGTCCAATTACATCAGGTATGCTCCCAATTATGCTAGTATATCTTGTACCAATTTCATCGTTCTACCGATCATGAAAAGTGGGCGATGCCACGCCTACTTTTAAAAATTTATCAAAAAATCATAATAGAATAACTAGGGGGTTCATCCTACCAAACTATATCATTTTAGCCATTTCCGTTACCGAATTATGTCAATTTAGGTGACTTTCGAAGCTTTCGATATCGAAAGTGGGCGTGTTTTCCTAGCGGTTTCTTCCAATTTATTAGGAATACTCCCAACGATACTAGTATGCTTTCTGCCAAATTTCATCGTTCTACCCTAATCAGTTTTTAAGTTACGACCAGTCGAATTTTCAAAAATACCTCCCTTAAATCATAAGAGAATGACCAGGGGGATTCACCTATAAAATTATATCATTTTAGCCATTTCAGCTACCGAGATATGTCAATTTGTGTGATTTTCGAAATTTTCGATATCGAAAAAGCAGGCGTGGTTATCATCCGATTTCGACCATTTTCAATAGCAACCTACCTTGGCCAAAAAGTAACCTGTATATAAAATTTCATGCAATATCTCAATTTTTATTCAAGTTATCGTGTACCCAGACGCACGGACGGCCATGCCGTAATGAACTCCTCTTCTCAACCTAAGAACTTTCATATACGGAACTCTATATCTATCTCGATTATTTTGTGCCGTTACGTACTACCGTTATGTGAACAAAATTAATATACCCTTGTACTAGTACTAGTACGCTGGGTATAAAAATACATTAGTTTGGCAACCACCCGGACTTGGCATGGCGTAGCCCAGGGTTATTTATAATAAGCGCGGCCGAAGACCGCCTACGCAGAAGGGTGTACAGAAGGATTAGCATGATGTAGCCCAGGGTTGTTTTTAAAATTAAATTTTAAATATTTCACATAAGCGATTTGCACCCGCAACAGTGGTTCCTCAAATGAAAGGTAACTTAATTACCTATTCAACTCAGAAATGTGTTCTGTACATAAATACCATGGATCTCGTTCCAATACATTATACATTAGTTTGGAACCCTGGCGCCCACGGTTATGGCAACCACACGGACTTGGCATGGCGTAGCCCAGAGTTATTTATCAAAAGCGCGGCCGAAGGCCCCCTACGCAGAAGGGTGTACTACGCAGAAGGACTTGGCATGGTGTAGACCAATTTTGCTCATACGCGGTTTCGCACAGGTTTGATTGGACCAAGGATATTATATAGTACTAGCTGACCCGACAGACGTTGACCTGCCAAAAATTTATTTCCCTGTATGTTTCTCTAACCCGATCCCTATATCTATTTTAATCCATATCCCTATTTCCTTCGTATATGAGGAACCACGCCCCATTTTTCGTTAACTCGATCGATCACATATAAACCCTCGCCTACTTTCAGTGGTCTAACATAAATACTT
The DNA here is from genome assembly GCA_964058755.1 of Campiglossa producta. NCBI lineage: Eukaryota > Metazoa > Arthropoda > Insecta > Diptera > Tephritidae > Campiglossa > Campiglossa producta. The sequence continues at coordinate 109,452,501 of CAXKVI010000002.1, read as the reverse complement.
GCAGGGATGTGGACTATGAAATGTTTCCTTCGTAAGGGAGGTGCCACGCCCCCTTTTTCGTTATCCCCAGTTTTCTTGGAAGTGGTAGGGATCGATCTCATCTAACCTCTTACCCAATTTCAGTGGTCTAACATAAGTACTTCCAGAGATATCGACTATGAAATATTTCATTTATTAAATGTGACACGCCCTTGACATGCATTTCAGCTCCACAACCTTCTTTCCGTCCACCCCTCCTTCATCCTTTTCATATACTTTTCTCTTTTCATTTTGTTTTTCTAATTGCCATCCAAACCCCTATCCCTTTTCCAATCCCATTCCCAAAATAATTAAAATGACTCCCCCATAAAACTCTCATCAACATCTTTAATTTAGACCCATTTTTACAAAAACCTTCTAGCTCCACTTCTGGTCCACGTGTTGATCAATATCTAAAAACTTTGGTCACGTTTCGACCGATAATTCTGTTATCGATAAATATATCGAAATGAACCGAAGTCCAAATGAAAGCTGTGGTCTTCCCCAATTCGTTTGATACCAGTTTTGTGCAAATATTTCAAAGTTTACCCGAAACCACATTTTGACCGATAACTCTGTTATCGATAAATATATCGAAATGAATTAAAGTCCAAATGCACGCTGTGGTCTTCCCCTTTCGTTTAATACCAATTTTGTGCGAATATTCCAAAGCTTACGACCCCTGTCGTTAGATACCAATTTTGTGCGAGTATTCCAAAGTTCACCCGAAACCACATCTTGGCCGATAACTCTGTTATCGATAAATATGTCGAAATGAAACAGATACCAAATGAACGCAGTGGTCTTCCCCAATTCGTTTGATACCAATTTTGTGCGAATATTCCAAAGTTTACCCAAACCACATTTTGACCGATAACTCTGTTATCGCTAAATATATCGGAATGAACCAAAGTCCAACTGAAAGCTGTGGTCTTTCCTATTCGTTTCATACCAATTTTGTGCAAATATTCCAAAGTTTACCCGAAACCACATTTTGACCGATAACTCTGTTATCAACAAATATTTCGGAATGAACCAAAGTCCAACAGAAAGCTGTGGTCTTCCCCAATTCGTTTGATACCAATTTTGTGCAAATATTCCAAAGTGTACCCGAAACCACATTTTGACCGATAACTCTGTTATCGATAAATATATCGAAATGAATTAAAGTCCAAATGCACGCTGTGGTCTTCCCCTTTCGTTTAATACCAATTTTGTGCGAATATTCCAAAGCTTACGTAAAACTACATTTTGACCGATATCTATGTTATAGATAAATATATCGAAATTTAATGATGGCTGTTGCAGACTTTATACTCCTAAGAATTTGTATGCACAATTTCGTAAAGATCGGGGCATTGGTTCAGACGTTAAAGAGCCACAAACATAAACTGTCAGTCACAAACTTACGTTTTTATATATTAGTAAGAGTAAGATTTCAAATGAAAGCTTAAATTATTTCCTATGTTACTAAATTGTCTTTACACTTAGGTAATACAGCAATTAAATTTAAAAAAATTAAGTTTCATAAATTTTGAAGATATTTTTAAAAAAATTGGATAATTTTAGGAAATGTTTTGCAGCTATATACTTAAGACATATATCAAATGAAAGGTATTGAAATTACCTATCCAACGACGCCAAATGGAAATCGGTTCAGTGTTTTAGGAGCATTTAAGATTTAAAAAAATTATTTTTATAAACTTTGACCTCGAATAACTTTTGTTGTTGTTGTTTGCCCAACAAAAGAAATATACCGTTATGTTTCTTTTATTAATACCTATCGATCCCAACTTTTCGGTTTTTTATAGTCTTTTGAGCCCTTACTTGAATTTCTTGCTTCAAATTTCGGAGGGGACTGTAAACTGCACCTTTACCTTCTTATTTAACTCATTTATGAATCCAGGAATTTTCAAAGCTTTCTTAACTATGTAAGTACTAGTGATGGGAACTATCGAATAAAACTTATGATGTTATTCGATAGTTCAAAAATATTCATTCATTCGATAGTTAGCGAATGAATGAATGAATTTAGTATTTTTAGAATGAATAAAGGATTTTTTCAACTACTGAAAAATTTAGTAGCATTTTTTTTATTGATTACTAAATTCTCATTCGTTACTAATTTTTCACACACGAATGATTTTTGTACAAGTTGGCGAATGAATGTTTTTAACTAGTGATTGTTTGTACCCCTGAAACAATTAGAACATTTTCATTCATATATTAGTAAATATATTTATTAAAATCAAGTAATTTTACATATTCATAATCATCGGTTTTCATTCTCCAACAGGGTAGCATTTGCTTTGGCGTTATTACTAAATTTGAATGAATGAATGAATGAAAAAAATCATTCGATAGTCAAAATCATTCAGTTACTAACTATCGATAGTTGAAATCATTCGATAGTGCCCAACACTACTAAGTACAGTATCACGGAAAACAAGAGACAAAAATGCTTTCAATATATTGATGAACGGCGGTCAAAATGCAATATAGAGCGCACCTGCCGCGATCAATGAAAACGAAACGTTCCCAGCCCAGCAACAATAAAACGAATTTAATCGATGACCCGTTTTCAATTGTACCGCTTCGAATGTTTTAAACAGTAGATTTTCATTCATATTGAATATTTAGAAAAGGTGAGATATAGCCGCAGGGGTGCCGGGAGGGTGGCGACGCGGGCGCCTCGACGGTTGCCGCGCGTAGAGTCGACGTCGCCGTGATAATGTGAGGAGGAGTTATTTCTTGTTTTTGGGACTTATTTCATGTGGGAGTTATTTCATGTTTTTTGGGAGTTACTGTTTAATTGTGAAATAAGTCCAAAATATTGGGACTTGGTATCGTTTTCTTCTTTTGGCAGTTTGTAACCGTAACAATTACACTGTTGTGGCGTTATTTGCACTTTGGTCACTCTACGATTATGGTGATATTGCACTTGGGTGTATGCAATAAAGCCATATGGTTTACTTTCGCGTTTCATTGAGATATAAGGCTATATGGCTTTAATGCCTATGGCTTTATAACACTGCACCCAAGATTATTGTGTAGCCTTAAATGGGTGGAGATGGCCAATGAAGCCAGACCAGTGAAACATATGGGTAACCAAACAAAGCACTTAGTTAAATTTGTTATTTTATAGCACTAGAAGAGTGTTTTATAAATGCTAGAAAATCTAAAATACATAACTACAGGAGCAACAAGGAAGTGAAACCGAAAACTTGACTGTTGTTGTGGAAAATAATCTAAAAAAAAGGTTTCAATCAAGGAGCCCGGTTTCAAGTATTGTATTGTATTTATTTATTTTATTTACATCAGTACAAATTCAACTTATGGATTAAACATTACCTGCGAAACTATAGTGCTTGTCTGCAGGTGAATACATAGATTAACATTTATATATATTCAAATGAGTAAATAAAAGTAAAAAATTAAAATAGTAACAAAAAAAAATAGTGGTTTCAAAGTTTTAGATTAAAACGGTATCTAAGATAAATAAAATTTATAATCATTGATTACACAGTGCAGCAAAATTGTCCAAAGTTTAAATACCTGGGAAGTAATAGCATTTTTCGGATAGATCTCGGTGAGCTAAGAAGATCTGCGTACAAGAAATTTGCCGGACACCTCGAAAATCCTGTGTTAGGGGTCAAAAACCGTTGTTTCATACCTTCAAACACTTATGAGCCTGTATCTTAGGTGATTTCATTTTTATAGTGCATAGGGATGGCGCCAAAGTTGACCAACCTCGAATAAAGATGAAAAAATGTGTTTGTGGGGCAAATACTACCATTTTTTCTACTACTTTCCAATTGATATATATATCGTTAGAAAGGTCTATATCTCTTCTATCGAGATCAAAAAATTAAAATCGGGTTGAAATCACCTAAGATACAGGCTCATAAGGGATTGAAGGTATGAAAACCCGGATTTTTAGCCCCTAACTCGGGATATGCGATGTGTCCGGCAAATTTCTTGTGCGCAGTTCTTCTTAACTCACCGAAATCTACCATTCTGTCTCTTCCCAGGTATTTTTTCGTGTTGCATTGTTTCTACTAATTATAAGTTAAAACAAACTTTTTAGATGATTCCTCAAGAGCAATTTCCTGCCGGGGGTGTTAGGCAGATTAGCTAGGTTTATCGATAGTTCATTCAGAAGGGAGGGAAGTTGAACAACGAGGGTATTTCTGGTATAGTTATTGCGGAGTTACGGGATTTTGAGCCTATTGTTCTGACGCCTTCGCGTTCAGTCAATCTTTACCTTCAGAAAATTATCGTCAAAAAACTCAGTAAAGCAAGTAGATTTGTATATAGATTTGACGTCTGGAAGGCCTAGTTGCTTGTTTAGCGAGATATTGGGCGAATTCACGTTTTTACTTTTAGCCAAATTTTTTAAAATGCTATTTTGACTTGTTGTAGTTTATTTAATCCGGCTGATGTACCCCACGCTGTGATCCCGTGTCTTAGGTACGACTCAGATAGAGCCAAATAGGCTTGCTCAAGGACAGCGTAGTTATTGCAGAAACTAAGGTGTTTAATGAAGTAAGATGTTGATCTTAACTTCTTTTGCAAATGGGAAATATGAATATTTGTAGGAGCTTACACACTCCAAGATCGTACTGCAAGCGCAAGGCTGGATAAAGTTGTGTAAACAGTTAGTATTGTGAAATTTTAAACAAATACTTGCAGGGCTAACTTGAGGAGGTCTTATATGCATTATCATAGTTTTTGTTGCATTTAGAGAACGCCCGTTGTCGTGGGACCATCTGGTTACTATGTCTAATTTACTTTCATTATCTCAGTGGCTGTTTCAAGGTTTCTGTGAGAAACAATGATTGTTGTGTCGTCAGCGTATGCAAAGACTTCACCATTTTTCAAAGTTTTGAGCATACTATTTGCGTATATTATGTACAAGAGAGCCACCAGTTTCGAACTCTGAGGTACACCACAGGAAATGTTTCTTTCATAACGGAATTCGTTTTGCACTTTAACTCGACACTTTCTTGCCTCAAGGTAACTAGCAAACCACTTAAGGCAATTTCCCCTGATACCAACAGTATCAGACAGTGGTAGTTCTTCCCCAACATGGAAATATACAAACTAAAGACCTTTGACGGGAGAATAATTTCCCCTGATACCAACAGTATCAGACAGTGGTAGTTCTTCCCCAATATGGAAATATACAAACTAAAGACATTTGACGGGAGAATAATAAACGAACAACCAAAAACCGTTTCTGACGCAATATTTGAACCGCTAAAATTAATTTACAAAAAAATCGAACAATACCGCAGGTACAATAACCAAACAGGTAATAATAAACGAGCGAACACACAGAGCCAACCAAAAGACAAAAATCGCCAGCTTTTACCCGACTAACGAGCGTCGAAAACAACCTCTAAACACACCAGTTAACTAAGGTAAAAGCAAACCCTTTCTACAGGTACCCATTCGAAAACATTCGTAACACACGAACCATATACACACTAAAGAGCTGCATAAGTCCTGAAAAAGTTAACTTTTGATAACTCATAAAAAATTTGAACTTCAACTCACACAAACAACAGAAATATGTACTCGCATGTTCGGATAAAATATGAAGCAAATATTGTTAGTTGTTGTTCCTACTGGTGCGCTTAACTAAAAATACTCGCACAAGTGCGCAGCAAACTCGTTTGCTGTGAGTAAACACTGTTCAAGAAAAAGGTGGTGCGAGTAAGTGAAGTTGCACTAGTGAACTTAGTTAACTCATAGCCCTGCGGGTTAGGGGTTTAGAATATGCCCGAGGTAGGCATACCGGTCGTAAGAGGCGACTAATATGCACATAGGTAATTGACGTGCTACTCGATAGTTGATCTACGGATATGATGCCTCTCACCTCTCATTACCCATCTTCTCCTTCCTCATGGATGGAGGGATGCCATGACCTAGAAGGTTCCACTGGTCATACCAAATCACTACCACGACAGTCGGGCAGTACCGCAAGGGAGTACCGCAGCGTACCGGGGTCATATCCGGCCAAGGACTGTCAACTTCGGCATCACTCCCCAAAACCTTCGGGAGTGTTTTGCTGTTAACAACAACAACAACAACAACAACTCATAGTTTTTAGTTAGGCAAGAAAATATGAACATAAATTGTATATATGTATGCAAGTTGTTCTTTAGTCGAAAACAAAGCAACGCAGATGTGTACATACACATACATATGTATGTGAGCGTCCTAACCTGGCGATTAGTTTAGGATGCGTTAGGGATCAGTTCCAAGGGATGTATGTTCACATTCGTTTGAGGCTGTCCTAATTATACATACATATTTATACCCGAACGGGTACAAAAGGACTAATCCACTTTTCGCCCAAACGGGTACTTTTAGCTCCTACTCTAGTGTGAGTATTAGACTGGGCCAAATAAAAAAAATTGTTTTTTTTTTTTTCAAAAATTAGATATATTGATTTTATTTTTGAGAAATGTAAGAAACACTGTAAAATCTTAATATTAAATTCTAGAGATTTATCATCGCTAGTTTCGATTTTACAGACTTTACCTCATATTTGGTACAACAACGACAATCCATTGTTGTAAAACACCATTTATTATTATTATTTATTTCAGTCATCGAAACAGAATTTCTTACAGACTATGATCATGTTTTGATATTTAATTGAACAGTACAAATAGGCTTAACTTAAAACAAGAAAGGCTAACATTAAAATTAATTTGCGGAGCGAATGTGTTACAAAGGCGAATGATTCTGGCTATCGGCTCGTTATAAGAGTAAAGCGACTTATGTGAACCCTCAACAAACTTTCTGGGATTTCTAAGATTTATATTAGATTCCTGTACTCGAAAAAGAACAAATATTTCTGGGCAATCAATATTGCCAGATAAAACGTTGTATGCAAATAACAGCGACAGATATGACCTTCTGTCCGCTAGAGATTGTAAGCCAAGGAGTTTCCTCCTTGATACGTAGCTTGGACCATCATTTTCAATAAACACTCTTTTCATTGCAAATCTAGTAAATTTTCTTTGAATCATCTCTATTTTATCAGAGTACTTTGTGTAGTATGGGTTCCATATAATCGCCCCATATTCTAAAATACTCCTTACCAAAGCAACATAGAGTGTTTTCAGAGTCATAGGGTCCTTGAAATCTTTGGTGTTCCTGATTATGAAACCTACCATCGAATACGCTTTAGATGAGACCAGATCAATATGTTTTGAAAAAGTTAATTTGGTGTCAAAGATAATTCCTAAATCCTTAATTTCGGATTTACGCAACAAATTAACGCCATCCAGAGAATAGCTGAAAGTATGTACATATGCGCGGCGGCTATAAGAGACAACGCAACACTTGCTAATGTTTAGGCTTAGGTTATTGACAGTACACCAGTTTAAGAATATGTTTAAATCTTGCTGGAGTCCTGAACATGTTCTTGTAGGAAATTGAATTCCCTACAAAAACTGACAGGACTGAAATTTTTTCAGACTAGCGGTTTTCTAGTATTCTAGCCCCAAACATTGACACGTTTTTCTGGTTTCCCCATTTTTATACCTTTCATGAACATGAAATGGTATTATAACTTTGGTCCGATGTTTGTAAGTATGAGAAGAAGAAGAGATAGACCCACTAATAAGTATACCGTTATGATCAGGACGATGAATTGATTCGATTTAGCCATGTCCGTCTGTCCGTCCGTCCGTCTGCCCTTCTGTCCGTCTGTTTGTACGCAAACTAGTCCCTCAATTTTAGAGATATCTCGATGAAATTTGGTATGAAGGCGTTATTTTATATGAGAATAATCATTCGTCGGAACCAGCAAGATCGGACCAAAACTAGGTACTCATAGCTCCCATACAATCGATTGTTCCGATAAACGGATTTTGGCATATAACTTCTGTAATTAAAGGGCTAGTGACGTGAAATTTTGTAGGTATTGATGTTTTTATATGTGAAATATCGATGTTGAAAATCATTGAAATGAGATAAATATTTCACATAGCCCCCATACAATCGATTGTTCCGATAAACGGATTTTGGGCTATAACTCCTATAATTATAAAGGTAGGGTCGTGAAATTTCGTAACTATCGCTCTGTTAGAAAGTGGAATGTCGATGTTAAAAATCAATGAGATTGGACCAACAAAACACATCGCCCCCATATAATCGATAGTTCCGATAATTTCGGTATGAGCTAAAGTTAAATTCACACAGGCTGTACTGGGGATCGAACAGTGAAAATCGTAACGCTTATTCATGAGAGGTATATAGCCTTCGGCACAGCCGAAGACAGCTTTCCTTACTTGTTTTCTTTCAAAAATTGTTTTTGGTGTTTTTGATCCAATTTTTTGTGCTAAATTTTGTTTATTCATATCTTACATGATCAATAATCATTATATGAACAATATAATAACCAAAAATAAAAATTTTTCAAATGCGTTTTTTGTTGCCATAATTTAAGGATATCGGCGTCTTTAGCAGTGTTGGCGGTCAGTTTCGATCACCTAGGGAAATCCCACATAAAAAATAATGCAGGCAACTTCGAAGTACTTATTTTTCAATATTTGCTAAACTGTGTCTCACCCATCTATGGTTAGAACAATACAGGCTAGCATTAGCCGAAAACAACAATAATTTGATTGCCTGAGATACATATTAGTTAACTAAATCCAGTTTAAAGAAATATCCGAACAATGAGTGCACATAAAAATGTGTGCAAATACTTCTTGTATTCGAATGTACTTGAAGTTTAATGGGGTGGTTCATTTGCGTTTATGTTACGAACGAGTCAAGTTCACCGCTAGCGAAAAACTACAACCAACAATAAATTGCCTGTATGTGTATTCGAACAAACGCAATCGGCGCCAGCGCACAACTCGAGTTATGCGTTGAACTAGAAAATTATTTGGTTTATTCGTAGGAGAGTTAACGCATGCAACCCTTTAATACACACATACTAACATTACCTGATGCAGCGTCCAGACTATAAATACGTGACAAGAGATAGACATAAATCAGAACGAAATTAAACACTGAAGATGGCGGATCGCCGAAACCGGTTTGTTACAAAACCAAAATTGACACGGGATGACGAAAAATCGTTCCAATATACATCCCCAAATTTTCATTTATAGTACTGGCAAAGCGACCTAGTAGTTGATTGATATTTTTACCCTTTTGGAACCCATACTGATTGCTTTCTATTAACTTGAACTTATTTAAAAAGGCAGTAAGTCTACGAACAATTACTTCTTCCAATATTTTTTCTATAACGGGTAAAATTGATATCGGCCTGTAGTTCATAGGGTCCGACTTCGGGCACTATGCATTGTCTTAAACTGAGGTTTATGAGTTTTGTTATAATATACCAGTGCATTTGATTTCAGGTCCTTTGGTCTGATTTTGTCAACGCCAGCACCTTTATTGACTTTGAGTCGTTGTAAGATAGAAAAAAATCTCTTCCTCACACGATTCTTACATATAAATTGAACTAGCGGACCCTCACCCGCTTCGCTGGGTGAAAGAAAAAGAGAAATTAAAGTTATTCTTTGTTTTTTCCTTGTGTTATTTTGTGACTTTTTAATAACAATAGGGGGACTCATCAAAGCTTATAAACACCTTATAAAGCGTGTAAACGTATAAATTTATCAAGTGTGTAAATGAACTGTCAAAATTTGTATGGAACGCAGTTTACACAAATTTGATAAACTTCCACGTCGATTTTGGTGTGTAAAAGAGTGCGTAAATTTATACAATGCAATGACGACGTTCGACATGTAATTTTTTTAATGCATTCAATGCACACTGGACAAAAAGAGAAGAATATGCTGAAAATGGGTCGAAAATTACCTTTTTAATGAGAATTTCGAAATAAAAAGTTTTTGTTTGACATCAAGTACACATAAATTTATCTAGGGCGTTCATCTAACTGAGCTGATAAATGTATAAACTTACGCATTTCGTAAACTTATAAGAGTTGATGAATCCCCTTAATGTTTTATTTATTTCAGTGACTTACTTTAATTATTGCAACCTAACAACTTATTCTAAAGCCTTCTGATACACAACATTTTTGATCTTATTTTCATGCGGTGTATAAATAAATAGTAACGATGGTTTCCCTACTTTTATCTCTATCCTAATTTTCAGCCCCCTACCTTAATCCCATTTAGAGACATTCAACCCCAAGAAATTAATTTTTTATTGGGACGTGCCACGCCCCCTTTTCACATAATCCCTATTTACGGTTTTGATATCATATAGCTCTATAGCGATTTCCAGATCCTTACCTTAGACCCTTTCACAGGTATTCTGCTTGCAAATTTAAGTTTGTATGGGAGATTCCACGCCCCATTTCCTGATAACTCCCCCTTTTATGTGTGAGAATGCTTTTGATGTCATATAGGTGTATACCAATTTTCAGGTCCCTACCTTGATCCCCTTCACAGATATTCTGCTTGAAAAATTTAGTTTGTGTGGGAGGTGCCACCCCCCTTTTCTAATAATCCCCCTTTTTATGTGTGAGAATGCTTTTGATATCATAAAGGTCTATACCAATTTTCAGGTCCCTACCTCAGACCCTTTCAAAGATATTCTGCTGAAAATTTAAGTTTGTATGGGAGATGCCACGCCCCTATTTCTGATAACACTGGACCACGAATTTCAACTTTTTCGCTTTACCAGAAATGCCGTTATGAAATTCATATGTAAAATCACCCCCTGATTTCGAAAATTGAGTTCATTTTTGATTCTATGGTACCGTTTTTGAGATATTTGCAATTTACCGTTATTCGAAAAAACCAAAAAGATGGCGCCCTTTAATTGCGTATATCTCACGAACGAGTCAAGCAATTGCAAAAAAGTTTACAGAATCGGAAAAACGATAAAATTTGCTATAAATGCATCATACATTGTTTTTTGCTCAACCAGATAGTTTTCGAGATATTAGCTTGTCATTTCATATTTTTGTTTTTTTTTATGAAAAAATATGAAAAAAATTACTCTTTGCGTGGGCAGCATTCCAAAACCACAACTTTTTTTCTAGATATTTTTTCTTTACGTAGAGCTCTGTTTTATTAGAAAAAAGATAAGCTATCATCGAAGAAAATCGATGCAAAACTACGTAAGTTATAAACGATCAAGTAAAAATACCCAGGTTGCGCAACTTCAATGTGTGATGTATACATACATATTTTAAAGGTATAAAGTGCAAATGGGATATTATCCGGATAAACGAATAACACCATAACAATGATAATACTTTTTCTTTAAATAAATCAAATAGTACTTTTAATACTCGAATTGTTTTATAGTAGGTAGAGTGGTTGCTTCGAAAGGAAGAGTGGTTGGGTTCGAAAGTGCTGTAGGCATGTAGTTATAAACATGTATTTCCGTCACTTATGTGTAAGTATGCAGGTAGATTTTCAAAATTATAAGAAAATTTTTAAAGCCGACATCTAAAGCAGGTAATATTTTCTTTTCCCGGCTTCGTATAAAAAGGAACCTTTCCGTCTAGGTAAGATTTGATTTTTTCAATTTTATTTTTGTTCCGAGTATAAATATGAGTTAAGGCGCCTTGAAACTTCAAAACATCTGCAAGGCTCGCCGGAGATAGTTCAGTTCATAAGTCGAATTTCAAAACCGTGATTTATTAAAAAAAAATAAAATGAGTAAAAGGACGCGAGAATTTGAGTGTGATAACGATCCAGATATGTTCTGTTTCATGTGGGGCCAATATACTATCATAAGGCTACGACGAGTGTTCTCAGATCGTATCAAAACTTTATACTCCAAGTATTTTGGCATTGAGCCTAAAAATGCTGAAAAACCATGGACACCAAACACTTTGTGTACATCGTGTCGAGTAGAATTGATTCAGTCGAAATCAGGACAACAAATAAAATTTGCTACACCAATGATATGGAGAGAACCTACTTGCCATTCAAAGGAGTGTTATATTTGTCAAACGAAAGTGCTTGGCGTTGGAAGATCAAGAAGAGTAACTTGTGCCAGCGTACCATCAGTGACATTACCAGTACTACATTCAACGACAGTTGCGGATCCAGTTCCATTGTCAACAGTAATATCTGAGTGCGGGGAATCAAGTTGTACTGAATTTCGCGTGGGAAACGAGAGAAACGTTCTCTCACAAGCACAACTTAATGATTGGATAAGAGATTTGGAACTATCCAAGGAAAAGGCAGAGATCCACACTTCCCGTATGCAACAATTTAGATTTGAGTCATCCGATGTTAAGGTGACATATTGTAGAACTCGTCACGAACCATTTTCCAAACACTATACCAAGAAAGACAGTATATGCTACTGCAACGACATTCCTGGTTTATTCAAAGAGTTTGGTCAAACATATGATTCAAAAGAGTGGCGATTGTTCATAGACAGCAATAAACTGAGTTTGAAAGCTGTATTATTGCATATTGGCAACAAAAAGCCTTCTATCCCGATCGCACATGCAGTAAATACAAAGGAAACCTACGAGGAAATGCAAAAAATTCTCAAATTTATCAAATATGAAGAGCATGATTGGAAAATATGTTCTGATCTCAAAGTCGTTTGTTGGACCACAAATAAAAAAGTTGATCAACAATACTCAATTCAAAGGACTACTCTCATCAGTTGAGGCAGCAGCGTGGGAATCCTTTGAAAAGGTCGTTGCTTCTTTTCTCGGTAGATACAAAAGCCCTAACTACGAACAGATAGTGAACGACTTAATCAATAATTATGCGAAAATGGGTAAATATAAAAGGCTTATTAAAATTAATTTCCCAAAATTTTTTTTACCTAACTAATATTTTCTTTCCAGGCGTAAATATGTCTTTAAAAATTCACTTTCTGCACTCACATTTGAACTTTTTTCCGGCAAATCTTGGCGACGAAAGTGACGAACATGGCGAAAGGTTTCATCAGCAAATGAAATTAATTGAGAATCGATATCAAGGATTCTGGGACGTCGCAATGATGGGTGATTACTGCTGGTTTCTCATAAGAGAAACCGATCCTAAACTGAATAAGCGTCAAAGTAGAACACATAATTATTTCGACTACATAGTAAAATCAAATTAAGATAAAGATTGTTAGAATATAGTATAAACATAAATAAATTTAAAAAAAGTAAAAAATATGGGTAATTTTATTCATGAATTAAACTTTGAACTCAATAGAAACAGAGCATAGCTTGATATTTCTCTCTTTCTTATACCATACCTACGTTTTGAGCTATACGTTGAAATTGCGCAACCTGGGTATATTTATTTGATCGCTTATAACTTACGTAGTTTTACATCGATTTTTTTCGATGATAGCTTATCTTTTTTCTAATAAAACAGATCTCTACGTAAAGAAAAAATATCTAGAAAAAAAGGTTTGGTTTTGAAATGCTGTCCACGCAAAGAGTAATTTTTTTCATATTTTTTCATAAAAGAAAACAAAAATATGAAATGATAAGCTAATATCTCGAAAACTATCTGGTTGAGCAAAAAACAATGTATGATGCATTTATAGCAAATTTTATCGTCTTTTTGATTCTGTCAACCTTTTTGCAATCGCTTGACCCGTTCGTGAGATATATGTAATTATAGGGAGCCATCTTTTTGGTTTTTTCGAATAACGGTAAAATGCAAATATCTCAAAAACGGTACCATAGAATCAAAAATGAACTCGATTTTCGAAATCAGGGGGTGGTTTTACATACGAATTTCATAACGGCGTCTCTGGTAAATTTTGGCCGTCGACCAGTGTAACCCCCCTTTTTATATGTGAGTGCGCTTTTGATATCATATCGGTCTATACAAATTTTCAGGACCCTACCTTAAACCCTTTCACAGATATTCTGCTTGAAAAATTAAGTTTGAATGGGAGGTGCCACGCCCCCATTTCTGATAACATCCTTTTTGATGTGTGAGAACGCCCTAGATATCATATAGGTGTAAACCAATTTTCAGGTTCCTACCTTGAACCCTTTCACAGATATTCTGCTTGAAAAAATAATTTTGTATGAGAATGCTTTTGATATCATATAGGTGTATACCAATTTTCAGGTCCCTACCTTGAACCCTTTTACAGATATTCTGCTTGAAAAATTAAGTTTGTATGGGAGGTGCCACGCCCCCTTTTCTGATAACCCCCAGTTTTATGTGTGAGAATGCTTTTGATATCATATAGGTCTATACCAATTTTCAGGTCCCTACCTTGAACCCTTTCACAGATATTTTTCTTGAAATATTTAGTTTGTATGGGAGGTGCCACGTTCCCTTTTCTGATAGCCCCCCTTTTTATGTGTGAGAATGCTTTTGATATCATATAGGTCTATACCAATTTTCAGGTCCCTACCTTGAACTCTTTCACAGACATTCTCCTTGAAATATTTAGTTTGTATGGGGGGTGCCACGCCCCCTTTTCTGAAAATCCCCGGTTTTATGTGTGAGAATGCTTTTGATATCATAGGTGTATACCAATTTTCAGGTCCCTACCTTGAACCCTCTCACAGATATTCTGCTTGAAAAAATAAGTTTGTATGGGAGGTGCCACGCCCCCTTTTCTGATAACCCCCAGTTTTATGTGTGAGAATGCTTTTGATATCATATAGGTCTATACCAATTTTCAGGTCCCTACCTTGAACCCTTTCACAGATATTTTTCTTGAAATATTTAGTTTGTATGGGAGGTGCCACGTTCCCTTTTCTGATAGCCCCCCTTTTTATGTGTGAGAATGCTTTTGATATCATATAGGTCTATACCAATTTTCAGGTCCCTACCTTGAACTCTTTCACAGACATTCTCCTTGAAATATTTAGTTTGTATGGGGGGTGCCACGCCCCCTTATCTGAAAATCCCCGGTTTTATGTGTGAGAATGCTTTTGATATCATAGGTGTATACCAATTTTCAGGTCCCTACCTTGAACCCTTTTACAGATATTCTGCTTGAAAAATTAAGTTTGTATGGGAGGTGCCACGCCCCCTTTTCTGATAACCCCCAGTTTTATGTGTGAGATTGCTTTTGATATCATATAGGTCTATACCAATTTTCAGGTCCCTACCTTGAACCCTTTCACAGATATTTTTCTTGAAATATTTAGTTTGTATGGGAGGTGCCACGTTCTCTTTTCTGATAGCCCCCCTTTTTATGTGTGAGAATGCTTTTGATATCATATAGGTCTATACCAATTTTCAGGTCCCTACCTTGAACTCTTTCACAGACATTCTCCTTGAAATATTTAGTTTGTATGGGGGGTGCCACGCCCCCTTTTCTGAAAATCCCCGGTTTTATGTGTGAGAATGCTTTTGATATCATAGGTGTATACCAATTTTCAGGTCCCTACCTTGAACCCTTTCACAGATATTCTGCTTGAAAAAATAAGTTTGTATGGGAGGTGCCACGCCCCTTTTCTGATAACCCCACTTTTTATGTGTGAGAATGCATTTTATATCATATAGGTGTATACCAATTTTCAGGTCCCTACCTTGAACCCTTTCACAGATATTATGCTTGAAAAATTAAGTTTGTATGGGAGGTGCCACGCCCCCTTTTCTGATAACCCCACTTTTTATGTGTGAGAATGCTTTTGATATCATATAGGTCTATACCAATTTTCAGGTTCCTACCTTGAACCCCTTCACATATATTCTCCTTGAAATATTAAGTTTGTATGGGAAATGCCACGCCCAATTTTCTGCTATCCCCCCTTTTGATGTGTGAGAATGCTTGTGACATCATATAGGTCTATATCAATTTTCAGGTCCCTACCTTGAACCGTTTCACAGATATTCTGCTTGAAAAATAAGTTTGTATGGGAGGTGCCACGCCCCCTTTTCTGATAACCCCTTGTTTATGTGTGAGAATGCTTTTGATATCGCATAGGTCTATACCAATTTTCAGGTTCCTACCTTGAACCCCTTGACAGACATTCTTCTTGAAATATTAAGTTTGTATGGGAGGTGCCACGCCCCCTTTTCTGATAACCCCCCTTTTTATGTGTGAGAATGCTTGGGACATCATATAGGTATATACCAATTTTCAGCTCCCTACCTTGAACCATTTTACAGATATTCTGCTTTAAAAATTTAGTTTGTATGGGAGGTGCCACGCTCCCTTTTCTGATAACCCCCTTTTTTAGTTATAACCTTCTCCGCATGTGTCTCTTTAATGTGGCAAAGTCGGTTCAGCCATTCTCCGTAAAGTTCATTACAACGCAAAAACGTTTTCATTATTATATTTAGATACCAATTTTCAGGTCCCTACCTTGAACCCTTGCACAGATATTCTGCTTAAAAAATTAAGTTTGTATGGGAGGTGCCACGCCCCCTTTTCTGATAACCCCCCTTTTTATGTGTGAGAATGCTTTTGATATCATATAGGTCTATACCAATTTTCAGATTCCTACCTTGAACCCCTTCACAGAAATTCTCCTTGAAATATTAAGTTTGAATGGGAGGTGCCACTTCCCCTTTTCTGATAACCCCCCTTTTTATGTGTGAGAATACATACTTGTGACATCATATAGGTCTACACAAACTTTCAGGCCCCCTTTTCTGATAACCCGCTTTTTTAGTTATAAACCTTCTCCACATGTGTCTCTTTAATGTGGCAAAGTTTGGTTAAAATCGGTTCAGCCATTCTCCGTAAAGTTCATTACAACGCGAAAAACGGTTTAATTTTTATATATATAGATATAGAGATTAGGTAATATCCATTCTATTGAGCGAGCATCTATAGTTTTAATGCTATAGCAGTGTAAGTAAAAAAAAAAAAAAAACTAATGGCGGCGAAATACCAACAGGTTATCATAACCCCTAACGAGATTTTTAGCCGAGCTTCTCTTTCCAACTTGTGGTGTGTTGCTTTTGAGTTTTCCTACAAGTTGGCGGGACCTACAGTTTTTTGCCGACTCCGAACGGCACTTGCAAAGCAAATGAATTTTTTGCTGAGAAGCTTCTCATGGCAGAAATACACCCGGAGAGTTTGCCAAACTACTGCCGAGGGGCGACCCCGTTTAGAAAAATTCTAATTTTTGATGTTACTTTTGTCGGGCATCGAACCGCCACGACTTGGTGTAGAAGGCCGAACACTTAACCGCTACACCACGGCGGCCGCCAAAGTGTAAGCAGTGTAAGTGGACTATAGAAATAACGCCTACTAATACTTCTTATACCAGAAAACTAGCGAATGACGGAAGACTCAAAACCAGGGCGCTTTACGAAAGAGACAACAATGATCAGCTGTTAGCCCACGGCTATAACGTGACGCACTTTTCAATACTCCAGTTATAGAGCGCCAATTTCTTCAAACCATGTGATGAAAAAATTGGATTTTGTTGTAGTGTTATTATATTGGAAAAACGTTATAAAAATTCAGACTTATTTTGCAGCTACATACTTATGTAAGTTTTGTAAAAGCTTTTTGCGTTCGTGTTTTTATATAGAAAAGGAAACCGGAACGAAGCCGTAAAGAACGTAACGGGAACCGAATCGTGTTACAAAACCCAGACCGGGACGTTATTTTAATCGGTTTCATGCCTTGACAAGTTCCTGTGAGGACAATAATGGCGACCTGGTAGCTGACGTACAGAATGTATTTAAATTATGGAGGGAGCACTTCTCCTCACTGCTAAATTGCGAGGGAGACGTTGAATCCGATACCCCAATCCCTGACGATGGAAAGGTCGTCCCACCACCTGACTATGAAGAAGTGAGGATAGCTATATCCCGGCTACCCGCCGAGCTCTTCAAACACGGAGGCGAAGAGCTGGTAAAAAGCATGCATAAGCTCTTATGCAGAATATGGTCAGACGAGTGCATGCCTCCAGTTTGGAATTTAAGTGTGCTCTGCCCAATCCACAAGAAAGGCGATCCAACTACCGCGGAATCAGTCTTCTTAATATCGCATGTAAGGTTCTTTCTAGCGTATTGTGTGAAAGACTGAAGCCCATCGTATACAAACTGATTGGACCTTATCAGTGTGGCTTTAGACCTGGTAAGTCTACCATCGACCAGATTTTCACGATACGCCAAATCCTGGAGAAGACCCATGATAAAGGAATCGATACACACCATCTCTTGGTCGATGTTAAAGCCGCGCAAAAAGGAGTTGCCTGTATACCGCCATTTCTGAATTTGACTTCCCAGCAAAGCTTATACGGCTTTGCCAAATGATGCTGAGCAATACCAACAGCTTCAGACAGGGCGACTCCCTTTCGTGCGATTTCTTCAACCTGATGCTGGAGAAGATAATTCGAGCAGCAGAGCTAAACCGCAATGGCACAATCTTCTACAAGAGCGTGCATTTGCTGGCGCATGCCGATGATATTGATATCATTGGCCTTAACAGCACTGGCGGAATTAGCTTTTTGATGCTATTCGAAGGAGTAGACGATTCTGAAGTTGGCAAACAAAAGAAACCCCTTACATTAAATATGCAAATGTCAAATATTGCTTGATGAGAAAAGCTGCTAAATCCAACATATTGTGTTTCTGTCGATCGATTGCTGTTCTATCCTAGAGTATTGCTTTCTGGATTTAAGCCAAGGTAATACCAGCGAATATGTTTTAATTTTTGATAATTCAATTTTTTTTCTTCTACTGAAAAATATTTTTGTGGTCGTTGGCAGGTTTACCTCTTAGCTGGCGAATATATTTTAAAATAATTAAGGTAGTCTTCCAAATTTTGTTTCATGTCACACTTACATCATAGTACAAATAAGAAGGTAATGCCACTGTCAAAAAATTCGTTGTTGTCACCACCTAACATTTAAAGAGATCATGACATTTCATGCTACCAATTATTCGTGTCGAAAATCCTTCATTTTCTGTCATATACAAATAAATATTGACAAATAAAAAGATTTTTCAAAACAGTTTTTTTCTGTGGTGAAAAAATATAAAATTTAAAAAAGCAAATAAAATAAAACAAATAGAAAACAATAAAAATTCAACAGACCGCCTACAACACCAGAAGCAGCAACATCAGCCGTGCAACCCTAAACACGAAGCGCTGTGGAAGCGCTGTAGCAAAAACAACGGACAAGCAACGACCTAGCAATACCAGCGCGGACAACAACAACTGCGAAAAGATTCAGTCTTAAAGACGCACTGCACCAACAACCAACAATAGTGGTAACCACAGCAACAGCGCTTGCTGCAACAACAGCGCTTGCAACTGCAATAGCGCCAACAAAAACAGAGCTGCAGCATAAACGCGCTGGAACAACTGCGCGAGTCAAAAACGTGCTACAACAACTGCAAGTGAGTAGCAACCACAAA
This sequence comes from Campiglossa producta, assembly GCA_964058755.1. Lineage (NCBI taxonomy): Eukaryota > Metazoa > Arthropoda > Insecta > Diptera > Tephritidae > Campiglossa > Campiglossa producta. Next base: position 109,433,203 of record CAXKVI010000002.1, on the reverse strand, counting down.
ATCAGCCCGCTGCAATAATACCAACTAACTAGAGCAACTAAAAGCTCTAGCAGCAAAAGCGCAACAAACACAACAACCAGCCTTGAAAACAGCAGGGGCTGTTATAGGCCCACCGCAATAACCAGCAACAACAACAGCGGGACCGCCTCGTATATTGTATAGGCTTGCTGCCACAATACCAACCAACAACAAAATCGCTATCCCAGCAAACAAAATCTAGCGTTAGAGAAATTTTAGTTTTGCACATTAGAAAATGGTGTAGTTCTCGAGTCGCGAAAATTGTTAGAAAACTACACTACCCAGTAGGAAAGTAGGTAATGCATTACCTTTTTCCATGCTTGAAAAGATGTATGAATTTTGTTATAAGAAAAGATCACACCAAAAGCAAGGAAGGGAGTAATGTGTCGCTCAATTTTTGATTTGTAGTTTTATAAAAAATTGTTTTTCGTGCATGAAAAGATGTACGAATTTTGTTATAAGAAAAAATCATACCAAAAGCAAGGAAGGGAGTAATGTGTCGCTCAATCTTTGATTTGTAGTTTAAAAAAAATTGTTTTTCATACATGAATAGATGAATGAATTTTGATGTTAGAAAAGATCATACCAAAAGCAAGGAAGGGAGTAATGTGTAGCTCTATTTTTACCCAGTGGGAAAAGGTAATATACAGCAATGCATAAAGTAATGTATAGCTCCTATAGACTGTACATGAAAACATGCATGAATTTTTCTACAGCGATGTCATAGGAAAAGTAATGTGTCGCTCGCCTACAAACTGAAGCGACATGTTTACATTACTTTCTATATTACTTTTTATAAATGAAAAGGTGCATTACCTTTCAAGAATGAAAATATGCACTACAAGGGATACATTATATCTTGCATTGCCTTTCTTGAATGAAAAGATGCTTTACAAGGGACATATTTCATTTTGCATAACATTTTATAAATTTCCTTGTGGAGTAACAAGGACATTAAGACCCAGTGAAGCTCTACAGCGGGGGAAAAGTTAAGGTCCTATTTTAAATGTTTGAATGACAAGCTCGTCATGGGCTACGACCAAGATGAGTGCATCAAAAAAAATATAATAAAAAAACCAAAACCACAAAGTTACTTACATCTTCATCGCTTTTCCTGCTGCTGTGAGGCTTTTCAGATCACCTACTCTAACCCTGGATTTTTTTCTGCTACTCCATGGAGTACCTACAGTCAGAGTACTTTGCAATAGTGTGATTTTCGTCACAATGATCGGCTTTCAAAAAGCTGAAAGTGGTCCGATGAGGTATACAAAGGATTACTATTGGAGTATTCCAATATCAAAAAATTGGAACACATAATCCAACGATTTTTGCAGGATTTAAAGCTAATTTACACTGGTCGATTTCCTATTCCAATTTTTTTCGTTTCACCGTGATAATAGCACTTCGACGAGAAAATCAACCAGCAAAACGAATTGCTATTTAAACGGTGAAACGACAAAAACCGAATAGCAAATCAACCCATGTAAATCAGCCTTGGGCCTTGATTTTTATTTTAAAATCAATTTAGAAATGAAGATATAAAGCTAAGAACTATGCTTTAATAACCAATCCTCTCTACTTGAGCTTTCCGAATCTTTTCGGCTTGGAAAAAATTCTATGAGTACCTTCAAACAAATAAACTTAAAAAATCAGTACACAAACAATTTTTATTTTAAAATGCCCATTTTATTTTTTCAAAATACCCTTTTTTAAAAATATGTGATTGGGCAACGCTATGCTATCTGTTGACGAAAAAGGAAATGACAGAAAACTCTTTTTTAATCAAAAGTGAAGCTAGATTGACAACGAATTTTTGACAGCGGCTTTACCTTCTTTTTTATACCATTACTTACATACATCAATTCTTAAAAAAGTCTCATTAACAAAAATTAGTTCAAGGAAGCCATTTCACACAGTTTAAGATTCGAAAAATGCTCCAAAAACTCTGAGCTAAAACTTGTAACGCGAGTGATGGACAGTTTTTCTTAATTTTTTTTTAATTACGAATTTAATTAAAATTTTTTTTGGCATATTCAATAAAGCCTAGAGGAGCCTAGATGTGACGAGATCACAATATAATTTGAAAATGTTAAATGTAAAGCGTATAGTGACTTTAACTAGTAAAATATTTTTTCTGATGTAACACGAGTGACTATGGAAATGCCCATATGCGTCTATCTGTATACATATATATATTTACGTCTTACTTGTTTTTTTCAGGACTATTTAGATCAGATGTTCTGCGACCGCTCTCCTTTATTTCGAATAACTTTTCATAGTTTTGTGGAACACCTGTAATAAAGTGAAATTAATTTAGAATTATATCGTCGATGCCTATGCAAAACCACCTATCTACCAAATGCAAAATCTCCCAAATGACGAAAGTGGCAAAAATTAAGTTTGCTAACCCTGGGTTCCAGGCGTGGAGTTTCATCAATAAATATAATACATTTCGTATTCCAACAAAAAATTACCCAAAACACCACCATCGCTTGGTAAAAAAAAGAAATTTCAACAAATTAATTTGCAAAATGATTTCATAAAAAACATAGCTTTTTAGTTAAATTCTAGGTTATTAGAAACAAACAATCAGTTTTGAGATTATATATAGGTACATAGGATTAAAAGGAAACTAGTTTTCCTCCTGGAAAATTGGATTGCTTTCAGATACATAGGTGGTTTTGCATCTGGTAGATATGTGGTTTGCATAGGCATCGACGATATGCTCCATCGTTTATTAACGTATTAGCATGCTCAATAAACCGCTTTAACTACGTAGCTAAAAAGGTTGAACGCAGAGAGCACGTAAAATAACATTAGAAATAAAACAAGTTTTCAAACAAAAATAATATTAACTGGATAAGTTTTATTGTTGGTAAAGTGATATAAATATATAACCGGCATTTGATTACTAGATGTATAGGTATGCTTAAAATGCATGCAAACAACAAGACATAAATTGATTTTCTCATTTTGTTCATTAATTTGTGCTCTAACCTGCTGTTGTGATATGCATTTTATAATTACTAGTATATCCCGTGGTCGAAATTCGACAAATTTAAAATAGTTGAATTTATTCAAACATCTGATCAACTTTTTGTCAAAAGCTGCCTTTAGGCCCGTGGCCGAACCTCGACCAACTTAAATGTATACATTAAAAACTCATCTATAGGTAAAATGAGGCCATCAAAGAATTTAAAAAATAGTGGCTGTTATTATATAATAAAAATATTAAATTACAGCAGCCCTTTCCAAAATTATTTATGGCAAATGCCATGCAAATATTCGGATTTCGAGATTTTAATTTGCACTTGAATAATGATGAGATTGTGCTTAACAAATAGCCACTAATTTATGCGATCGTTTTGTCTCAAACGGTAGAAATCACTAAAATTTATAGAAGTAATCTACCGAAATCCGATAAATAGACTACTGTGTTTGAAAAAATTACGCAACTTCGATCTTATATCATCAAAAATTAGACGAAAAAACCCAAATTGAATAAGCGGTTATCGCATTTCTATAATGGGTGGTATGTATGCATATGCTTTCCGTCAACTAAAAATATTCAGCAATTTTTTTCTCGAAAATAGATATCACAAACATAAAAATTTTAAAAAAGTCAAGATAAGAAATTTTTATATATTGAAAAAAAAAAAACAATTTTCAATGACAAAAAATAAAAAAAAAAATTGGCCGATAGCTGTACTTGAACCATTAACCGCTCGACCACTACCCCCGACGCTTCCCATTGGGCTATCGCTTTATGTACAAATTGATTGCCAGATAACCAATTCAAGTGGCATGAGAAATTTTCATTCGCTTATTACAGATATAAATGAAGCAGGATTGGTTATATATGAGATAATTGTGCACTGCCTTAGAGGTATGCCAACAAATCCATATGCATTTCATAAATATTTATGTATATTTAGTATGGGTTTAAGCTTGGCAAATATTTATATGTAAAATTTGTTAGCCTATTAATATAATAGATAATGCACCGAAGTACTCAATGAGCGAAGGAGTGAAAATAATTTCTCTAATAATAGGAGGAGCTTATTGAGTGAAAGAATGAAATTCATTTTGTAGAAATATGAGTTCTATTTATAGAAATTTATTATTTAGTGTTGGTAAATTACAAATGCTGGTTAGGGCAAATCTAGGCTTTTGCAAAAACAGTTAAAGGTTTTTCTAGCTTTTTTCTTTATCCATAACTTAGCAATAATTAGAAGACATTTTAATTTGAAAAAAACGTATTCAAAGTGGTAAAATCAGCCAAAATCTAGCCTTTTGCAAAAACTGTTAAAGGTTTTTCTATCTTTTTTCCTTAACCATAACTTAAAAATATTTAAAAATACATTTCTTATCGATCTTTGATTTGATTTGTGAAAAAAATAGTACGTATATTGATTTAAAAAAAAAAATATTCAAAAGTGGTGAAACCGGGCAAAATGTAGCCTTTTGCAAAAATAGTTTGAAGATTTTCTAGCCGTTTTCCTTAGCCATAACTTAGAAATATTTAAAAAGACATTTCATATCGATTTTTGATTTGATTTTTGAAAAAAATGTGGGTATGTTGATTTAAAAAAAAAGTTATTCAAAATTGGTTAAACCGGGCAAAATCTAGCCTTATGCAAAAACAGTTTGAGGGTTTTTAAGCTTTTTTCCTCAACCCTAACTTGAAAATATTTAAAAAGACATTTTATATTGATTTTTGATTTGATTTTTGAAAAAAAAAAAATGTAGGTATATTGAAACGGGGCAAAATGTCTTTAGTAATATTTTAGTTGACCTCTAACCACTTCGTTTAGTACAAAATTTAAGGACCTGTAAAAAATTATGGATTTTTATATTTCAAAATTTATAGAAATAATCTACCGAAGTTCGATAAACAATATCCCCCTTATTCATAAAAAATATAAAAGGTTTATTAAGCTCTTATTATTCAAAATTTGTATGAAAATGTCATTTTAAAATGCTTTATAAACCAATTTTATTTTTTATGAATATGAGGGTATTTTTAAAAAAATTTTAATTTTCGGAAAAACTTACCAAAAAACCCAAATTGTATAAGCGGTTATCTCATTTCTATAATGGGTGGTATGTATGTATATTTATGAAAATATTCGCAGTAAGTTTTTTCCGAAAAAAGTATCACAAATATAAAAGTATGTCTTATGAAATTTTAATGAGCTTATAAAAAATGAAGATTAGAAATAATCATATACCTAACGAAAAAAGAAAAAACAATTTTCCATGAAAAAAAAAAATTGAAGCCCGGAGCTGTTCTCGAACCTACAACAGTTCGCTCGCTATCCGATGCGCTAACCACTGCTCTACTGCTTTATCTACGAATTTATTGTCAAATCAACAATTCAAGCTGTATGGGCAATGAGCGAGAGAATGAAAATAGTTTCTCTAATAAAATGAGGAGCTTGTTGAGTGAAAGATTAAAAGGTTCATTTTGCAGAAAATGAGTTCTTTTTATAGAAATTTATTATACAGGCGTGTTTTTAAATCTTTTTAGAGGGGGTAAATTACAAATTCTGGTTAGGTCAAAAAAAGTTTGAGGATTTTCTAGCTTTTTTTTAACCATAACTTAGCAATATTTAAGACAATTTATATGGATTTTTTATTTGATTTAAAGAAAAAATATATATTAATTTTTATATTCAATTTGGTCTAGTCTTTTTGGGACTCGGGTTGCAAATCTGCCCTTTTAAAAGTTAATACATATGTACATATGAATAGAAATCAGTTGTTGCCTTCAGTAAAATTTAAGACGACCGCTAACCACTTGATTTAGTTCAAAATTTAAGTACATATTAAATATGTTGTCGATTTTTATATTTTAAATAGGGAGTCTATCAGCAACTTAGTCTCAAACGGTAGAAATCACTAAAATTTATAGAAGTAATCTACCGAAGTCCGATAAATAGACTACTGTGTTTGAAAAAATTTCGCAACTTCGATCTTATATCATCAAAAATTAGACCTAGAAAACCAAATTGAATAAGCGGTTATCGCATTTCTATAATGGGTGGTATGTATGCATACACAGAGCCAACAATGCCTAATAAAATAGAACAAAAGTCATAAGATATCTCTATAGATTTTCTTCAAGAAGATGTGCTTCTTATTATTGTAGAGACAGTCTTTTTAATTTTATTAAGAAGATTTTCTTTTTAATATTTTAAATGAAAAATAAAATGATATTGCCCTCACCGAGAATCGAACTTACAATTTTCGGAATGATAAACCCAGCTGTTAACCATCAGGCCATCGCTCACTTTTGATTGCTAGCGTCTAATTACTGATATGTGTATAGTTGTTAATGTTTCAAAGGAAAATCTTATAAATATATTTAAGAAGATTTCTTTTTAACATTTCTAATTAGGAAAAAAAGAGAGAGAATCGAACTTACAATTTTTCGATTGCTAAACCCAGCTGCTAACCATCCGGCCATCGTATACTAATAATTGCCAGCGTCTAACTACACCTTTGTACTAAATGTATAGTTTTTTAATAAGAATTTCTTCTTAAAACCAAAAAGATTTCCCTACAGTTTTTTCTTCGTTTGCACCGTTGCGACTACCCCTTTGCCCAAAAACTGATCATGAAGACAATCTTATTAATTTTATTAGGCATTTTTGGCTCTGTGTATGCTTTCCGTCAACTAAAAATATTCAGCAATTTTTCTTCTCGAAAATAGAGATCACAAACTTAAAAATTTTTAAAAAGTCAAGATAAGAAATATTTATTTATTGAAAAAATAAAACAATTTTCAATGACAAAAAATAAAAATAAAAAAAAATGTTGCCGATAGCCGTACTTGAACCATTAACCGTTCGACCACTACCCCCGACGCTTCCCACTGGGCTATCCCTTTATGTACAAATTGTCCAACAACAGGAGCCATATTGAATTATTATTTTATTTTTTTGAAACATTTTTTTTGTTTGGTGGTACGCAAGCCACCTTTGATTGCGACATATTTTTTTCAAATTAAAAGTTTGACCATGGTTTCCCTATTTCACATTTTAATAATGGTGTTATGAAAACATAAAACTTTACACAGAGCCAACAATGCCTAATAAAATAGAACAAAAGTCATAAGATATCTCTATAGATTTTCTTCAAGAAGATGTGCTTCTTATTATTGTAGAGACCGTCTTTTTAATTTTATTAAGAAGATTTTCTTTTTAATATTTTAAATGAAAAATAAAATGATATCGCCCTCACCGAGAATCGAACTTACAATTTTCGGAATGATAAACCCAGCTGTTAACCATCAGGCCATCGCTCACTTTTGATTGCTAGCTTCTAATTACCGATATGTGTAGAGTTGTTAATGTTTCAAAGGAAAATCTTATAAATATAATTGAGAAGATTTCTTTTTAACATTTCTAATTAGGAAAAAAAGAGAGAGAATCGAACTTACAATTTTTCGATTGCTAAACCCAGCTGCTAACCATTCGGCCATCGTATACTAATAATTGCCAGCGTCTAACTACACCTTTGTAATAAATGTATAGTTTTTTAATAAGAATTTCTTCTTAGAACCAAAAGATTTCCGTACAGTTTTTTCTTCGTTTGCACCGTTGCGACTACCCCTTTGCCCAAAAGCTGATCATGAAGACAATCTTATTAATTTTATTAGGCATTTTTGGCTCTGTGTAGGTAGGTAGGTAGAAGTGGCTGCCGCAAAGGCACACCTAGGCCAGTAATAAAAGGCCCGTTGTTATACCACCAAACACTAGGAAAGTCAGTCCCGGGGCCCGGCCATATGGAAAATCCCAGTGCTGTCGGGACTCTCCATATAGCCGAAACCCGGGACTGACACTCCTAACCGACACCGCTACCCCTCCTCGAACCATTTTGATAACTTGATGAAGGCCATCAAGTCCTTTATGTCTAGCTCCGCGACCTGGCTTAAGCTAACCAGGAAGGGAACTCCCAGAGAGCGCCTTCTCGCTCCGCTTAAGGCCGGGCAGTTGCAGATGAGGTGCTCCGCCGTTTCCTCTTCCTCATCCTCTTTGCAACTCCTGCAGCATCGTCGGTAGGGAACGCCTAGCCTTGCTGCGTGCTTACCAATAAGGCAGTGCCCGGTTAAAACACCTATTAATATGGAGATTTCCTTCCTTTTTAGGGCGTATATGTGTCTAGATCTTTTAAGATCGCGTTTTGGCCAGGTTTGCTTGGATATCCGGCACCCTGGGGCTTGTAGCCATCTTTCGTTGGCTTCGCGGAGTGTATGCTCCTTCAGCATTAGCTTACACGGCATACCTATGCGCTCTTTATCTGGAAGAATCTGCTTGGTCGTGCCCTGCCTGGCAAGTTCGTCTGCCCTACAGTTTCCCTCAATGTCCCTGTGTCCCGGGACCCATGTGAGGTTCACGCGGTTCTGTTGGGCCATCTCTTGAAGAGATCGACGACAGCTGAGCGTCAGTTCAGAGTTGAACGAGTAAGAGCCAAGGGATTTGATGGCCGCTTGGCTGTCGCTGAAAATACAGATATCCTGTCCGATGGTGCGTTCACCTATCCAAGTCACGGCGTCCATGATTGCAGAAACTTCAGCCTGGAAGACGCTGCAGTGATCAGGTAGTCTAAAGGAGAGTTCTAGGTTCAAATCCCTTGAGTAAAGCCCTCCTCCGACTCTGCCGTCTAACTTCGAGCCGTCGGTGTATATAAAAGTGCCGCCATTAGTAGCGGGACACCGATCTATGTTCTCCCAGTCTTCCCTGCTGGGAATGTTTATTCTAAAACAACAATCTCCGACTGTTGTGGTCGCACACCGATCTGTGCTCAGAGGGAGAAAGCTGTAAGATCTTAGAATACAGGAGTGTCCAATAGTGCTTGCGCCCCAGACGGACGTTTCCCTTAGACGCACAGCCGATGCTGCTGCTGCCCGGTACCCTTCCAGATCGAGTGGCAAAAAGCCAAGAATGGCCTGGAGAGCTTCATTGGGCGTTGTTCTTAACGCCCCGCTTATACAGATCATGCTCGATCTGTGGACTTTCCCTAACAGATTTAGGTTTGTTGCCTTTCTTAGCGCAGGCCACCATACCACGACTCCATACAGCATAATTGGCTGGATTATCGCAGTGTAGATCCATCTGCAAATTTTGGGGCTGAGCCCCCATTTTTTGCCAATGGCTCTTTTACACGTGTAAAGTGCAATGCACGCTTTCCTCTGGCGCTGGATGACATTCTCCTTCCTTAAGCTTTCTATCTAGAACTGTGCCTAGGAATTTGGCTTTGTCAGCTAAGTTCAGGCGCACGCCATCTAGTTCTGGTAGATTCAACGGTGGTATCTTGTACCGCCTGGTATAAAGGACAAGCTCCACCTTTCCCGGGTTGATGCTAAGTCCGCAGCGAGAGGACCATGAAGAAACTTCTCGCAGTGCTACTTGCATCAAGTCACACAGGGTTTGTGGGAATTTGCCCCTATATGCAATAGCTAAATCGTCTGCATATGCCACTATCTTCCCGCCCCCGCACCTTGTGTCTCGTAGCAGCGAGTTTACGGTGAGGTTCCATAGGAGCGGGGAGAGAACACCACCCTGAGGCGTTCCTCTTGTGACATAGCGTGAAAGATCAACTGTTCCCAGTGAAGAAACTATTTTCCTTCCCTTTAGTAGTTGATCAATTAGTCCAATAAGAGACCTATTTATGCCCAGGTTTGTTAAAGCAGTGTTAATAGCCTCCGGCTTTATATTGTTGAAAGCCCCTTCGATGTCCAGAAAGGCCACGAGACAGTACTCCTTTTCGTGCAATGATTTTTCAACAATAGAGACTAGGCTGTGGAGCGCAGTTTCCGTTGATTTACCTTTGGTGTATGCATGTTGATAGCTAGAAATACGGTTGCTATCAATAGTAGAGGAGAGATAATCGCTAATTATCCTCTCGAAGGTTTTAAGTGCAAAAGACGAGAGACTGATCGGTCTGTAGTCTTTAGGCTCATAGTGTGAGGCCTTCCCAGCCTTTGGAATAAAGACTACCGTGGCGCTTCTCCAGGAGCACGGAATGTAATTAAGAGCCAGGCAGGCTGAATAGAGAACTACCAGCCATTTAGCTGATATTTCCAGCGTGTTTATGAGTTGTGCGGGGAAAATCCCGTCTGGCCCAGCTGCCTTGAACGGCTCAAAGCTTTTGATTGCCCACCTTACCCTTTCCTCCGTAATGGGTATGTTTACCGCCAGGTTTGTTGCAGATGCTACAGGTGCATCATACAAGTTCCCCGGAAAGTGTGTGTTCAGGAGCAGCTCCAGGGTTTCCCCTTCCGTGCTGGTCCAAGATCCGTCAGACTTCCGTAAATAGCTAATGGCTGTTTGAGTTTTTGATAGCACTCGTCTAAGTCTCGCTGTATCATCGACTTTTTCGACCCCGGTGCAGAAATTTCTCCACGAAGTTCTCTTCGCTTGCCTTAGAGCCTTTTTATAGGCCCTCAGTTTAACTTTATATTCGAGCCATTCAGGCTCCGTACCGATGCTCTTGGCCTTGTTAAATTGCTTCCTGCATGATATACGGAACGAATCCAGGTCGTAAGACCACCAGTGGGGTCTATGTTTGCCGCGTGGTTTTGGTACTGGACAAGCCTGCTCTAGGGCATTTGAGAGCGCCGTTGTAAAGGTCGTTACCAGATCATCCAGTCCTCCCACTGATGAGGGGGCTTGTGGAGGTAATACTGGTAGGTCCCTAGCTAATATTTGGTTATGTAGCTGCCAGTTAGTGTTGCGTGGATTTCGTTTCATAACTGGCTGCTCAACAATAAAGTCTAACACAATTTCTATGTACCGATGGTCAGAAAATGAATGCTCATCAAGAACACGCCATTTTCTGACCCACTCATAAGCGCCTTCGCTACAAACCGTGAGGTCTATAACCTCCCTACGAGCTTTAGTTATAAAAGTAGGCTCGTTACCCACGTTACAAACCACCAGGTTAGTTGTTAGTAGGTAGTCAAACAGAGACTCGCCCCTAGCGTTAATATCGGAGCTTCCCCACTGGACGTGATGAGCATTAGCGTCAGCTCCAATAATAAGATGGCCCGTACAGAAATTATCCACCAGATCTTTCACCTCCTTTTGTGGAGGAGGTTCTTCGGCGTCATAGGGCATATAGACCGACGCCATCGTTAGGCTGGTGCTGCCGACTGTTAAGCTGGCAGCTGTAACGTCACCATTTGAGTAGTTGGGTAATAGAAAGGTGTTTAGCTCAGACTTTACCAAAATACAGGTTCTGACCTTGCCCTCATCATTGGCTTGGATGAGCTTGTACCCCTTAGTCCCCAATCCACAGATCCTAGAGCTATTGACCCAGGGCTCTTGGATAAGGACCACGTCTACGTCGCCTTTAGAAAGACGACTGCTTAAAACAGCCGAGGCTGCTTTAGATTTGTGCAGATTTATCTGAAGCACCACCAACATTAGAGAGCTCAGACTTCCCTGCCGCCAGCGTGTCGTCGAGGTCTGGCCTGTTCCGGGGGCTGTCTCTCAACGAGGAGTTGTTCAGAGCACCTGCACGATTTGGCGTGGCGGGAACCCTGCTGTCTGAAGCAGCATCAACGTTAGTGTGCTCAGGTTTAGCCACGATCGTGACGTCGAGGCCTTCTTCGTCAAGCAGGCTTTCTTCTATCGCCGATTTGTTCGCAGCACCATCGCAATTTGACGTGGCGGATAACATACTTTCCGCGTCGGACTCCTCTGCTTCCCCTTCCGATGCCTCGATCTCCGAGTCCTCCGAAGCGTCCGGAATAGCAGCGCGCTGTGCATCGCCACGGTATACGTGGATCACGATCTGACCCAAGCCGTAATGCACTCGTCCGTTGCACCGTTTAAGGGGCTCGAGCGCCTCCTTATTCAGAGTGATAACCACCTGTCTATTGGGCCCAACCACATCATCGACCAGATTGACGCCCCAATCCTGCGTCGGGAGAGACGGATTCCAGACCTGCAGCATCTCAAGAATATTCTCGGGTTCTGCAGGGACGGCAGGAATCCATGCCCTTGCCCTTGGCCGAGCAGGAATGTCCTTCCAGTCTACGACATCTAGTCTTGCCCCTGGGTAGACTTCACCCAGTCTTGCAACTGCTGCCTTATACAGTGCGACAGTTCTTGCACCCTCGCACGCGAATATTTTGATCTGACCTTGGTGCCAGCCCGCGTCAGTACCTCGCGGCGGACTACCCGGAGACTCACGCATTAAGTCGAGGAGGGCCCTGCCCATTTCATTCCGGACATACAGCCACTGGTCTTTGGGGATGGACCAACGGTCGTTACCTCGGTCAATGAAACCTATAAGGATTCTGTCCTTGGTTACTTCAGCAAAGCTGAGTTTTCCCACTACCTCTCCGTCCGATCTCTGGCGTTTGAAGGGATTACCGTTCACCCTCTTAGGCACATAGGGCCTCTGGAAATTTGGTATCAGAGCTTTCGCTTCCTCCACCATCTTCCTTTCTTCCGGCGACAGCTTCTCCTGCGATGCTCCCTCATATTTTTTAAGGATCCTTGCGGCCTTTCTTTTATCCCAGTACGCAGAGCGTCGGGGAGATGCCTCTTGGGGGGGATTCAGACTCGTAGTTGCCATCGCGGTCTCTCCCTTTGCGGCGTCTTCCTTCTCTTTCGAAACTCTGAAACCAGGTCGTGAGACCATTGCCCCAGATGTGAAGAGATTGGGTTTCGTACCAGCGCTTAATGGAAGTTTAGCTTCCGCCGTTTTCTGCTTGACTGCGTAGGCAGCCGCAATGCTGCTTGCTCCCATCAAGTCACTCTTACTTGATAGCAGTTTGGGGGATGACTGACCCGTAGTTTCCATCGCTGTCGGCCTCCCAGTTAACTTTGAGGCGGAGTTTGTCCTCCAGCGTTGTGTTTTCGCTTGCTCCAGCATAGTTCTTCTCTGCTGCGGAGTAAACGAAGTCGTTAATTTCTTTGTATTTTGTGTGTTCTTCATCTTGTTCGTACGACCCCTCGCCGGACAAGGCCAGCTTAGGGTCAAGGGTAGTGTAAGGGGAAGTGTGTCGTCCGCCGCGGCAGAGCCCCATACCGCGGTAAGACCATAGTTACTCCCTGAGGCGGCCCGGTATCAGTGAGGCTCCGTTCGACTACAGCCACGATTTGCCTCCCGGCTGCAAACGTCCAATGGGCACGGTATCGCATAACACCCTGGATTGGGAGGGAAAAGTTTTGCACATTTATATAGCGAGCCGCTTGCTTCAAGACAGACGCCCGCTTACAGCCGCACCTCATGGTGTACAGACGCTGCGAAAAAGACCCCGGTGAGCCCTTAAACCAAGTATGTCAGAGTGGCCCCACCGGGGCTCCCTCTCTTTCTGCCGCGAGCCTAGGTAGCTCAACGTTGCCCAGAGTGCACGAACGAGGACGCAAGAGTCGGGATTGAGCGCGGTCACTCAGCAACCACACCCCATTACACTCCTTGTAGAATTTCATTTTAAACAAATCTATTACATCGGAATTTTTCCTTGAATAAATTTTTTTAATATGGAATTCTACAATTAAGTGAAGCTTTATTGGGCTTTTGAATCTCTATTTAGATATATACATATGTACATATTAGAGTTTTATGGAAAAATATAAATTTGATTACGTTTTCCCAAAAAATTGTATAGTTAAATTACATTTTATTATAAATATATGTAATTGAATATTTAAGATTTTCAGGATTTTATGGCACAACAATATAATATTTTTAGTTTTTCATTTGTTTATTAATACTTTGGAATATACGGCGACCATAGTTATCTCATTTTTATTATAGAATTCTACGAAAAAGATGTTTGATTTTTATTTTTTTAAAAAGCAAAATTTCATATTATATAAAATTGACGGCAATGGGAGTATCTATTTCAATCTCATTTTTTCCTTGATTTATTTCAATACAGAAAGTTAAAACATTGATTGCTTCTTTCCTAAAAATTTTATTTTTAAACTTAACTTACTAAAGCGTGCGAGATATGAGAAAAACAAATTGTCACGTTTTTGTTAATCCTTTGGTACATAACAACACATATTAGGGCAACTCTCATGCGGAAACAAATTGGCTATTAGCGCCGACGCGAATCTACTGTTTGAACTCAATGAGCGAGCATAACTTAGCAATATTTAAAAGAACCTTTATATGTATTTTTCTTTTGATTTAAAGAAAAAAATGTATATTGATTTTTAAAAAAATTCTATTCTATTTGGTCTAGGCTTGTTTGGGGCTCGGGTTGCAAATCTGCCCCTTTAAAAGTTAATACATATATACATATGAAAAGAAATTATTTGTTGTCTTCAGTAAAATTTAAGAATTCCGCTTATCACTTGGTTTAGTTAAAAATTTAAGTATCCATAAAATATGTTTTCGATTTTTATACTTTAAATAAGGAATTTATCAGCAACTCTATCTCAATCGATAGAAATCGTGAAATTTATCGAAATAATCTACAGAAATTGAATAAACAGACCACTATGTTTGAAAAAAATTCGCAACTTGCAGCTTACATCTTCAAAAATTAGAGCAGTCAGACTTATATTAATGGTAATTTTTTGAAATATTTACCAAAAAAAAAAAGAAAGAAATTGTATAAGCGGTTATAGCATTTCTATAATGGGTGGTATGTATGTATATTTATGATCTAAAATTATTATTTCACATGGCTTTCCGTTAACTAAAAATATTCGCACCAAATTTTTTCTCGAAAATAGATATCACAAACATATAAAAAAATTTATAGGGTACTCACAGTCCCATATTACCAGCCATGCTAATATTGCCAGCTGGCAATGTTTTGACAGTTTAAGAGGTGTCAAATATTTTGTTTTTGTTTTGCCTGCAAATAGAAGATACCACTTTGTGGCAATATTGCCGCGCTTGTTCCTATGTTTAAATTTGTGGCAAAATTGAAAATTGTCATTTTGCTTTGTTTTCAAACAAAAATTTGTCATGAATAAATAAATTGAAAGGAAAAAAGTAAGTTTTTTTCATATTTGGAATTTAATTAGTTAAATAATTTAAATGTGTTTATACATAAATATTTTCAGATTTCAGACGTGAAATAACAAAGGCCATGCAGGAGATAAAAGGGGGTGCTCACAGTCGTCAAATGGTAATGTGGCAAACTTAAAACGTTTTAAGTTTAGCAGATGACTGTGAGTGCCCTAATTGTTTATAAAAATTTTAAAAAGTCAAGATTAGAAATATAAAAATATATAAAAAATATAAACAATTTTCAATGACAAAAAAGAAAAAAATTTTGGCCGATAGCTGTAACTGTACTTGAACCATCAACCGCTCGACCACTACCACCTGACGCTTCCCACTGGGCTATCGCTTTATTAACAAATTGATTGTCAGATAACCAATTCAAGTTGCATGAGAAATTTTCATTCGCTTATTCCAGATAAATGAAGCAGTATTGGTTATATATTAGATAATTGTGCACTGCTTTAGAGGTATGCCAACAAATCCATATGCATTTCATAAATATTTATGCATATTTAGTATGGGTTTAAGCTTGGCAATTATTTATATGTAAAATTTGTTAGCCTATTGTTGAGAAAATCAAAGTTTCGGTTTTGATAATGTTGGAAAATATCCCGGCATCTACACGGAGGGAAATCTATGGATGGAACATCCATAACACTGGTTCACAGCCGGAAAATACCAAGAAATTCATGTTTATAGGTGAATTGGCACTGGCATGCCGAGCACTAAACATATTTTTAAAATTTTTTGCATAGTCATAGAATATAGTCACATAGTTTTCCAGATATCGGTAATTTTGTCACTTCATTCAAAAATTCTTTTCGCCAATGTTGCAGAAATTTTGTTGCATCAAATTCGCTGCTATCAATAATAATATTGACACAACATGCATGGGCGTAGGTTTACCGATAATTTTCTCCTTATTAAATTTTACAAAAGAGAAGTGTAGTGTAGTCACACCATGGTATGTGCACAAGACATAATCAGTGATTTTTCAATGGCAAGAGATACAAAAATCAAAGATAATAGGGCTCTTCTCTCAATTTTTTTTTCATAAAAAACACAGCAAATTGTTAAAGTACATTTACACTGCACCATATTTGGCAAATTTGGCGAAAAATTGTAAATGGAATAGCCTGCAAGAACCTCAAAGGGTAATTGACATGTGATAACTTTTGTACTATGCACAGCTGTAAATAACAATTTGAACTAGTTTTTTTTTGTCCTGGTGGAGAATTCTCGCAGAGAAGGTGAAGCCAAATGAAAATTTGTTAATGTAAACGGTGTCGAACTGGCTCATTTAAATTCGCCAAATTTGTTTCGGTGTAAATGTACTAATGTATTAGACTATTGTCAACAGTTTTTTCATACAAGATCAACCCTACAAGACGGGCTGATAATTTTACTAACACACTCACACTATAAACTATCAACGCTGATAAAGTTTTGATAAAAACACTGACGATTGTCAATTAATTGTCATAACTGACTGTCACGTGAGCATAAAATGATTATAACAAATGATGTATTTTCCAAACTGGCATATTTTGAATTTGAAGTTAAAAATTATATTTTTATTACATTTTCAAAACTAAAAATTTCAGTCCAATACACATTTCTTTTTATTAAAATGGAAAAAAGAAGCTGTATAACATATGCAGATGGGTATATTAATTATTAAAATTAATTTAAGTAATAAAATAAAATTAAAGTTTGCATTGTTTTTACAGGTGTTTTTTGCAAAGGAATAGCCAGCCCCAGCAAAGCCACCATGACCGAAATTGTGACCAGCACAAGGCGTGACTGGCACGTAGCCTAGTCTAGCTCACACTGCAGCCCACTTTATCACCCAAGAAATTCAAGCCCGTGCTATTTAACTGACGGGAAATGTTCGTTCACATTCCGGTGTTTTTTGCTGACATTTGGTGAGCCTTCCCCTACGCCCACACTGCAACACATCCGCACACGTGTGTTTTGAATAAGCTCCCGCGATATCCGCGCCCGTCCGTTAAAATAGAACGCACTCGACTTTGTCTGATGAAAAGTCGGCTGCAGTGTGAGCATACATAGCAGTAATAATTAGGTTTTAAGATCTAGTTTATTCATATGACTTGTATTGCTTTTATTTATATAAAATTTTCAATAAATACTAAGTTTTTTAATTTGATTTAAATAAATAAATATAATGAAAAAAAATGTTTAAACATAATTTTTACATCAAATTTAAAAGGTTAGACAGTTGTCAGCTGTGATATCATTGTGACATCATCATGATATCATCATTGATCCAAAAATAGAGTGAGACAGATATATGCGTTATTGAAATTAGTAATGTGTTAGAGGGAGACAAAAACTCACACGGACACAGTTGTTGACATCAACTTTTTCTTTTTCCTCGGCTGTGTGCCAAACGGTTTAAAAAAGCAAATTTTGACAGAGCGATGTTAAATTCTGACAGTTATCGTGGTGAATATGAACGTCAGAATTTGCCCTAGCCCTGGGGGCTAGGTCAAATTTTGACAATCAATAATGTGAACACAGGGATGCTTGTGCTGTTAACATTCATATTATTTGACATAAATTTACATATGTTCACATGCGTTATTTAACACTAAAATATAATATAATGCGAATAATACGCAATATAAATGCATGAAAAACACGTAAAATGAGAATTGATTCACAAAGCATCTGCTTTTGCACGTGCTTTTTCCATACGTCAAAATTTACTACTGTCATAATTTAACGTTTCGTTTGGCACAGCAAAATGGCAAATATTCGTTCACCATAGGAAATTTCTTCACCTCATTTTATTCTGACGAAAAATGTTTTCAATTAGCACACAGCCCTCGTGTGAAATGATTGGAGCGATGATCGTTTAGCTGACAGCAATGACAATCAAATGTTGCATCAAATGATTGTCATCTGTCTTGTAGGGAAAATACGAGTTTTTTTGTTCTTGTTTGAAAAAATTTTGACAAATAGTGTAACATTTTCTTGTGTTTTTTATGAAAAAAATTAGAGAAAGAGCCATAATAATTATGGCTGAGAAATTTCTTTAAAATTAAAAAGTAATTATTAGGATTGACTTAAGACAATTAAAATCATATCTGATGAAAAAAATTTAAATCGAGATAAAATTATTATTCATGATTTAAGTTAACAAAATTAAATTGTAATTACAGTGCACTCGCGAAAACTCGAACTAATGAAAACCAGCTCTGTTCCAGTTGTATTTTTAATAGATATACATATGTATATTAGGGCGGGTCGATTTGAAAATCGCCCAAGTGGTAATGAGAATAATATTCTAGGGATCAAAATAAGATACTTTGCCGAAGGAAGCATACCTCTAAAAAAAATTATGACGTCCCGACTTTGACTTTGAGCCTCTTTCGTCCATTTAGAGTGCCCCTATCGAGCCCGAATGTATGACCGACCCCCACTAACTTTGCCAATGACGCACCCCTGTAACCCCCATGGGGTTTCCCATAAAAAATTTAAAAAATCACCACTTTAAGCGAAATGGCTACCAATTCCTTTTTTTGGAGTTCGTTTTTTTTCTTTAGAAATTATTTTTTTCAAAACCGAAAAACTCCAAAATATTTGATCTTAACCGCGGAAAATTCCGTATATCACCAACAAATATTAATCAATTTAAAATAAATGTTCCGTAATTAGTCGAAATTTGGTAGAGGACTTCGATTAAGTCGATAAAATATCTATCGACTTTCACGAATTATTCCCATTGTAAATAAGAATTTGGAGGCGATGGCCATGCCTTTTCGTAGATACTCAACTCATTCATGCCCATTACAACTGGAGCTACAATGTAAGTCAAGTGCCTCCACTATTTACACCACTTTTCACAAAAGAGTGAAAGATATGATTTTATATTTATAAATGAATAAATGCGGTACTCTCCCGCGCCACCATCCGTAATCAGTTATGTTTTGCTACTTGGCAGCACTGTCAAATGGGGGAAAATCTGCCAACAGAGCAGCGAAAAATCTGGTTACCAGACAAAATATATCGGCAGAAAACAGTGGGCTTTTTTTTGTTGTGATTTGAGATTTTAGTTAAAATGTCGGTAAGAACGTAATAAATAAGAGTATAAAATGTCAATCGCTAGGAAATGTGTCGTAGGATTTGCTGATGGCCATCTTTTATTTTAATTTCCCTATCAGAGCGAATAACGTTTCCTTCGCAGATTTACATGACTTGTAGAGCGAGATCCCAGAGCCTAAAAGCGTCACTTATTTTATAATGGATGAAACCAATACCGATCGATAGTCCTCCCCGAATCTAGAAAGAATGTGAAAATTTCAAAGCTGTACCTATGACAAGGGCCTAGCAATCGAGGGTCAAAGTCACCAAAAAATTACCCTAACTTCACTTATTTTATAATGGATTATTTTCACATATTTGACGTAGATTACCACCCCGCGTCAGTATCAAGTGTTGTTAGAGCCATACCAGTGACAAGGCTCCAGCCAGAGACCCACAGTTCGCGGATTTTCCTATGGAAATTTATTCTGTTTTACCAATTTCACGCATTTGGGCCACTTTGGCTGCTTTTAACTATCCAATATTTTCCCATTTTTTGTAGAATACTACCCTCTAGTAGTACCAGGAATTTTTAGACTTCGTCCCATGGCAAAAACTTCAGCCAGACACCTCAAAACTCGGGAAATTTCACTAATTTTTACTGCGCTTTCACACGTTTAAGCGGGTTTGACAAACTTTGGCCACGTTTAAATAGCAGCTCTTCACACATGTGTCGTATAATGCTATCTTTAAGTAGAATCAAGCATTTCCAGACATCATCCCATGGCAAAAACTTCAGCCAGACACCTCAAAGATCGGGAACTTTTATTTTCCTATTAATTTGCTTTCTCTTGTTTGTCCCACTTCTACTGCCTTTAAATGACGGATCTTTTCACATGTTTCGTAGGACGCTACCCTTAAGTAATTTCAATCTTTCACATGCTTTCACATGTCAAATGGGCTTACCCAACTTGGCTGCTTTTAAATGGCGGATCGTTACACATGTGTCGCATAACACTACCATTAACTATTATCAGGCATTTTTAGACTTCGCCCCATGACAAAAACTTCGGCCCGACACCAAAAAACTGAGGAATTTGTATAATTCTTACTGCACTTTCACATGTTTAAGCGAGTTTGTCTAATTTTGGCTGATTTTGCAAGGCAGATCTTTACACATTTGTCGTAGAACACTATCTCCAAGTAGCATCAGGCATTTTTAGACTTCATCCCATGGAAAAAACTTCAGCTAGACACCTAAAAACTGAAGAATTTTTATAATTCTCACAGCACTTTCATATGTTTAAGCTAGTTTGTCCAACTTTGGCTGTTTTTGAAAGGCAGATCTTTACACATGCGTCGTAGAACACTAGGTATCTCTAAGTAGTATCAGGCATTTTTAGACTTCGTCCCATGGAAAAAGCTTCAGCCAGACACCTCAAAACTGAGGAATTTTTATAATTCCTACTGCGTTTTCACATGTTTAATTGGGTTGGTCCAACTTTGGCTGCTTTTAAAGGGCTGATCTTTTAACATGTGTTATAGAAGATCACCTTAAGTTGTATCATGTACTTTTAAACTTCGCCCCATGTCAAAAACTTCAGCCAGATACCTCAAAACTGAGAATTTTTTGTAATTCTTGCTGCGATTTCACATGTATAAGCGCGTTGGTCTAACTCTAGCTGCTTTTGAAGGGCAGATATTTTCGCATGTGTTATAGGAGACCACCATTAAGTTGTATCAGGTACTTTTATACTTCGCCCCATGTCAAAAACTACAGCCAGTGGTGGGTATGTATATATATATATGCATAAGTGTGTACAGGCACTTGCGTATACACACTCACACATGTGAAAAAATTTGGGTTTTGATCGCTGGGTAAAATGTAAGTAAAGACTAACCGAAGGTCTAGGATGCGTCCGGGATCAGTTGCTGCAACAAATACCACATCTGAACACTTTGTATGGGCTGAACTGTTGTAATTCGACAAACCTGCTTAAACAGGCGAAAGCATAGTAAGAATTATGAAAACTACCCAGATTTAAGGTGTCTGATTAAAGTGTTTCTCATAAGGAGAAGTCTTAAAGGTGGTCTTCTATGACACATTGCAAATATTTGCCCTTTAAAAGCAGCCAAAGTTGGAACAACCCAATTAAACATGTGAAAGCGCAGCAAGAATTATGAAAATTCCTTAGAGATAGTGTTATACGACACATATGTAAAGATCCGCTGTTTAAACGCAGTCAAAGATGGAGAAACCTGTTGAAACAAGTCAAATCTCTGTAAAAATTAGTGAAAATCCCGAGTTTTGAGGTGTCTGACTGAAGTTTTTTCCATGGGATGAAGTCTAAAAATGCCTGATACTACTTAGAGATAGTGTTCTGCGACACATGTGTAACTTGTGTAAAGATCTGCCTTTCAAAAACAGCCAAAGTTGGATAAACTCGCTTAAACATGTGAAAGTGCAGTAAGAATTATACAAATTCCTCAGTTTTTAGGTGTCTGGCTGAAATTTTTTCCATGGGATGAAGTCTAAAAATGCCTGATACTACTTAGAGATAGTGTTATACGACACATGTGTAAAGATCCGCCGTTTAAACGCAGTCGAAGTTGGATAAACCTGTTGAAACAAGTCAAATCTCTGTAAAAATTAGTGAAAATCCCGAGCTTTGAGGTGTCTGGCTGAAGTTTTCGCCATGGGACGAAGTCTAGAAATGATTGAAATTACTTAAGGGTAGTGTCCTACGAAACATGTGAAAAGATCCGTCATTTAAAATCAGTAGAAGTGAGACAAACAAGAGAAAGCAAATTAATAGGAAAATAAAAGTTCCCGAACTTTGAGGTGTCTGGCTGAAGTTTTTGCCATGGGACGAAGTCTAAAAATTCCTGATACTACTTGAGGGCAGTATTCTACAAAAAATGGAAAAATATTGGGTAGTTAAAAGCAGCATTTGGGACACATGCGTGAAATTGGTAAAACAGAATAAATTTCCATAGGAAAATCAGCGAACTGTGGGTGTCTGGCTGGAGCCTTGTCACTGGTATGGGTCTAACAACACTTGATACTGACGCGGGGTGGTAATCTACGTCAAATATGTGAAAATCATCCATTATAAAATAAGTGAAGTTAGGGTCATTTTTTGGCGACTTTGACCCCCGATTCCTAGGCTCTTGTCATAGGTACAGCTTTGAAATTTTCACATTATTTCTAGATTCGGGGAGGACTATCGATCGGTATTGGTTTCATCCATTATAAAATAAGTGACGCTTTTAGGCTCTGGGATCTTGGTCTATTGATGCGAAAAAGCCAAATAACCAAATCTCAACTAAAAATACCCAAATTTTATCTTCGCAATACTGCCACCATTGAACACTGTTATAAAAAATTACACTTTTAGAGAGCGATATGCTTTCTATCTACTCATCTTTGGTTAGCACAGTCAACGAGTATTCTAGAGAGGGCTCGTACTTTGTCTTCCATTAGAGTGGTCATTCTAGTGGTTTTTTGCTTTCCTGCTGCCTATCTTACAGTTTATTTCTAATAGTTGTTTTTGTGTGTTCCCTCAATTCAGCTCACTTTTGGAACCAAAAGTGCTAACCACTTTCGGATAATTTCTTGGAAAATTACTGGATCGCGCTTCCCAAAAAAATTTATAATTTTATTCAGCGGGGCTCCTTTTCTACCCATTTTGAAAATGCTAATTAGAGTTGGAAATTATTATACCTACTTTTACCCGCATAACACTAATTTGGGATTTTGTTTGCATAACACTAATTTGGGATTTTGTTTTCACCATGGCTATCACTGGTTGTCAGGGTATATAAATAAATAAGGTTTCATTTCAAAAGAAATGATCAAAATGGATTTATTACAATTTACACTACAATTTTGAATTTCGAAACGCTCTACACAAAATTAATGTTAAAATCAACCGGATATGTCCACCACCTAAAAATATGCAAACATCAACCTTTTTGATATTTTCACTGCTTACGCTACATCTTCTAACTAGACTGTAGAAACTAAAAAAAAAACAAAAAACAATTTAGAAGTAACCGACACCCTATCACATATACAACGGACCCAGCACAAATACCAATGCCGTAATTGAAGAGCGCAGAGGGCAACCCAGCAAAAATATTGGAAGTGATTACTTACTGACCTGAAGGAATAAGGATAAAGCTACTGATATGAGTAGGGTTAGACAAAAAGAGAAAACCCATATGAAAGCATTGGACTAAGTTGCGCCGTGAACGGATTTGTTAATCATAACCAAATTTGAGAAGAAAGAGGTCTGGCACCTCTTAGAGGAATTACATGTTTCATTGTATGTCTATATCTCTGAAAGTATTCATCATTAGCTATCTACTTTTTGTTACTTACCTATAAAATCTGTTAATAAGTAACTAGCATACTCATAAATTAATTGCCCTACGATAATGAAAAACTATTGAAAATCATAGATAATGAAGTACTTTTAAATTGAACAACATAATATGAGGAGCTCAAAAACAAAACGCAAAAAGTGTATACTAATCCAGTGTATTATTATTCTTATTAATAATAGTTAGGTACTATTGATACCAGTAGTCAGCACTAACTGAATTGGCACTGGTTACTCATGCCATCAGCTCTAATCCAGGGTATACTTATTGCGTTTTGGTTTGGAGCTCCTCATATTTTTATATTATATCCAATTCCCATTTAAATGCATACCTGAACGTACTCATGTATATATTATAGGCGCATTATTTTTTGGTGGGAACTACACTCATCACACTTTACACTCGCCAAGCATTCGAATGGACTATAGCGGGTTGTGAGATGTGCGGCATGTGGTTAACGCATTTGAATACCTCGAGATTTCTGTGTGACATAACAATTTTAATTTCGAATCACTAGCATTTAACTAAATGAAAATTAATTAATCCTTATTGATATATATTAAGGGCTTATATGGGTACATTAAAGAATTTTTGGCTATTGAACTATGCAGCCGGCAATGTTACAAAAAAAAATAATATTATACAAACCTCTTCGTGTTTTGGCAACAATTTTACTGGGACCTTTTGACACCGTCAACATTTTCCGGACGCACTAAAATAACGAACAAATATCTCACAGTGGAAAATGTTTACTTGCACTTGTATCTACCTATAGACCGGCTTGAGACGTTAAGAAACGTAGAACAATATTTTCCAATCGCGTTCGCCAAATTGCATTCGCAATCGTATCGCAATTTAATTCTTTTGATGTTAATATGTTTGCATGAACGTATATTAATTTATGTCGGTAGATAGGAATGCACGATTTCTATGCCCTTGCCTCGTTTGAATGACCGCACTTGTCCTTAACTTTGCCACAACCGTCGTTTCCACAGTAATAACAATTCTTCTTTGTGGTTTAATTGAACCTTTTATAGACTGCTTTTATTTGATTTACATAACATTTTTTTATATTTAAAAATTTTTCTAGCAAATTTTGTATTTTTCAATAACAATATTTTTTTTCTTTATTTTGATTTCATCAGAACTTCAAAATAAATATTTCACAATTTTCTACACTTAAAACGTCTTAACCCTTGGAAGACATCGGTTTGTATTTTTAAATAATTTTTGTAACTTGCTTGGTTAACTTTCAATTAAAATTATTATTGTTATGTAGCCGACAACGTGCTCTTCGCCCAATGGGTCTGATTGGAGTTATTTTATAATATTGTATAATTCACCACTACCAACGTTCGATCTCTCTATTCTCATGCTGTCCATATAGTCTTCAATCTAACTCACCGCTACGTAAATTAATAAACATCTTACTTCAAACAATCCAATAGCGTTGTTAATTTCTCAACATATGGAATTCAACTGACAGTAATGCCGGCCAAACACCCCACATTATACCATAGCAATGAAAATATCTCACAGATACACCTTTATTAGAATCCGTATACGTATGTATGTATATAGAAAAGTGAATCAAACATGACCCAGTGTTGTTCTGCTTTCTCTGTACTATCGCACACAATCAACCTACTCACAAATGCTGAGACATTTCGGCCCCCTTTGTCATTCATAACCTAACGAAACAGCTGTTTTTGTGTTGTGTAATCAGCCATGTTGGACGAAGAAATCGCACTGATAAGAGATGCACATGTGATTCGTTCTTGTTAATATGGTTGTGGCATTAGATACGTTTATTAGCTAGGATGAAAACCGGAAAAGAGACAGTATAGATGTGTGTGTGTCAATAGCGCTTGTTAGAAGGTAGCCGGCTGAAGATACGGTTATTCCATAAACCATATACTACGTTTCTACGCAAGCATACAACGTTTCATACCAGTTGAAATACTAGGTAAAAAAGCATCAGAATCATACCAGTTGTCATACTAATTCATATTAGAATTATACCAGCTGACCATACCATTTGACATACTAGTTCAGTCGCCCAGCAAATTATAGTTGTATACTAGTATGTTTTCTGATTAGATTGGCATTGATTGGTTTAAGGGTAATCTACACGGAGGGAAATCTATGGATGGAACATCCATAATTATTGATATCACATTAAATAAAAATTGATATTTCTGTCCCATCAATGAATATGGATGTTTCATCAATGTTTTTTTGATAAATCACTATTGAAATGGTATCCATATAAACTATTGATAAATTCTAAATAGTTTAAAAAAGCAAAATTTTATATAATTTGACATCTGGTTTCAGTGGGACTCGAACCATGCTTCTCTGGCACGTTAACCCAGTATTCTACCATTCGGCTACGGCATATTATACAATTTTTAGAAAAATGTTCAATCATAAGAAATTCAAAAAATTTTGAATTTAAAAAAACCGCTCCAACAAGTTGTAATATTGTTAGAAAATCCATAGTAAAAATTGTTGAACTATTATGATTATGCGTCCCAGAAAAATTTACATTTCGCCCATATATATTAATACTCTGTCTCTACCATTATTACTATGTAGTAAATAGGGATATGGATATACCGACAATATAAATTCATATCACGACCATAGATATTGACATGCCGTTCAAATATATTAGTATTCTATCCATAAATATAAAAAAAAGTACATCATATCGAAATGGTTGACATGTCATTTTACTTTTAATTGGGAGCAAATAATATTTGATAACTCGTTCATTCTGAATGAATATTGCATCAAACTCGTCGCTGTCAATAGTGATATTGTTACAACATTCAATGCATTTCTCTCAGTGTATGAATACACCACAAAATGTATAGTCGAAGAACTATAATGTTTCTGAGTAGTTTGGAATTGAATGAACTAGTATGAATACACCACAAAATGTATAGTCAATGAACTATATTGTTTGCCGAGTAGTTTGGCATTGACTGGCTTAAAGGTAATCAGAAATGAACTAGTAATGTATAGGCAATGAAATAGAATTTTCGCTGAGTAGTTTGGCATTGAATGGTTTAAAGCTAATCAACAATGAACTGGTATGCATATGCCACAAAATGTTTAGTCAATGAACTAGTATGATTGCTGAGTAGTTCGGATTTTGACTGCATGGGAATCTTCAAGATAAGCTCTTAAATATTCGTTAAATACACGATGATTCCTTTCAACAGCACCAACAGGTTCATGATGATAAGGTGTTGAGAAATTGTGCTCAACTTTCAAAAGTTTAGTCAATTCCGCAAAAATTTTATTTTTAAATTCTGTGCCTAAATCTGATTTAATAGATTTCCATAAATTAGAATCATAGCTTTTAATTTTGATTAGTAATTAGTAATTGATTGATTAGAAGGTTTTTTTAATTAGTAATGATTATTTTAATTGCTTTCAAGAAAAAGCAATTACTAATTGATTACGATTAGAAAAAATCAAAAAAAAAAATAAAAAAAAAATCGAGAAAAAATCAAAAATAATCAAAAAAAGCCGTTTTTGATTACTTTTGATTATTTTTGATTTTTTCTTGATTTTTTTAATTTATTATTTTTTTTATTTTTTTTATTATTTTAAAGTTTTGTTGTTAAAAGTATAAACATCTGTGTATCTTCGTATGCAAATATATACACCTACTTACACTTTGGGGCTCATGGATTTCTAGAATGAACCTTGATAGCTAAGTATATGTACTTATAAGAAAAAATGCCAGGTTTGATGGTTATATTGGTTGGAGTGATGATAACACTAGTTTACAAATAATTAATTTGAAAAAATACCAAGATATTCATGTATATGGGTGAATTGGCACTGATGTGCCAAGCACAAAACATATTTTAATAATTTTTTGTATGGGTATGTTTTCGAGATGTCGGTAATTTTGTGTTTTTCAATTTTGCAAAAACGATGGAGCTAAGCGATACCTCGTTCGAAAGGAAATTAAAATACGCTTCTAACGACCTATAAAATGTAGGGGTGGGTCAAACCATCTGTGAGCAATAGATGGCCAAAGTCGAAATTTTGTCGAATTTTTACCATTTTTAAAAAATATTTGATTTTAAAAATTTTTTTTCATGCGAAGCTCTAAAAAATAAGTAGCTTTTTATTTTTTTCGAAAATTAGTGTGCATAATTGCAAACACTTTGAGCGTAATATTACCAAGATCTAGGAAAAACTGTATTTTTGGCGTTTTTTTTTTGTAACTTTCAACATCTCTACTTTTAATAGAATTGTAAAAGGCAGATATTCAAAAAACTCTTAGTTTTAATCATTACTAAGCCAATAGAGTCCATTTCATCCGTTTTTAGAACTTTTGATTGTCTGTCTGTCTATCTTTCTTCCTGTCTGTCTGTTTTTCTGTCTGTATGTTTGGGGTCGTATCACTCGAAAACTGCTGAATTTAATTAAATGAAACTTTCACTATTGTATTATTAGACGTTCAAATTAAAAATTAAGACATCGCTTATTTCGATAACTCGGCCGGTTTCACCCATATGCATAAATGTCCTGGTATTTTTTGGCTGTAAACTAGTGTAATTTGTACTTTTATATCTAAACGGCTAGTGTCGGACATTTCTCGTTTGATACCCTACCGGTACGGTCGGTTAGTTCTATTCGAACACTTATAAGGCTAGGCTCACAATCACACATCCACACACATGTGTTTTAAATGAGCTCTCGATTTCATCCGATTTCACCCGAATATAAACAAACTTTGGCCGCCCGATAAAATAGAACGCGGTCGAATTTCTCTGATGAGACCGGATGAAAAAGTCGGTTGCAGTGTGAGCGTAGCCTAAGTATGCTACACAAATTAAAACATAGGCATACCAACTATGTCCAAAAGAGACTTGTAATGATCAATTGATCAAAAATTAAGTGGTTATTATCCATAGACCGATGTCCGGTATTAATAAATTTCGTCCACAATGGGCGACGTAGTCATTTATGGGCATTTGACATTTGATATTCTATCGTACAGTATACTATTAACAAGTTGAAAATTACACCGTTACATTCCATATTTATCATATTAATATTTTATCACCATTATCATTCCATATTATATATACCTTTTAAAAATAATAGACTGAATGTGCAAAAGCGCCAGTCTTCTGTTTAGGTTCTAGGTCGACCACTTGATGTGAAATAGTACGAAAGATCTCGAGATTTTTCCTCCAGGTATATTTACGTGCATGAATACATGCATTTATATAAAAGAACTTCTTGCTTCACCTATACATTTGTATGTTTGTGCAAGTGAATATTTATGTATGTACATATTTTTCTACAACAGTACTGGAAAAAATCAAAAAATCAAAAATAATCAAAAGTAACATTACTTTGGATTACTTTTGATTATTTTTAAATTTTTAATTTTTTTTTTGATTTTTCTAATTTTTTTTATTTTTTTTTATTTTTTTTTTTTAATTAATTGAAAAATAATCATTAAAAAGTGAAAGTAATTGGTAATCAATCATTAGGTGGCTTCTCAAAAAATAATCAATGAAACTGCTAATCATTACCGATTAGTAATCAATTATTAACAGGTCTGATTAGAATAAAACTTTCAAAAATTGCAGATGAAACTG
Organism: Campiglossa producta; assembly: GCA_964058755.1. Classification (NCBI taxonomy): domain Eukaryota; kingdom Metazoa; phylum Arthropoda; class Insecta; order Diptera; family Tephritidae; genus Campiglossa; species Campiglossa producta. Next base: position 109,404,125 of record CAXKVI010000002.1, on the reverse strand, counting down.
TTTTTGCACTCTTAAGCGGGCTACCCACCTGCCAAGAAATGTCAAACTCCATATAAAAAACGCTCAAGAAATGTTCAAGAAAAGTTTTCACACGTCAAATTTTCTTCAGCCAATACTCAGTTCATAAGAAAAAATACAGCACTTTTCGATAGTTGGCAACGCCGGTTTACCTCAAGAAATAAATAAGCTCGGTATATATTTCTTGAGGTAAACGTGCAGATCCACGGCTAAGGTGAGTACATATTTCGCTAAACCTATTTAGAAAATTTGTATAAGAGTAATTTGCAAAAAAAATGGAAAATTTGGTAAACGTCAAAATTTCTTGACCAGGCACAAGAAATATATGCTCGTTTTTTTCTTGAGGCATTCCTTGGCAGGTGGGTAGCCCGCTTTATCTGGAATAGCTATTGTATCCAAATATTTGCTTAAATCACACATAATGGTAACAGCGAACTTGTTCCCGTCATTGGATTGAGGCAAAGGTCCTATCATGTCTATAACTACAATATCAAAACGCTTGCAAGGTGTTGGTGTAAGCACCATATTTTCTTTTTTTTTGGGCTGAACTTTGTTCAACAGGCATTTTCATCAAGTGTCATATTTTTCCAAAAATATTTTGTACGTATTTTCGCGTATAGCTTTTTAATTCCGCAATGACCACCAGATATTGGATCATTATGATAAATTGTCATTAGTTTTGTTTTCTTGTCTTCGTCAGTTAGCGTTTTTACTGGGTCTGTCAATATAATTATTAAATGTTTTAAAATTTTGTTCCCGATTTCTTTAAAACTTGCAATAGTAAAATATTGAAATATTGAATTATCCTTTTGCCATTCAACTCCCTTAATATTGTGTTTGCCAGCACTACTTTCCAGCCTCAAAAGTAGCTCATCTAAATTCGCTATTTTGTTAACAATCTCAAAATTAAGTACACAGTTCAAACATGTTAAGTTTTATGTTCGCACATATTTTTTTGCTATTAATATCACCATTCTTATTATAATTTATTTTGATTTTACTTTCGGGATTTCATTTGAAAAATTATAAGCAAATTTTAATATTTTTAGAGCTATATTGGTCGTTCAATTTAAAGCAAAAACAGAAAGTTTTCCTTTTTCACCTCCGACGCGTTTCGACACGTTATTGTGTCTTCTTCAGGGAGTATCTTTATTTTAAACAAGAAAACATAATTTTAATAACACAATTTAAATCGGGATTTCATTTGAAAAATTATAAGCAAATTTTAATATTTTTAGAGCTATATTGGTCGTTCAATTTAAAGCAAAAACAGAAAGTTTTCCACCTCCGACGCGTTTCAACACGTTATTGTGTCTTCTTCAGGGAGTATCTTTATTTTAAACAAGAAAACATAATTTTAATAATGCAATTTAAATCATTTTTGCACATATGTACATACCATAAATAATAATAAATAATCACTTTTACATATATACACAAGTTACAATATACATTTTTCACAAACTTAAAATTTTCATCTTCATTTCATTGCAGTTGTTCGTCAAGTGTGGGTTATCACAGTTTTGTATGCGCCGCTTATGTTATTTACATCTTCCTTAAAGTTCATTGTATGTTGTATTTGTTGCTGAATTCGAAGCCCTTCCAATGTCAATCTCCTTTTTGTTTTCTTTTCAACGTCTATTATTCGCGCATTGTCGAAATCAGCTCCAAAATTACGTTTGGTAGTTCCAATATATACCATGTTGCGGTGTTCACCTTCTTTGCCATCATCATCATTATCATTTATTGGCGCTTAACCGCCTAAGCGATTTTGGCCGTTGCATATCAAATCACGCCAGTCATTCCTTTTTAGCGATAACTGACGCCAATTGGAAACCCCAAGGGAGTTCAAGTCATCCTCCACCTGTTGTTTCCATCTCAGTCGAGGCCTCCCCCTTCCTCTGCTGCCGAATTCAGGCGACGATAGGAAAACCTTCTGTGCTGGAGCTTCTTTGTCCATTCGCATAACATGGCCCAGCCAGCGGAGTCTTTGGGCTTTAAATCGCTGGACTATGGTCAGATCTGCGTAGAGCTCGTACAGCTCATCGTTAAATTTCCTTCGATACTCGCCGTTGGCATCACGGGAAGGACCATAAATCTTCCGGAGAACTTTTCTCTCAAATACTCCAAGGGCCATCTCATCTTCTCTTGACATTGTCCATGAATCTGAGCCATACATCAGGACAGGTATGATGAGAGACTTATAGAGCGTGATCTTTGTTCTTCGAGAGAGGACTTTACTTCTCAATTGCCTACTCAGTCCAAAGTAGCACTTGTTGGCAAGAGTGATTCTCCGCTGGATTTCTAGACTGATATTATTTTCGGTGTTGATACTGGTTCCCAAATAGACGAAGTCCCTCACAGTTTCAAATTTGTAACTATCAACAGTGACATGGCTGCCAAGGCGCAGGTGCGCCGATTCTTTCTTTGATGACAGCAAATACTTCGACTTGTCCTCGTTCACGGCAAGACCCACTTTTTTCGCTTCCTTATCCAGTCCAGAGAAGGCAGCGCTTACGGCGCGGTTGTTAAGACCAATGATATCAATATCATCGGCATACGCCAGCCATTGCACGCTCTTGTAAAAGATTGTACCATTGCGGTTTAGCTCTGCTGCTCGAATTATCTTCTCCAGCATCAGATTGAAGCCTCGTTTGGTTTCAAATGGCTCAGAGAGGTTCTTCCCGATTCTGACGGAGCTGTTGGTATTGCTCAACGTCATTTGGCAAAGCCGTATAAGCTTTGCAGGGAAGTCAAATTCAGACATGGCGGCATACAGGCAACTCCTTTTTGCGCTGTCAAAAGCGGCTTTGAAATCGACATAGAGATGGTGTGTGTCGATTCTTTTATCATGGGTCTTCTCCAGGATTTGGCGTATCGTGAAAATCTGGTCGATGGTAGACTTACCAGCTCTAAAGCCACACTGATAAGGTCCAATCAGTTTGTCTACGATGGGCTTCAGCCTTTCACACAACACGCTAGAAAGAACCTTATATGCAATATTAAGAAGACTAATTCCGCGGTAGTTGGTGCGGTTAGCGGGATCGCCTTTCTTGTGGATTGGGCAAAGCACACTTAAATTCCAATCCGGAGGCATGCATTCGTCTGACCATATTCTGCATAAGAGCTGATGCATGCTTTTTACCAGCTCTTCGCCTCCGTGTTTGAACAGCTCGGCGGGTAGTCCGTCTTTTCCAGGCGCTTTGTTGTTTTTGAGCCGGGATATAGCTATCCTCACTTCATCATAGTCAGGTGGTGGGACGACTTTTCCATCGTCAGGGATTGGGGTATCGGGTTCGACGTCTCCCTCGCAATTTAGCAGTGAGGAGAAGTGTTCCCTCCATAATTTAAGTACACTTTGTACGTCGGTTACCAGGTCGCCATTATTGTCCTTACAGGAGCTTGCCCCGGTCTTAAAACCTTCCGTCATCCGCCGGATCTTTTCATAGAATTTTCGGGCATCATTCCTATCAGCCAGCATCTCAAGCTCCTCACACTCACGCCTTTCGGCCTCACTTTTCATTTTTCTGAAAACGCGTCTCTCTTCCTTCTTTGCCTCACGATATTGTTGCCATACACTGCGGGTTGCGCCCGTTCGCAGTTTTGAATTCCTCATCGTACCAGTTGTTTTTGCGGGCTCGCTGGAACCCTATAGTGGCCTCAGCGGCGGTACGCAATGAGTGAGAGATATGCTTCCATTGCTCGGTTACATCGTTAGGTCGGGGATTGCCCTCTGCTAGCAGGTGTGAGAGTCGAGTTGTGAAATTATCAGCTGTCTGTGTCATGCGCAGCTTCTCGACGTCAAACTTTCCTTCCGTTACTGTGCGCACTTTCTTCGTTGCACAGAGGCGTGTGCGTATCTTGGCTGTGACAAGATAATGGTCAGAGTCGATATTGGACCACGCAGTGTACGCACGTCCAGAACGGTGGAGCTATGTCTGCCGTCAATCAAGACATGATCAATCTGGTTTCTAGTTGTTTGATCAGGGGACAGCCATGTGGCTTGGTGTATTCGCTTATGCTGGAACCTGGTACTACTGATGACCATATTGCGAGCAGCGGCGAAGTCAATCAACCTAGTGCCGTTGGGGGATGTTATATCGTGGAGACTGAATTTTCCAACTGTAGGACCAAAGACTCCTTCCTGGCCCACCTTGGCATTAAAGTCGCCGAGCACGATTTTGATATCATGCTGGGGGCAGCGATCATAAGTCTGTTCAAGTTTATCGTAGAAGGAGTCCTTCTCTGCGTCGTCCGTCTCCTCAGTCGGCGCATAGGCGCAGATAAATGTTATGTTGAAAAACCTCGCCTTGATGCGGATCGCAGCGAGACGCTCGTCCACAGGAGTGAACGCTAATACTTGGCGGCGAAGTCTCTTTCCCACCACGAATCCTACACCACGCGCTTTGCCGCGTGTCTGGCCACTGTAGTATACGTCACAAGGACCGATGGTCGTCTTTCCTTGCCCCGTCCATCGCATTTCCTGCAGGGCGGTGATGTCGGCCTTTGCGCCTACGAGGACATCAACCAGTCGGGCAGCGGCACCGTCCCTTGAAAGGGTCCGGACATTCCCGGTACATACCCTAATATCCAAATCATTATGCCTTATTCGTTTTGCCGGGTCGTCAACATTAAAGGGGGTTCTCATCCGAGGCTTCGATTTTGTTTTCATTGGAATTAAGTTTTTTACGTGGCGGGTCCCAAGCCCAGCTTCGGGGTTTTTGGAAAATATTTACACATTTATATAGCGAGCCGCTTTCTTCAAGACAGACGCCCGCTTGCAGCCGCACCTCATGGTGAACAGACGCTACGCAAAAACCTCGGTGAGCCCTTAAACCAAGTATGTCAGAGTGGCCCCACCGGGGCTCCCTCTCTTTCTGCCGCGAGCCTAGGTAGCTCCCGTTGCCCAGAGTGCACGAACGAGGACGCAAGAGTCGGGATTGAGCAAGGTCACTTAGCAACCACACTCCATTACACTCTAACCTTCTTTGCCACTGCATTTTATTTCGTATATCACGTTGCTTTGTTGTTCTTTTTGTGTTTTGTCTTTTGTTTTGGTAAATATTGTGTTGAGTGTGTGAAGTGGTCGGTGAGCAAACGACATTGTGCTATCGGGTATATAAGTGCCTAAAGTTTTGTTGTCTGTTAGGCCTGGTACATATGCTATGCCGGTGTATACTTTGTTGTTATTTTTTGTTTCCGTGTTTTCGTTTGAATGTTTTATGCCGCTACTTTTTGTTTTTATCCATTGCTGTAGTAGCTTGCTGGGTATCCGTTTTTTGTATAATATGTTTTTGATTTTTCTGTCGTTTTCATTTCTGAACTCCGGGCCGCTAAGTTTGTAAATTTTGTCAATAAAGTTAAGCGCGGTGATTTTTTTTTTTGAGTCCAAGGGTGATTAGAGTGAAAAAAAGCTTGCTTCTGCGCAGCACTAGTGTCACTTGCGCCGGCTAGCGGACAAGTGATCGACATAAACAAAACAAAAAAAAAGGAAATGAAACACACAGGGTGCCTCAGATGGGTTTAGTTATGTAAAGCGGCAACCAGTCGGTAGCAACGCGTTGCCGGACTTAATTGCCACAAGGGAAGGCAGCAACGTGTCGCCGGACGTAATTGCTACAAGAGACGGGAAAACGTTCGGAGAACGTTTGATATAGGACCAGACAGTAGGATATCTTGTTCCAGTTAAACAATAAGTAATCTCAAGTTCATCCTTATGTCGTCACTTCGGCGATTCGCCACCCTCGTCCCACGTATGTATATGGGCAACCATATGCATAATTCAAACTTATTTATTCTTTCTCCTTTTTCTTCGGTCTTCTGCAGCATGACGCGCCATGCATCCCTTCGTCTCCGCGCCGCACGTATGGCCGCCCGGTACCCAAAACCATGCCCCTCTGCGGAGAAAGCCACCCCCTCCGGGCATGTGACCGGTATCACGGGATGGCACCCTTAGACCGGCTACAGGAGGTTATCCGGGCGGGATACTGTGGCAATTGCCTGTCAATGGTGCATCAGACAAGGGAGTGCACGAGCGACGCCAGGTGCCGACGATGTGGTGGCAACCACCACACTACAATCCACCTCCCAACGGACGACCAGCCGCCCCAGCCGAGGGAATACAAAAGCTGGTATCAGCAAGTCACCGAGGCGGAGATGGAAGAAGCAGCGTGGCTAGAAGAGCAGTCCAGAAGAGAGGAAGAGAGCCGTGACGAGGTGCTGTCGATCCAAGCATCGGAGACGGGGCTAATTCCAGAAGATGGCGATATTTCGGAACCGGCAGCGGAACCACGGCCGTTCCTACCGGTTCAAGGGGTGTTGGACCTGCAGCGGTTCCGCCCCCTCCTAGCACACGAGCGCCGACAACATCATCAACGCGACAACAGCCCTCCGTCTCGCCGCGCGCATCGCAACAGTCGCAAGCGAAGACTGGCCCCTCAGCCGCGCCAGCTCCGCAATCCCCATACAAACGAAGCCGAAGCCCGTAGACTGGCCCCTCAGCCGCGCCAGCTACGCAACAACCACGGAATTCACCGAGACCAGGACTTCGACGAGCGTAGACTGGCCACTAAGCCGCGCCAGCTACGCACCAGCAGCTCTAGGAGCCGTCGCAACACCAACCGAGATGGCAGACTGGCCATTCAGCCGCGCCAGCTGCCAGCCGTTAGCGGGTTCCGAGACGGACTTAACCGGGCTCTCGCCGGGGTGGCCCCGTCGTTGCGCCCCATGACTACGCTTTCGCCGACCGCGCTCGTGAAACTGGAGGTCGGGGCGGGTTTACTTACCTGCGTGCGCTAATCGATGCATGCTCCCCCCGCACAGTTATCGACCGAGGCCTGGCGGAAGCGTTAGGGTTGCCCACCACCCACTCTGGCGGCGAGCACGGTTGCTTTCTCAGAGTCCGAGGGAAACATGGAAACCACACGACGGTAACTACGCACGCCGTATGTGTCGACAACCTGCAGCGGATCAGCCCAGTCCTGACCATCGACGCAAGAGTGGCGGCTCCCTACGAGCATATCCGGCTGACTGATCCGCACTTTTACATATCTGCACCAATCCACCTCGTACTCGGCGGCGATGTCTACGCCGACGTCGTCCTACCAAACACACTGCCACCATCGTTCGGCTCGTTTGTGGCCCAGAGCACCATTTTTGGGTGGGTGCTCTCGGGCGCTACTAGCATGTAAGTTTAGGTGTAAATCTAGTTCTACCTTTAATAAAAATAAAAAAAAATAAATAAAAAAATTATTTTTTTTTCCTTTTTTCTCAATTATGGCAAGAAATATACCACTTTTGTATTTTCAAGTTTCTTCCCTCTCTTCTCATAGCTAGGTACGATACGGCCATAGTACCAGTGGTGCCAGACCTCAACCTCAGGAGGTGGCTCGAAGGAGGAAAGCGGGCACAGTGCTACCCAGTACCCCACGATAGATTTAAGAGCCTAGAATAAGAGAAGGCGTGATGGAAATCCCGGGGCTGGTCAGAATGTTGCGTATCGCAAGGGGGCCGGCATGTTTAGGCCCGATGCCTAAAATCTTAAAAATAGTGACACCCTAATGTCACTTTCCAAGCACCCACACACCCACCTGTACGTATGCATGATTATTCACGTTTTGTCAGCACATATACATGCAGGTGGGTGTGCATGTGTTGGTTCACCTCCCCTTAAAACCGGAGGATGATTTTGGGTTCAACGGTTGTCAACGACTTGACAACCGTCTATTCTTTCAGCAACCGAGCCAGGATCGACATCGCAGCCACCCCAGGATTTTCACAGCGCCATATTATAGGTAACGTTATCTTTGTAGTTTATTTGATTTAATAAACAATATACGGCCACGGTTTATAACGAGAAATCTCGCCTCCCTCTTTTCTTTTCTTCTTCTCAAAACCATAAATTCGACCGCGGTGTCTGAGCCACCGCTGCTAGCCAAGAATCCACAGTCGAGTTTATTCATTAATCATTCTAGATGAGGCGACCGATTTCGCATACCAGTTTGTTTTTATTTTATCATTGTTTCTATGCATTTCCATGTCGAGAAAGGCCAATTTTTTATTTTCTTCTTGTATTTCGTCTTTTTGTTTTGTCAGAGATCTTGTTTGTACTGCCAAATATGTTTCGATGAAGCTTTTAACTCATCTTTAGTTATACTTTAAAGAGCATGTGCGCCTACATTTGTTTTACCTTTTATATACTCTGATAACTCTAAGCGTGTTCTAGAGAGTTTTGACGTAGAATCTTTCATATTAAATAAATAAACTAAGGGTCGATGACCTGATCTAACCGCAAAGTGTGTGAAAAGTCTGATCGCTCTCATGTTGGTGGTGCTTCAGATAAACCTGCACAAATCTAAAGTAGCCTCGGCTGATTTAAGTAGTCGTCTTTCTAAAGGCGACGTGGATGTAGTCCTCATCCAAGAACCCTGGGTCAACAGCCAGAGGATCTGCGGATTGGAGACTAAGGGTTTCAAGCTCATCCGAGCCAGCGAGGAGGGCAAAGTCAGAACCTGTATTTTGGTTAAGTCTGACCTCAACACCTTTCTTCTACCTAACTATACCAATGGTGACATTACCGCTGCCAGTTTAACAGTCGGCAGCACCAGTCTGACGATGGCGTCCGTCTATATGCCCTACGACGCCTAAGAACCTCCACAACAAAGGGAGGTGAGAGATCTGGTGTCAAATCTTTGTACGGGTCATCTTATTATAGGAGCGGACGCTAATGCTCATCATCAAATTATTTAGAAAAAGAATTTTTCTAAACGGGGCCGCCCTTCGGCAGTAGTTTGGCAAACTCTCCGGGTGTATTTGTGCCATGAGAAGCTTCTCAGCAAAAAATGCAAGTGCCGTTCGGAGTCGGCAAAAAACTGTAGGTCCCGCCAACTTGTAGAAAACTCTAAAGCAACACACCTCAAGTTGGAAAGAGAAGCTCGGCTAAAATCTCGTTAGAGGTTATAATAACCTGTTGGTATATCGCCGCCATTAGTTTAGGTAGTTTGCAACGTGGGTAGCGAGCCTACTTTCATCATTAAACCCTTAGGGAGGTCATACATCTCACTATTTGTAGTGAAGGCGCTTATGAGTGGGTCAGAAAATGGCGTGTTCTTGAAGAACACTCATTCTCCGACCACCGATATATAGAAATAGTGTTGGACTTTCGTGTAATCCACGCAATACCAACTGGCAGCTACACAATGAAATTTTAGCCAGAGACCTACCAGTACTACCCCCACAACGGTTGAGGAGCTGGAGGACCTGGTAACGACATACACCACGGCGCTCTCAAATGCCATAGAACAAGCTTGTCCAGGGCCAAACCCACGCGGTAAACATAGGTCACATTGGTGGACCTACGACCTGGACTCGCTCCGCAAAACCTGCAGGAAGCAATTTAATAAGGGTAAACACCTCGACACGGAGCCTCAATGGCTCGAATACAAAGTTAAACTAAGGGCCTACAAAAAAGCCCTGAGACAGGCAAAGAGAACTTCGTGGAGGAATTTCTGCACTGGGGTCGAAAAGGCCGACGACACAGCGAGACTTAGACGAGTTCTCTCGAAAACTCAAACAGCCATTAGCTATTTGCAGAAGCCTGACGGATCGTGGACCAGCACGGAAGGGGAAACCCTTGAGCTGCTCTTGAACACACATTTTCCGGATAACTTGCCTAATGCACCGTCAGCACCTGCAACAAGCCTGGCAGTAAATATACCCATCACGGGGGAAAGGGTAAGGCGGGCAGTTAAGAGCTTTGAACCGTTTAAGGCTGCCGGACCGGCCGGGATTATCCCCGCGCAACTCATTAACACGCTGGAGACATCAGCCAAATGGCTAGTATTTCTCTATACAGCCTGCCTGGCTCTCAACTACATTCCGTGCTCCTGGAGACACGCCACGGTAGTGTTTCACATACGCGCCTTAAATTAAACTAGAGTTCGCCCAGTGGTTGAAATTCAACCACAAAACCTTATTTTATTTTCCTACCTTTTTGCTATTTCTTAAATTTTCCTTTCTTTTCCATATTTTGTATATTTTTGGTTTCTATACATTCCTATTCATTTTGCCTTTTCGTCCCTCTTTACATCATTCAGTAATATAGTTTCAGTGTTGATAATTATTTATTCTTCTTAGGTCGTCTTCATACGTATTTCTTTCCTTTCCTTTCCTTAGCATTAATTTGCTTTTATTTCCTTCCCTTTCCTCTCCTTTCATCTCAATTTATTCCGTTTGCTTTTCTTTCCTTCTCTTCCCTTTTATTTCCTTTCCTTATCTTCTCCATTCTTTTCCTTTTCTTTCCTTTTCTCTTCTTTCATTTCATTTTATTTCCCTTCTTTCTTTCTTTTTTGTTCTTTTTTGTTCTTCTCTGTTCTTTTTCTTTCTTTTCGTTTCTTTTATATTCTTACCGGATCCTTCTTTCCATTTCCATTACATTCCTTTTTTCCTTTTATTTTCTTTTTCTTTCCTTTCCTTTCGTTTCCGTTGCTTTAGTTTCCTTTCATTTTATTCATTTTTTTTTTTCATTTCATTTCTTTTCTTTTATTTTTTTCTTACCTTTATTTTCTTTCACTTTTTTTCTTAAATTTCCCTTCTTGTCATTTCGTTTCCTTACCTTTCCTTTCCTACCGTTTCCTTATTTTCTTTTGTTCCTTTCCGCAACTCCTTTGCTTTTCTTTTTCTTTCATTCATTTCCTTAACTTATTTTTTTTAGCTTTTCATTACCTTTCTTTCCTTTATTTTTCTTTCTTTTTATTTTCATTTATTTTCCATACCTTCTTCCTCGCTACCTTTTCTTTCCCTTCTTTTTTTCTTCTTTCCTTTCTTTGTCTTTCTCCTTTTGCTTCTCTTTTCCACTGCTTTACCTACATTACATTTCCTTTCTTCCCTTCCTTTTTTCTTGTCCATTCCTTTCCTTTCCCTTTGATTTTTCTGTCATATTTTCGGTTCCTTACCTTAATTTTCCTTTTATCCATCCCTTTCCTTTCCTATTGTTACGGCGAGCCCGGGTAGTAGCGGGGTTGCTCGCACGTAATAAAATGAAAAGAGAAAGAAGAAGAAATGGCAGCGAGTGAATAAATAATAAAACACTGTATTTCAACTATAGATACAATATAACAAGTGACTTTCTTTATTGAGTAGAATGTACAACCTTAATTATTGGAGAATTAAGGCGTACAAGTAATATTGTATGAAAATGGATAAATAATATTTTATTTTATTGGAATTCTACTTTTGGAAATTGGTCTTACCTGGAGTGGCTGCTGGTGAAGTGCTTCGTGATCGACAACAAAGTGAAAGAGCCTTCAGATAAAACGTAGCTCTGTACCGCCGCCGAATGCCTTCTTTCGTAGGATTCGAAGGGGTAAGAGCTGTTATCGGGCGAAAAGATAAAAAAAGTGGCGCGGGCAGATACTAGTATCTATTACGAGGGGCGACCGATATATTTAGACCGATGGTCTAAACATGCCGGCCCCCTTGCGATAAGCAACATTAAAAGAAAAAATGGGAATCACCAGCAACCAATCCAAACTAAATATTTAAAATGAAACTATAACTATGTGTATTGTGGGATGACGCCCCATAAGCTCTCCATGGTAGCTGCTACAAATTGCCCTGTTGTGGATGAGAAAAGGATTAGTAAATGGACGTGGTTTTGTTATGTTCATTGCACCTTAAGATTACTGTCGTCCAATATAATATCTGGGGTGGATACCGCCTATTGTTGGCACGCCCCAGATATGATTAGGCCGAATATTGTGGCCTGGGCCAGTAGGCCGTTGATAGTGGATGGCGGTGTGCCGTTCAGCATGAGGCTGGCGTACACATCGGCGCCTAACGTGAGGCGCACTGGTGAGGCGCGAAAGAACTCGGGGTCAGCCAGCTTTATAAACTGAAACGGCACCGCAACTGTTGCATCAATGGTTGTCGTCGGGTTCATCCGGTGGTGACGTGCGACGATCGTGGCTTGGGTCTTGACCCTTCTGCCACCCCAAACTCTCCTCTCAGCACTAGAGTGCACCTGATCGGCCGAGTCCCCCCAAATCGTTCCAAGTCGAGCTCGGTAGCGAGCTCGCTGTCGATGACCGAGGTGGGTGAACACGGGTCGATCAGGGCGCGGACAAAATGTAGTCTGCCGCTGGACTCAATACAAACGGTCGCATTTGGGGCGATGGCGACAAACGATCGCAGGATGATGTTGGAGGTGGGGGTGTTGGCTGCTCGACCCGACCGAAATGCGGCGGGAAGATTTTTCTGGCGGACGAGTGTTTTGTCGGTGACCTTTGTTGCCTTTGTGGCCGGATAAGGTGCCGTCCGACCCGCTGTAAGGCGTGATGAGCGGAAAGGACGCGTTTCCGCGTCACCCCGTCTTACCTCGGTGGGACGGCGAGATGGTCGGAAAGGACGCGTTTCCGAGCCACCAGGGTTCACCTTACCGGGCCTGTGCAGTGGTCGGAAAGGACGTGTTTCCGAGCCACCCTTTTTCTTGTCCTCTGTCGGGACTGGGTCGCGGCGTCTCCACTGCTCGTGCCGTAGTAGCGGTCGGAAAGAACGGGTTTCCGAGCCGCCGAGCTGTGGAGTGCCTGTCGGTGCTGACCGTATTGCCTCTTCTTCTTCCTCTTCCTCTGCGACTTGCTCTGCCCAGGACTTCGTGGTTTCTGTTATGGCTATTGATAGGGCGCCATCAGAAATTTCTCCATCTTCTTCGTCTTGCGGCGTGTATTTCGATGACTCGCCTCTCACTCCATCGATGTGGAGTGTGTGGCTCGTCACACCGGTAGCAGCGGTCCTTGCACGGACATGCTTCCGGGCGGTGGAATGGCGACAGGCAATTGGGGCAGTACTTGTGGATAAGTACTACCCGCAACCGCTCTTCAGCCGCCATCCGACGGTATTGCTGGCAAAAGCGGATGCCGTGGTTATTTCCGCATAAGCGGCACGGGATGGCAAAAGGAGGAGACCTCTCCTCGGTTTTATCGCGTGTTCGGTGAAGCGAGTCATTCTAAAATAATAGTAAACCCATTAGTACCTGTGGGTGGCTTGTGTGCCCTTATAGTTGGGTGGCTTGTGTACCTAATCCCGTATCTTTAGTTTTTTGTATGAATTTTTCCTACTTTGGGCATTTTTTCGCTTAATTTGGCATTTGTCTTTGTCCATTTCCTGCCACCCAAGGGAACAGGAGGTAGCTGGATTGACACTTAACTACGTGCCAAAACTTCGTAAAACAAGCGCCCTTTGAGGTAGAATTTAATGTTTATTTTGGCCATGCATGATACTAAATTCATCATTTTGTGTCTAAATTTGTCAAATATTATTGAATTTTAGCTCAGTGGGAACTTAGATTTGTATGGAAGACAAACGCCAAATTTGCACTTTTTTTTCTTCGGTGTACATGTACTATCACACTTCAGTTAGCAACTTTGGTGAGGTGTAAATGTACGATTACATTTCAGTTACCAATTTTGGTACGGTGTAAATGTACGATTACACTTCAGTTACCAAATTTGGTACGGTGTAATGTATTATTGCTTCATACGATAACCGATAACTCGATTTGGTACAAAAAAAATTTTCGTGTGGCAACTCTCATGCATGGACTGTCATTCGGGAAAAATTTTACACGAGGTAAGTTGTGAATTGCATTTGTATTCTTTTAATTTAATTAAATTTTCTTTTTCTTTTATTTTTAGGTTGCAGGATGATCGGTGGAAGATGACTGGTGGACTGGAAGTCAGAGGAGTCTGGACGTGGCCAAAAAAGGGTGCAGGTAAGTATAATTTCACGCTGCTGAAATATTGTGTCGTTTCGGTAGCGTTAAAAGCCATGTATATGCATGTATGTTCACTCGCTGTGGTGACCGGCGCTCAGCGATGGATGCATACATGAAACAACCTTTTGACAATCCTGTATTGATTTTCTTTTCTTTGCAGGTTTTATGGGCAATACAAGTCATCACCGCTGCTGAGGGTGCATCCAATTCATGTTGACCTGTTTCATTGTTGGCGCTGACAATGTTGGCTCAAACCAAATGCACAATATTCGTGCCAGTTTGCGTGGCATGCGCAAAGTTATACGCGGTCATTTGGAGAATAATGCTTTGTTGGAATATTGTTGCTGCACAACAACAGCTGCACAACAGGGTGAGTTTGACGGAATAACGGTGGTAGGATTTAGAGCTATGGCCCGGGCCATGATAAGGAGTTGACCTTTTTTTAGAAGAGGAGTTATGGGATGTCGACACAGCTCGAACCCATAACAATAGGTTTAGTTAGGCCCCGCTGCGTATAGGGGCATATTTTTTGTTTAAAGAGTTAACTTTTTTTTTTGGACAGGGGTTATGGGATATCGATACAGCTCGAACCCATAACACTAGGTTAGCTAAAACCCCGCTGCATATAGGGGAAATATTTTTCTTTTGTATGCCAAACACTGGCATGGCGCTGGGCGGGTAGCAAATTTTTAATGCGCCGGTGGTTTTATCTGATGGGCAGCTTTCTATATGCCCTGAAGCAAGACCAAAAACCTGCTTCTGCTTGCGTGGTGCTATCTATATGTTGGTTAATTGTGCTGGTATGGCGATATGCGGTGTAGAAGATATGTCAGTGGCAGATGCGCGTAAATTAATGGATGTAAATTATTGGGGAAGCTATAATTGCACGCGTTATGTACTGCCAAAAATGAAAAAAGCTGGTGAAGGAATTATTGTGTCGTTAGCTGCTCTATTTGGTATTTATGGTTATGGACCATATTCAGCTGCCAACTATTTTATGTTCTCATAACACCATTATTAAAATGTGAAATAGGGCAACCATGGTCAAACTTTTAATTTGAAAAAAATATGTCGCAATCAAAGTTGGCTTGCGTACCACCAAACAAAAAAAATGTTTCAAAAAAATATAAAATAATAATTCAATATGGCTACTGTTGTTGGAGTACCACGCTTATTTTGAGAAATTTGTATATGTGTGTAAAATACCAGCAATGGAAATATTTTGATTCTCTCGCTCTTTGAGAGTTAGAGTAATAGCGTCAAACTCATATTTCGAAGTTGGCTGAACTTCAAAGGAAACCACTCTTTATCTTCATTCTCTCCCTCATTAAACACGTCCTATTATGAGAGAGAAATTATTTTCATTCCCTCGCTCATTGAGTACTTTGGTCCATTATCTATTATATTAATAGGCTAACAAATTTTACATATAAACCATTGCCAAGCTTAAACCCATACTAAATATGCATAAATATTTATGAAATGCATATTTATTTGTTGGCATACCTCTAAGGCAGTGCACAATTATCTAATATATAACCAATACTGCTTCATTTATCTGTAATAAGCGAATGAAAATTTTTCATGCAACTTAAATTGGTTATCTGACAATCAATTTGTAAATAAAGCGATAGCCCAGTGGGAAGCGTTAGTGGGTAGTGGTCGAGCGGTTGATGGTTCGAGTACAGTTAGTTACACAGCTATAGGCCAAAATTTTTTTTCTTTTTTGTCATTGAAAATTGTTTATATTTTTTATATATTTTTATATTTCTAATCTTGACTTTTTAATATTTTTATAAACAATATTTTTATGTTTGTGATCTCTATTTTCGAGAAGAAAAAAATTTGGTGCGAATATTTTTAGTTTACGGAAAGCCATGTGAAATAATAATTTTATATCATAAATATACATACATACCACCCATTATAGAAATGCTATAACCGCTTATACAATTTCTTTTTTTTTTTTTTTTTTTTGGTAATTATTTCAAAAAATTACCATTAATATAAGTCCGACTGCTCAAATTTTTGAAGATGAAAGCTGCAATTTGCGAATTTTTTTTCAAATTCTATCGATTGAGATAGAGTTGCTGACAAATTCCTTATTTAAAGTATAAAAATCGACAAAATATTTTATGGATACTACATTATTTTGAACTAAACCAAGTGATAATTTTACTGAAGACAACAAATAATTTCTTTTCAAATGTATATATGTATTAACTTTTAAAAGGGCAGATTTGCAACCCGAGCCCCAAACAAGTCTAGACCAAATTGAATAGAATTTTTTTAAAAATCAATATAAATTTTTTTTTCTTTAAATCAAAAGAAAAATATAAAGTGTCTTTTAAATATTGCTAAGTTATGGTTAAAGAAAAAAGCTAGAAAACCCTCACACTTTTTTTGACCTAACCAGAATTTGTAATTTACCCCCACTAAAAAGTTTTAAAACCACGCCATGTATAATACATTTTTTTTAAATACAACCCATACTTCTCTATTTTCGTTCTCTCGCTCATTAATACTCTTTAATATTACACGAACTCATATTTCCAAATTTCCACCCCTTCAAAATAAACGTCAAACCAATTTCATACTCATATCTATTTATATACACATATACATATATGCGTAAACACTCCAATTCTCTCGCTCATTGAGTTCAAACAGTAGATTCGGCGTTGAACTCATATGTATATTGAAATGTTACACTCCAAATAGATGGCGTCGGCGCGAATAGCCAATTTGTTTCCGCATGAGAGTTGCCCCAATATGTGTTGTTATGTACCAAAGGATTAAAAAAAAGTAACAATTTGTTTTTCTCATATCTCGCACGCTTTATTATAAACGAAAATAGTTTAAAAATAAAATTTTTAGGAAAGAAGCAATCAATGTTTTAACTTTCTGTATTGAAATTCATCAAGAAAAAAAAAAAAAAAAGAATGAGATTGAAATAGATACACCCATTGCCGTCAATTCTATATAATATGAAAATTTGCTTTTTTAAAAAAATAAAAATCAAACATCTTTTTCGTAGAATTCTATAATAAAAATGAGATAACTATCGTCGCCTTATATTCCAAAGTTTAAATAAACAAATGAAAAACTAAAAATGTTATATTGTTGTGCCATAAAATCATGAAAAAATTAAATTTTCAATTACATATACTTATAATAAAATGTAATTTAACTATACAATTTTTTGGGAAAACGTTATCAAAATTATATTTATCCATAAAGCTCTAATATGTATGTATATATGTATATCTAAATAGAGATTCAAAAGCCCAATAAAGCTTCACTTAATTGTAGAATTCCATATTAAAAAAATTTATTCAAGGAATTGATTATGGACAAGACACCAAGGGCATGAGAAGTTGCAGGCTGAATTGGATATCTTGAAACCGCTAGAACTGCTCGGAAAAATTCCGATGTAGTAGATTTGTTTAAAATGAAATTCTACAAAGTTTTATGTTCTCATAACACCATTATTAAAATGTGAAATAGGGCAACCATGGTCAAACTTTTAATTTGAAAAAAATATGTCGCAATCAAAGTTGGCTTGCGTACCACCAAACAAAAAAAATGTTTCAAAAAAATATAAAATAATAATTCAATATGGCTACTGTTGTTGGAGTACCACGCTTATTTTGAGAAATTTGTATATGTGTGTAAAATACCAGCAATGGAAATATTTTGATTCTCTCGCTCTTTGAGAGTTAGAGTAATAGCGTCAAACTCATATTTCGAAGTTGGCTGAACTTCAAAGGAAACCACTCTTTATCTTCATTCTCTCCCTCATTAAACACGTCCTATTATGAGAGAGAAATTATTTTCATTCCCTCGCTCATTGAGTACTTTGGTCCATTATCTATTATATTAATAGGCTAACAAATTTTACATATAAACCATTGCCAAGCTTAAACCCATACTAAATATGCATAAATATTTATGAAATGCATATTTATTTGTTGGCATACCTCTAAGGCAGTGCACAATTATCTAATATATAACCAATACTGCTTCATTTATCTGTAATAAGCGAATGAAAATTTTTCATGCAACTTAAATTGGTTATCTGACAATCAATTTGTAAATAAAGCGATAGCCCAGTGGGAAGCGTTAGTGGGTAGTGGTCGAGCGGTTGATGGTACGAGTACAGTTAGTTACACAGCTATAGGCCAAAATTTTTTTTCTTTTTTGTCATTGAAAATTGTTTATATTTTTTATATATTTTTATATTTCTAATCTTGACTTTTTAATATTTTTATAAACAATATTTTTATGTTTGTGATCTCTATTTTCGAGAAGAAAAAAATTTGGTGCGAATATTTTTAGTTTACGGAAAGCCATGTGAAATAATAATTTTATATCATAAATATACATACATACCACCCATTATAGAAATGCTATAACCGCTTATACAATTTCTTTTTGTTTTTTTTTTTTTGGTAATTATTTCAAAAAATTACCATTAATATAAGTCCGACTGCTCAAATTTTTGAAGATGAAAGCTGCAATTTGCGAATTTTTTTTCAAATTCTATCGATTGAGATAGAGTTGCTGACAAATTCCTTATTTAAAGTATAAAAATCGACAAAATATTTTATGGATACTACATTATTTTGAACTAAACCAAGTGATAATTTTACTGAAGACAACAAATAATTTCTTTTCAAATGTATATATGTATTAACTTTTAAAAGGGCAGATTTGCAACCCGAGCCCCAAACAAGTCTAGACCAAATTGAATAGAATTTTTTTAAAAATCAATATAAATTTTTTTTTCTTTAAATCAAAAGAAAAATCCATATAAAGTGTCTTTTAAATATTGCTAAGTTATGGTTAAAGAAAAAAGCTAGAAAACCCTCACACTTTTTTTGACCTAACCAGAATTTGTAATTTACCCCCACTAAAAAGTTTTAAAACCACGCCATGTATAATACATTTTTTTTAAATACAACCCATACTTCTCTATTTTCGTTCTCTCGCTCATTAATACTCTTTAATATTACACGAACTCATATTTCCAAATTTCCACCCCTTCAAAATAAACGTCAAACCAATTTCATACTCATATCTATTTATATACACATATACATATATGCGTAAACACTCCAATTCTCTCGCTCATTGAGTTCAAACAGTAGATTCGGCGTTGAACTCATATGTATATTGAAATGTTACACTCCAAATAGATGGCGTCGGCGCGAATAGCCAATTTGTTTCCGCATGAGAGTTGCCCCAATATGTGTTGTTATGTACCAAAGGATTAAAAAAAAGTAACAATTTGTTTTTCTCATATCTCGCACGCTTTATTATAAACGAAAATAGTTTAAAAATAAAATTTTTAGGAAAGAAGCAATCAATGTTTTAACTTTCTGTATTGAAATTCATCAAGAAAAAAAAAAAAAAAAGAATGAGATTGAAATAGATACACCCATTGCCGTCAATTCTATATAATATGAAAATTTGCTTTTTTAAAAAAATAAAAATCAAACATCTTTTTCGTAGAATTCTATAATAAAAATGAGATAACTATCGTCGCCTTATATTCCAAAGTTTAAATAAACAAATGAAAAACTAAAAATGTTATATTGTTGTGCCATAAAATCATGAAAAAATTAAATTTTCAATTACATATACTTATAATAAAATGTAATTTAACTATACAATTTTTTGGGAAAACGTTATCAAAATTATATTTATCCATAAAGCTCTAATATGTATGTATATATGTATATCTAAATAGAGATTCAAAAGCCCAATAAAGCTTCACTTAATTGTAGAATTCCATATTAAAAAAATTTATTCAAGGAATTGATTATGGACAAGACACCAAGGGCATGAGAAGTTGCAGGCTGAATTGGATATCTTGAAACCGCTAGAACTGCTCGGAAAAATTCCGATGTAATAGATTTGTTTAAAATGAAATTCTACAAAGTTTTATGTTCTCATAACACCATTATTAAAATGTGAAATAGGGCAACCATGGTCAAACTTTTAATTTGAAAAAAATATGTCGCAATCAAAGTTGGCTTGCGTACCACCAAACAAAAAAAATGTTTCAAAAAAATATAAAATAATAATTCAATATGGCTACTGTTGTTGGAGTACCACGCTTATTTTGAGAAATTTGTATATGTGTGTAAAATACCAGCAATGGAAATATTTTGATTCTCTCGCTCTTTGAGAGTTAGAGTAATAGCGTCAAACTCATATTTCGAAGTTGGCTGAACTTCAAAGGAAACCACTCTTTATCTTCATTCTCTCCCTCATTAAACACGTCCTATTATGAGAGAGAAATTATTTTCATTCCCTCGCTCATTGAGTACTTTGGTCCATTATCTATTATATTAATAGGCTAACAAATTTTACATATAAACCATTGCCAAGCTTAAACCCATACTAAATATGCATAAATATTTATGAAATGCATATTTATTTGTTGGCATACCTCTAAGGCAGTGCACAATTATCTAATATATAACCAATACTGCTTCATTTATCTGTAATAAGCGAATGAAAATTTTTCATGCAACTTAAATTGGTTATCTGACAATCAATTTGTAAATAAAGCGATAGCCCAGTGGGAAGCGTTAGTGGGTAGTGGTCGAGCGGTTGATGGTACGAGTACAGTTAGTTACACAGCTATAGGCCAAAATTTTTTTTCTTTTTTGTCATTGAAAATTGTTTATATTTTTTATATATTTTTATATTTCTAATCTTGACTTTTTAATATTTTTATAAACAATATTTTTATGTTTGTGATCTCTATTTTCGAGAAGAAAAAAATTTGGTGCGAATATTTTTAGTTTACGGAAAGCCATGTGAAATAATAATTTTATATCATAAATATACATACATACCACCCATTATAGAAATGCTATAACCGCTTATACAATTTCTTTTTGTTTTTTTTTTTTTTTGGTAATTATTTCAAAAAATTACCATTAATATAAGTCCGACTGCTCAAATTTTTGAAGATGAAAGCTGCAATTTGCGAATTTTTTTTCAAATTCTATCGATTGAGATAGAGTTGCTGACAAATTCCTTATTTAAAGTATAAAAATCGACAAAATATTTTATGGATACTACATTATTTTGAACTAAACCAAGTGATAATTTTACTGAAGACAACAAATAATTTCTTTTCAAATGTATATATGTATTAACTTTTAAAAGGGCAGATTTGCAACCCGAGCCCCAAACAAGTCTAGACCAAATTGAATAGAATTTTTTTTAAAATCAATATAAATTTTTTTTTCTTTAAATCAAAAGAAAAATCCATATAAAGTGTCTTTTAAATATTGCTAAGTTATGGTTAAAGAAAAAAGCTAGAAAACCCTCACACTTTTTTTGACCTAACCAGAATTTGTAATTTACCCCCACTAAAAAGTTTTAAAACCACGCCATGTATAATACATTTTTTTTAAATACAACCCATACTTCTCTATTTTCGTTCTCTCGCTCATTAATACTCTTTAATATTACACGAACTCATATTTCCAAATTTCCACCCCTTCAAAATAAACGTCAAACCAATTTCATACTCATATCTATTTATATACACATATACATATATGCGTAAACACTCCAATTCTCTCGCTCATTGAGTTCAAACAGTAGATTCGGCGTTGAACTCATATGTATATTGAAATGTTACACTCCAAATAGATGGCGTCGGCGCGAATAGCCAATTTGTTTCCGCATGAGAGTTGCCCCAATATGTGTTGTTATGTACCAAAGGATTAAAAAAAAGTAACAATTTGTTTTTCTCATATCTCGCACGCTTTATTATAAACGAAAATAGTTTAAAAATAAAATTTTTAGGAAAGAAGCAATCAATGTTTTAACTTTCTGTATTGAAATTCATCAAGAAAAAAAAAAAAAAAAGAATGAGATTGAAATAGATACACCCATTGCCGTCAATTCTATATAATATGAAAATTTGCTTTTTTAAAAAAATAAAAATCAAACATCTTTTTCGTAGAATTCTATAATAAAAATGAGATAACTATCGTCGCCTTATATTCCAAAGTTTAAATAAACAAATGAAAAACTAAAAATGTTATATTGTTGTGCCATAAAATCATGAAAAAATTAAATTTTCAATTACATATACTTATAATAAAATGTAATTTAACTATACAATTTTTTGGGAAAACGTTATCAAAATTATATTTATCCATAAAGCTCTAATATGTATGTATATATGTATATCTAAATAGAGATTCAAAAGCCCAATAAAGCTTCACTTAATTGTAGAATTCCATATTAAAAAAATTTATTCAAGGAATTGATTATGGACAAGACACCAAGGGCATGAGAAGTTGCAGGCTGAATTGGATATCTTGAAACCGCTAGAACTGCTCGGAAAAATTCCGATGTAATAGATTTGTTTAAAATGAAATTCTACAAAGTTTTATGTTCTCATAACACCATTATTAAAATGTGAAATAGGGCAACCATGGGCAAACTTTTAATTTGAAAAAAATATGTCGCAATCAAAGTTGGCTTGCGTACCACCAAACAAAAAAAATGTTTCAAAAAAATATAAAATAATAATTCAATATGGCTACTGTTGTTGGAGTACCACGCTTATTTTGAGAAATTTGTATATGTGTGTAAAATACCAGCAATGGAAATATTTTGATTCTCTCGCTCTTTGAGAGTTAGAGTAATAGCGTCAAACTCATATTTCGAAGTTGGCTGAACTTCAAAGGAAACCACTCTTTATCTTCATTCTCTCCCTCATTAAACACGTCCTATTATGAGAGAGAAATTATTTTCATTCCCTCGCTCATTGAGTACTTTGGTCCATTATCTATCTATTATATTAATAGGCTAACAAATTTTACATATAAACCATTGCCAAGCTTAAACCCATACTAAATATGCATAAATATTTATGAAATGCATATTTATTTGTTGGCATACCTCTAAGGCAGTGCACAATTATCTAATATATAACCAATACTGCTTCATTTATCTGTAATAAGCGAATGAAAATTTTTCATGCAACTTAAATTGGTTATCTGACAATCAATTTGTAAATAAAGCGATAGCCCAGTGGGAAGCGTTAGTGGGTAGTGGTCGAGCGGTTGATGGTACGAGTACAGTTAGTTACACAGCTATAGGCCAAAATTTTTTTTCTTTTTTGTCATTGAAAATTGTTTATATTTTTTATATATTTTTATATTTCTAATCTTGACTTTTTAATATTTTTATAAACAATATTTTTATGTTTGTGATCTCTATTTTCGAGAAGAAAAAAATTTGGTGCGAATATTTTTAGTTTACGGAAAGCCATGTGAAATAATAATTTTATATCATAAATATACATACATACCACCCATTATAGAAATGCTATAACCGCTTATACAATTTCTTTTTGTTTTTTTTTTTTTGGTAATTATTTCAAAAAATTACCATTAATATAAGTCCGACTGCTCAAATTTTTGAAGATGAAAGCTGCAATTTGCGAATTTTTTTTCAAATTCTATCGATTGAGATAGAGTTGCTGACAAATTCCTTATTTAAAGTATAAAAATCGACAAAATATTTTATGGATACTACATTATTTTGAACTAAACCAAGTGATAATTTTACTGAAGACAACAAATAATTTCTTTTCAAATGTATATATGTATTAACTTTTAAAAGGGCAGATTTGCAACCCGAGCCCCAAACAAGTCTAGACCAAATTGAATAGAATTTTTTTAAAAATCAATATAAATTTTTTTTTCTTTAAATCAAAAGAAAAATCCATATAAAGTGTCTTTTAAATATTGCTAAGTTATGGTTAAAGAAAAAAGCTAGAAAACCCTCACACTTTTTTTGACCTAACCAGAATTTGTAATTTACCCCCACTAAAAAGTTTTAAAACCACGCCATGTATAATACATTTTTTTTAAATACAACCCATACTTCTCTATTTTCGTTCTCTCGCTCATTAATACTCTTTAATATTACACGAACTCATATTTCCAAATTTCCACCCCTTCAAAATAAACGCCAAACCAATTTCATACTCATATCTATTTATATACACATATACATATATGCGTAAACACTCCAATTCTCTCGCTCATTGAGTTCAAACAGTAGATTCGGCGTTGAACTCATATGTATATTGAAATGTTACACTCCAAATAGATGGCGTCGGCGCGAATAGCCAATTTGTTTCCGCATGAGAGTTGCCCCAATATGTGTTGTTATGTACCAAAGGATTAAAAAAAAGTAACAATTTGTTTTTCTCATATCTCGCACGCTTTATTATAAACGAAAATAGTTTAAAAATAAAATTTTTAGGAAAGAAGCAATCAATGTTTTAACTTTCTGTATTGAAATTCATCAAGAAAAAAAAAAAAAAAGAATGAGATTGAAATAGATACACCCATTGCCGTCAATTCTATATAATATGAAAATTTGCTTTTTTAAAAAAATAAAAATCAAACATCTTTTTCGTAGAATTCTATAATAAAAATGAGATAACTATCGTCGCCTTATATTCCAAAGTTTAAATAAACAAATGAAAAACTAAAAATGTTATATTGTTGTGCCATAAAATCATGAAAAAATTAAATTTTCAATTACATATACTTATAATAAAATGTAATTTAACTATACAATTTTTTGGGAAAACGTTATCAAAATTATATTTATCCATAAAGCTCTAATATGTATGTATATATGTATATCTAAATAGAGATTCAAAAGCCCAATAAAGCTTCACTTAATTGTAGAATTCCATATTAAAAAAATTTATTCAAGGAATTGATTATGGACAAGACACCAAGGGCATGAGAAGTTGCAGGCTGAATTGGATATCTTGAAACCGCTAGAACTGCTCGGAAAAATTCCGATGTAATAGATTTGTTTAAAAAGAAATTCTACAAAGTTTTATGTTCTCATAACACCATTATTAAAATGTGAAATAGGGCAACCATGGTCAAACTTTTAATTTGAAAAAAATATGTCGCAATCAAAGTTGGCTTGCGTACCACCAAACAAAAAAAATGTTTCAAAAAAATATAAAATAATAATTCAATAGAAACCAAAGGAAACCACTCTTTATCTTCATTCTCTCCCTCATTAAACACGTCCTATTATGAGAGAGAAATTATTTTCATTCCCTCGCTCATTGAGTACTTTGGTCCATTATCTATTATATTAATAGGCTAACAAATTTTACATATAAACCATTGCCAAGCTTAAACCCATACTAAATATGCATAAATATTTATGAAATGCATATTTATTTGTTGGCATACCTCTAAGGCAGTGCACAATTATCTAATATATAACCAATACTGCTTCATTTATCTGTAATAAGCGAATGAAAATTTTTCATGCAACTTAAATTGGTTATCTGACAATCAATTTGTAAATAAAGCGATAGCCCAGTGGGAAGCGTTAGTGGGTAGTGGTCGAGCGGTTGATGGTTCGAGTACAGTTAGTTACACAGCTATAGGCCAAAATTTTTTTTCTTTTTTGTCATTGAAAATTGTTTATATTTTTTATATATTTTTATATTTCTAATCTTGACTTTTTAATATTTTTATAAACAATATTTTTATGTTTGTGATCTCTATTTTCGAGAAGAAAAAAATTTGGTGCGAATATTTTTAGTTTACGGAAAGCCATGTGAAATAATAATTTTATATCATAAATATACATACATACCACCCATTATAGAAATGCTATAACCGCTTATACAATTTCTTTTTGTTTTGGTAATTATTTCAAAAAATTACCATTAATATAAGTCCGACTGCTCAAATTTTTGAAGATGAAAGCTGCAATTTGCGAATTTTTTTTCAAATTCTATCGATTGAGATAGAGTTGCTGACAAATTCCTTATTTAAAGTATAAAAATCGACAAAATATTTTATGGATACTACATTATTTTGAACTAAACCAAGTGATAATTTTACTGAAGACAACAAATAATTTCTTTTCAAATGTATATATGTATTAACTTTTAAAAGGGCAGATTTGCAACCCGAGCCCCAAACAAGTCTAGACCAAATTGAATAGAATTTTTTTAAAAATCAATATAAATTTTTTTTTCTTTAAATCAAAAGAAAAATCCATATAAAGTGTCTTTTAAATATTGCTAAGTTATGGTTAAAGAAAAAAGCTAGAAAACCCTCACACTTTTTTTGACCTAACCAGAATTTGTAATTTACCCCCACTAAAAAGTTTTAAAACCACGCCATGTATAATACATTTTTTTTAAATACAACCCATACTTCTCTATTTTCGTTCTCTCGCTCATTAATACTCTTTAATATTACACGAACTCATATTTCCAAATTTCCACCCCTTCAAAATAAACGTCAAACCAATTTCATACTCATATCTATTTATATATGCGTAAACACTCCAATTCTCTCGCTCATTGAGTTCAAACAGTAGATTCGGCGTTGAACTCATATGTATATTGAAATGTTACACTCCAAATAGATGGCGTCGGCGCGAATAGCCAATTTGTTTCCGCATGAGAGTTGCCCCAATATGTGTTGTTATGTACCAAAGGATTAAAAAAAAGTAACAATTTGTTTTTCTCATATCTCGCACGCTTTATTATAAACGAAAATAGTTTAAAAATAAAATTTTTAGGAAAGAAGCAATCAATGTTTTAACTTTCTGTATTGAAATTCATCAAGAAAAAAAAAAAAAAAAGAATGAGATTGAAATAGATACACCCATTGCCGTCAATTTTATATAATATGAAAATTTGCTTTTTTAAAAAAATAAAAATCAAACATCTTTTTCGTAGAATTCTATAATAAAAATGAGATAACTATCGTCGCCTTATATTCCAAAGTTTAAATAAATAAATGAAAAACTAAAAATGTTATATTGTTGTGCCATAAAATCATGAAAAAATTAAATTTTCAATTACATATACTTATAATAAAATGTAATTTAACTATACAATTTTTTGGGAAAACGTTATCAAAATTATATTTATCCATAAAGCTCTAATATGTATGTATATATGTATATCTAAATAGAGATTCAAAAGCCCAATAAAGCTTCACTTAATTGTAGAATTCCATATTAAAAAAATTTATTCAAGGAATTGATTATGGACAAGACACCAAGGGCATGAGAAGTTGCAGGCTGAATTGGATATCTTGAAACCGCTAGAACTGCTCGGAAAAATTCCGATGTAATAGATTTGTTTAAAATGAAATTCTACAAAGTTTAATGTTCTCATAACACCATTATTAAAATGTGAAATAGGGCAACCATGGTCAAACTTTTAATTTGAAAAAAATATGTCGCAATCAAAGTTGGCTTGCGTACCACCAAACAAAAAAAATGTTTCAAAAAAATATAAAATAATAATTCAATATGGCTACTGTTGTTGGAGTACCACGCTTATTTTGAGAAATTTGTATATGTGTGTAAAATACCAGCAATGGAAATATTTTGATTCTCTCGCTCTTTGAGAGTTAGAGTAATAGCGTCAAACTCATATTTCGAAGTTGGCTGAACTTCAAAGGAAACCTCTCTTTATCTTCATTCTCTCCCTCATTAAACACGTCCTATTATGAGAGAGAAATTATTTTCATTCCCTCGCTCATTGAGTACTTTGGTCCATTATCTATTATATTAATAGGCTAACAAATTTTACATATAAACCATTGCCAAGCTTAAACCCATACTAAATATGCATAAATATTTATGAAATGCATATTTATTTGTTGGCATACCTCTAAGGCAGTGCACTATTATCTAATATATAACCAATACTGCTTCATTTATCTGTAATAAGCGAATGAAAATTTTTCATGCAACTTAAATTGGTTATCTGACAATCAATTTGTAAATAAAGCGATAGCCCAGTGGGAAGCGTTAGTGGGTAGTGGTCGAGCGGTTGATGGTACGAGTACAGTTAGTTACACAGCTATAGGCCAAAATTTTTTTTCTTTTTTGTCATTGAAAATTGTTTATATTTTTTATATATTTTTATATTTCTAATCTTGACTTTTTAATATTTTTATAAACAATATTTTTATGTTTGTGATCTCTATTTTCGAGAAGAAAAAAATTTGGTGCGAATATTTTTAGTTTACGGAAAGCCATGTGAAATAATAATTTTATATCATAAATATACATACATACCACCCATTATAGAAATGCTATAACCGCTTATACAATTTCTTTTTGTTTTTTTTTTTTTTTTGGTAATTATTTCAAAAAATTACCATTAATATAAGTCCGACTGCTCAAATTTTTGAAGATGAAAGCTGCAATTTGCGAATTTTTTTTCAAATTCTATCGATTGAGATAGAGTTGCTGACAAATTCCTTATTTAAAGTATAAAAATCGACAAAATATTTTATGGATACTACATTATTTTGAACTAAACCAAGTGATAATTTTACTGAAGACAACAAATAATTTCTTTTCAAATGTATATATGTATTAACTTTTAAAAGGGCAGATTTGCAACCCGAGCCCCAAACAAGTCTAGACCAAATTGAATAGAATTTTTTTAAAAATCAATATAAATTTTTTTTTCTTTAAATCAAAAGAAAAATCCATATAAAGTGTCTTTTAAATATTGCTAAGTTATGGTTAAAGAAAAAAGCTAGAAAACCCTCACACTTTTTTTGACCTAACCAGAATTTGTAATTTACCCCCACTAAAAAGTTTTAAAACCACGCCATGTATAATACATTTTTTTTAAATACAACCCATACTTCTCTATTTTCGTTCTCTCGCTCATTAATACTCTTTAATATTACACGAACTCATATTTCCAAATTTCCACCCCTTCAAAATAAACGTCAAACCAATTTCATACTCATATCTATTTATATACACATATCCGATGCGGAAAGCATGTTATCCGCCACGTCCCTTGGCGATAGTGCTGTGAACAACTCGGAGATGGAGGACAGCCTACAGGACGAGGAAGTCCTCGACGTCACGGTGGTAGCAGCCAACGCTGAGCGACTAACATCTAACGCTACAGGCAGCAGGACTCCTGCAACGCCACATCGGGCAGTTAATCGGAACAACTCGTCGTTGATAGGCAACCTCCGGGATGGAGCAAACCTCGACGATGTGGGGACGGCAGGGAAGTCTGTGCGCTCTCATGTTGGTGGTGCTTCAGATTAATTTGCACAAATCTAAAGTGGCTTCGGCTGCTTTAAGTAGTCGTCTTTCTAAAGGCGACGTGGATGTGGTCCTCATCCAAGAACCCTGGGTCAATAGCTCGAGAATCTGCGGATTGGGGACTAAGGGCTTCAAGCTCATTCGAGCCAGCGAGGAGAGCAAAGTCAGAACGTGTATTTTGGTCAAGTCTGAGTTGAACTCCTTTCTCCTACCTAACTACACCAATGGTGATATTACCGCTATCAGTCTAACGGTCGACAGCACCCGCCTGACGGTGGCGTCGGTCTATATGCCCTACGACGCCGAAGAACCCCCACCACAAACGGAGGTGAAAGACCTGGTGTCAAATTTCTGCACAGGTAATCTTATTATTGGAGCGGACGCTAATGCTCACCATGTCCAATGGGGGAGCTCCGATATCAATGCCAGGGGCGAGTCTCTGTTTGATTACCTCTTAACAACTAACCTGGTAATTTGCAACGTGGGTAATGAGCCTACTTTTATCACTAAGACCCGCAGGGAGGTCATAGACCTCACTATCTGTAGTGAAGGCGCTTATGAGTGGGTCAGAAAATGGCGGGTTCTGGAAGAACATTCATTCTCCGACCACCGTTACATAGAAATGGTTCTAGACTTTATTGTAGAACAACCTATTATGAAGCGCAATCCACGTAACACTAATTGGCAGTTACACAATGAAATATTAGACAGAGACCTGCCAGTACTGCCCTCACAGGCCCCCTCATCAGTGGAGGAGCTGGAGGATCTTGTTACTACATTTACATCGGCGCTCTCAAATGCTCTAGGACAGGCTTGTCCAGTGCCAAAACCACGCGGTAAACACAGGCCACATTGGTGGTCCTACGATTTGGACTCGCTCCGCAAATCATGCCGGAAACAATTTAACAAGGCCAAGACCCTCGGCTCTGAGCCTCACTGGCACGAATATAAAGCTAAACTAAGGGCCTATAAAAAAGCTCTGAGACAGGCGAAGAGGACCTCGTGGAGAAATTTCTGCACTGGCGTCGAAAAGGTCGACGATACAGCGAGACTTAGACGAGTTCTCTCGAAAAGTCAAACAGCCATCAGCTATTTGCGAAAACCTGACGGATCCTGGACCAGCACGGAAGAGGAAACCCTTGAGCTGCTCTTGAATACACATTTTCCGGGGAATCTGCATGACGCACCACTAGCATCTGCAACAAACCTGGCAGTAAATATACCCATCACTGAGGAAAGGGTAAGGTGGGCAGTTAAGAGCTTTGAACCGTATAAGGCTGCCGGGCCGGACGGGATTATCCCCGCGCAACTTATAAACACGTTGGAGACATCAGCTAAATGGCTGGTATTTCTCTTCACAGCCTGCCTGGCTCTCAACCACATTCCGGGCTCCTGGAGAAGCGCCACGGTAGTGTTTATCCCTAAGGCTGGGAAGGCATCCCACTACGAGCCAAAAGATTACAGACCGATCAGTCTCTCGTCCTTTGTACTCAAAACCTTTGAGAGGATACTAAGCGACTACCTTTCAACGACCATTGATAGCAACCTTATCTCTAGCTATCAGCATGCATACACCAAGAGTAAATCAACAGAAACTGCTCTGCACAGCCTAGTATCTGTCATTGAGAAATCGCTGTGTGAAAAGGACTACTGTCTCGTGGCCTTCTTAGACATTGAGGGGGCTTTCAACAATATAAGCCCGGAGGCGATCAACTCCGCTCTAACTAATCTGGGCGTAGATAGACCTCTAACTGGTTTAATTGACCAACTTCTAAGAGGAAGGAAAATAGCTTCTTCACTTGGTACGGTCGAGTTATCACGCTATGTCACAAGGGGAACGCCCCAGGGTGGTGTTCTTTCCCCGCTTTTATGGAACCTCACAGTCAACTCGTTGCTACGTGACACAAGCTGGGGGGGCGGGAAGATAGTGGCATACGCAGACGATTTAGCTATTGCATTCAGAGGCAAGTTCCCACAAACTCTGTGTGACCTGATGCAAGTAGCACTGCGAGAGGTTTCGAGGTGGTCCTCTCGCTGCGGACTTAGTATCAACCCGGGGAAAGTGGAACTTGTCCTCTTCACCAACCGGTACAAAATACCGCCACTAAGCCTACCAGAACTAGATGGCACGCGCCTGGGCTTGTCGGATAAGGCCAAGTTTCTAGGCATAGTTCTGGACAGGAAACTGAATTGGAAGGAGAATGTTCTTCAGCGCCAGAAGAAAGCTTGCATCGCTCTTTACACATGCAAAAGAGCCATTGGCAAAAAATGGGGGCTCAGCCCTAGAGTATGCAGTTGGATCTACACGGCCATCATTCGCCCAATCATGCTGTATGGAGTCGTCGTATGGTGGCCGGCACTGAGCAAGACAACATACCTGAATCTGTTGCGGAAAGTCCATAGATCCAATATGATCTGTATAAGCGGTGCGCTAAGGACAACGCCCAACGAAGCCCTCCAGGCCATTCTGGGCATTTTGCCACTTGATCTGGAAGGGTTTCGGTCAGCGGCGGCATCAGCTCTGCGCCTAAGAGAAACCTCCAGTTGGGGTGCGGGTACTATTGGACACTCCAGTATTCTGGAATCTTACAGCTTTCTCCCTCTAAGCACAGATCGTTGTGCGACTACTACAGTCGGGGATAGCTGTTTCAAAATAAACATTCCCAGCAGAGAAGACTGGGAGAGGACGGATTGGTGTCCCGAAACAAATGGTGGCACTTCCATATACACCGACGGCTCGAAGTTGGAGGGTAGAGTTGGAGGAGGAGTTTATTCAAGGGATTTGGACCTTGAGCTCTCCTTCAGACTACCTGATCATTGTAGCGTCTTCCAGGCGGAAGTCTCGGCAATCCTGGACGCCGCGGCCTGGTTAAGCAAACGTGTTATCGGAGGAGATATCACTATTTTCAGCGATAGCCAGGCGGCAATCAAATCCCTTGGCTCATACACGTTCAACTCTGAACTGACGCTCAGCTGTCGTCGATCTCTTCAGGAGATGGCCCAACAGAACCGCGTAAACCTCATATGGGTCCCGGGACATAGGGACATTGAGGGAAACTGTAAGGCAGACGAGCTTGCCAGGCAGGGCACGACCAAGCAGGTTCTTCGGGATAAAGAGCGCTTAGGTATGCCGTTTGCCACATGCAAACTAATGCTGAAGGAGCACACACTCCGTCAAGCCAACGAAAGATGGCTGCAATCCCCAGGGTGTCGGATATCGAAACAAACCTGGCCAAAATGGGATCTTAAAAGGTCTAGACGCATTTATGCCCTAACTAGGAGGGAAATCTGCATATTGATAGGGGTATTAACCGGTCACTGCCTCATTGGCAGGCATGCAGAAAGGCTAAGTGTGCCCTACCGACGATGCTGCAGGAGTTGCAAAGATGATGAGGAGGAGGAAACGGTGGAGCACCTCATCTGCAACTGTCCGGCTTTAAGCGGCGTGAGAACGCGCTTTTTGGGAGTTCCGTTCCTAGATAGTCTAAGCCAGATCGCGGAACTGGACATAAAGGACTTGATGGGCTTCATAAAGTCATCTAAGTGGTTCGAGGAGGAGTAACGGTGTCGGTTTAGGAGTGTCAGTCCCGGGATTCTGCTATGTGGAAAATCCCAACAACTCAGGGATTTTCCATATGGCTGGGTCCCGGGGCTGACTTTCCTTGTGTTGGTGGTATCACAACGGGCCTTCAAAACTGGCCTAAGTGTGCCTCTGCGGCAGCCACTTGAACCTACCTATATACACATATACATATATGCGTAAACACTCCAATTCTCTCGCTCATTGAGTTCAAACAGTAGATTCGGCGTTGAACTCATATGTATATTGAAATGTTACACTCCAAATAGATGGCGTCGGCGCGAATAGCCAATTTGTTTCCGCATGAGAGTTGCCCCAATATGTGTTGTTATGTACCAAAGGATTAAAAAAAAGTAACAATTTGTTTTTCTCATATCTCGCACGCTTTATTATAAACGAAAATAGTTTAAAAATAAAATTTTTAGGAAAGAAGCAATCAATGTTTTAACTTTCTGTATTGAAATTCATCAAGAAAAAAAAAAAAAAAGAATGAGATTGAAATAGATACACCCATTGCCGTCAATTCTATATAATATGAAAATTTGCTTTTTTAAAAAAATAAAAATCAAACATCTTTTTCGTAGAATTCTATAATAAAAATGAGATAACTATCGTCGCCTTATATTCCAAAGTTTAAATAAACAAATGAAAAACTAAAAATGTTATATTGTTGTGCCATAAAATCATGAAAAAATTAAATTTTCAATTACATATACTTATAATAAAATGTAATTTAACTATACAATTTTTTGGGAAAACGTTATCAAAATTATATTTATCCATAAAGCTCTAATATGTATGTATATATGTATATCTAAATAAAGATTCAAAAGCCCAATAAAGCTTCACTTAATTGTAGAATTCCATATTAAAAAAATTTATTCAAGGAATTGATTATGGACAAGACACCAAGGGCATGAGAAGTTGCAGGCTGAATTGGATATCTTGAAACCGCTAGAACTGCTCGGAAAAATTCCGATGTAATAGATTTGTTTAAAATGAAATTCTACAAAGTTTTATGTTCTCATAACACCATTATTAAAATGTGAAATAGGGCAACCATGGTCAAACTTTTAATTTGAAAAAAATATGTCGCAATCAAAGTTGGCTTGCGTACCACCAAACAAAAAAAATGTTTCAAAAAAATATAAAATAATAATTCAATATGGCTACTGTTGTTGGAGTACCACGCTTATTTTGAGAAATTTGTATATGTGTGTAAAATACCAGCAATGGAAATATTTTGATTCTCTCGCTCTTTGAGAGTTAGAGTAATAGCGTCAAACTCATATTTCGAAGTTGGCTGAACTTCAAAGGAAACCACTCTTTATCTTCATTCTCTCCCTCATTAAACACGTCCTATTATGAGAGAGAAATTATTTTCATTCCCTCGCTCATTGAGTACTTTGGTCCATTATTTATATTAATAGTCTATCTTTGTTGTTGGTATATTGTTAATTCTTAAACTGCTTTGTGCATAAGGTAATGGCGCGGCGGTGAGCGTATAGAATACGGTGTGCACAGTTGCAAGACCCGGTTGCGGAATATTCCGTTTTTTTCTTAAATTATGTTTTTTTTTTATATTAAAAAACTTTAATCTTAACTATTACAATTTACTTAATTTTCAACCTAATATTTTTTTGTTCTTCACCTGCTCAAAACGATCGCATAAATTAGTGGCTATTTGTTAAGCACAATGTCATCATCCGATTATTCAAGTGCAACATAAAATCTCGAAAACCGAGTATTTGCATGGCATTTGCCATAAATAATTTTGGAAAGGGCTGCTGTAATTTAATATTTTTATTATATAATAACAGCCGCTATTTTTTAAATTCTTTGATGGCCTCATTTTGCCTATAGATGAGTTTTTAATGTATACATTTAAGTTGGTCGAGGTTCGGCCACGGGTCCTAAAGGCAGCTATTGACAAAAAGTTGATCAGATGTTTGAATAAGTTCAACTATTTTAAATTGGTCGAATTTCGACCACGGGATATACTAGTTTATATTAATAGTCTATCTTTGTTGTTGGTATATTGTTAATTCTTAAACTGCTTTGTGCATAAGGTAATGGCGCGGCGGTGAGCGTATAGAATACGGTGTGCACAATTGCAAGACCCGGTTGCGGAATATTCCGTTTTTTTCTTAAATTATGTTTTTTTTTTATATTAAAAAACTTTAATCTTAACTATTACAATTTACTTAATTTTCAACCTAATATTTTTTTGTTCTTCACCTGCTCAAAACGATCGCATAAATTAGTGGCTATTTGTTAAGCACAATGTCATCATCCGATTATTCAAGTGCAACATAAAATCTCGAAAACCGAGTATTTGCATGGCATTTGCCATAAATAATTTTGGAAAGGGCTGCTGTAATTTAATATTTTTATTATATAATAACAGCCGCTATTTTTTAAATTCTTTGATGGCCTCATTTTGCCTATAGATGAGTTTTTAATGTATACATTTAAGTTGGTCGAGGTTCGGCCACGGGTCCTAAAGGCAGCTATTGACAAAAAGTTGATCAGATGTTTGAATAAGTTCAACTATTTTAAATTGGTCGAATTTCGACCACGGGATATACTAGTTTATATTAATAGTCTATCTTTGTTGTTGGTATATTGTTAATTCTTAAACTGCTTTGTGCATAAGGTAATGGCGCGGCGGTGAGCTTATAGAATACGGTGTGCACAGTTGCAAGACCCGGTTGCGGAATATTCCGTTTTTTTCTTAAATTATGTTTTTTTTTTATATTAAAAAACTTTAATCTTAACTATTACAATTTACTTAATTTTCAACCTAATATTTTTTTGTTCTTCACCTGCTCAAAACGATCGCATAAATTAGTGGCTATTTGTTAAGCACAATGTCATCATCCGATTATTCAAGTGCAACATAAAATCTCGAAAACCGAGTATTTGCATGGCATTTGCCATAAATAATTTTGGAAAGGGCTGCTGTAATTTAATATTTTTATTATATAATAACAGCCGCTATTTTTTAAATTCTTTGATGGCCTCATTTTGCCTATAGATGAGTTTTTAATGTATACATTTAAGTTGGTCGAGGTTCGGCCACGGGTCCTAAAGGCAGCTATTGACAAAAAGTTGATCAGATGTTTGAATAAGTTCAACTATTTTAAATTGGTCGAATTTCGACCACGGGATATACTAGTTTATATTAATAGTCTAACTTTGTTGTTGGTATATTGTTAATTTTTAAATTCTGATGCTCATAAAGCCTAATTGCAGAATTTGATAACTGCTTTGTGCATAAGGTAATGGCGCGGCGGTGAGCATATAGAATACGGTGTGCACAGTTGCAAGACCCGGTTGCGGAATATTCCTTTTTTTTCTTAAATTACGGCGGCCGCCGTGGTGTAGCGGTTAAGTGTTCGGCCTTCTACACCAAGTCGTGGCGGTTCGATGCCCGGCAAAAGTAACATCAAAAATTCTTTAGAAAAAGAATTTTTCTAAACGGGGTCGCCCCTCGGCAGTAGTTTGGCAAACTCTCCGGGTGTATTTCTGCCATGAGAAGCTTCTCAGCAAAAATTCATTTGCTTTGCAAGTGCCGTTCTGAGTCGGCAAAAAACTGTAGGTCCCACCAACTTGTAGGAAAACTCAAAAAGCAACACACCACAAGTTGGAAAGAGAAGCTCGGCTAAAAATATCGTTAGAGGTTATGATAACCTGTTGGTATATCGCCGCCATTAGTTTTTTTTTTTTTTTATATTAAAAAACCTTTAATCTTAACTATTACAATTAACTTAATTTTCAACCTAATATTTTTTTGTTCTTCACCTGCTCAAAACGATCGCATAAATTAGTGGCTATTTATTAAGCACAATCTCATCATCCGATTATTCAAGTGCAACATAAAATCTCGAAAACCGAATATTTGCATGGCATTTGGCATAAATGATTTTGGAAAGGGCTGCTGTAATTTAATATTTTTATTATATAATAACAGCCGCTATTTTTTAAATTCTTTGATGGCCTCATATTGCCTATAGATGAGTTTTTAATGTATACATTTAAGTTGGTCGAGGTTCGGCCACGGGTCCTAAAGGCAGCTATTGACAAAAAGTTGATCAGATGTTTGAATAACTTCAACTATTTTAAATTTGTCGAATTTCGACCACGGGATATACTAGTTACTATTATTTAAGTTGTATTTCATAAATGCAAGTAGTTTTAAGAGCTTTTTTACATTTTCAGATAGCAATACAAGGTAAATAAATGTAAGATACTAATATAAGATCATAAAATATGTAAATGAACGTTTACGAGCAAAAGCAAGGCAAATAATGTTTGTATGGCAAAAACCAAAAGATCTTCGAACAAACCCATTATTAAAATTACGAATATGAGAAACCCAACAAAAGTACCGTTTGATATTGAGCGATTATTACTTGCATTATTTTCTTTTGCTTTTACTTATTTAATAATTATTTAAAATGAAGTGCGCGGCAAAAATTATAGTGAAAAATGTAATTTAAGGTTCTATTGCATGCCTAAAGATGCAAAACAGTTTCGCGAGTGGGTAAAATTCTGTGGTCGTGATGCAAATTTTTAAATTAAACAAGTAAGGAAGTCTAAGTTCGGGTAAGCCGAACATTAAATACCCAGTGTATGGAAACAATAGTAGTACTTATAAGTTATATATTTTCTATATATATTATAATTTGGGAAAAACGAACTCAATAAATTTATTAGTTAGTTTATGAAATTAATATTTATTTATGCTACGGTATAACATATATGTACATTGTTCGTGTGCCCTCAAAATCTTACTTATAGTTGAATACATTTCTTACTTCTAATATACTTACGCCCAATTTGTGACAAAGTTTTAAATTGAAACAAGTAAGGAAAGCTGTCTTCGGCTGTGCCGAAGGCTATATACCTTTCATGAATAAGCGTCACGATTTTCACTGTTCGATCCCCAGTACAGCCTGTTTCAATTTAACTATATTTACTATACACATTACACATCTTTGTTATAATTTAAAAAAACTTACAAAATAATAGGATCCGAGTTATCGGAACAATCGATTGTATGGAGGCTATATATTATACGTGTTCAATTGTACTGACTTACACTATACACATTACATATGTAGAAAGTACTAAGGTGCAATATTTTACGTTCCTAACTTTTTAAATGCGGAAGTATTGGCCAAAAAACCTTATATCGGAACAACCGGTTGTATGGGGCTATATGTTATATTTACCCGATCTTCTTGATTTTCCTCTACACACTACATAAATTGAAAGTACTCAAGTTGCAAAATTTTATGTTCCTAACTTTTTAATTGCAGAAGTTTTGGCCAAAAAACCTTATATCTGAACAATCGGTTGTATGGGGGCTATATGTTACATTTGCCCGATCTTGTTGATTTTCACTATATACACTACATAAATAGAAAGTACTCGAGTTGCAAAATTTTACGTTCCTATCTTTTTAATTGCAGAAGTTTTGACCAAAAAACCTTATATCTGAACAATCGGTTGTATGGGGGCTATATGTTACATTTGCCCGATCTTGTTGATTTTCACTATATACCCTACATAAATAGAAAGTACTCGAGTTGCAAAATTTTACGTTCCTAACTTTTTAATTGCAGAAGTTTTGACCAAAAAACCTTATATCTGAACAATCGGTTGTATAGGCGCTATATGTTACATTTGCCCGATCTTTTTGATTTTCACTATATACACTACATAAATAGAAAGTACTCGAGATGCAAAATTTTACGTTCCTAACTTTTTAATTGCAGAAGTTTTGGCCAAAAAACCTTATATCTGAACAATCGGTTGTGTGGGGGCTATATGTTACATTTGCCCGATCTTGTTGATTTTCACTATATATTCTACGTAAATAGAAAGTACTCGAGTTGCAAAATTTTACGTTCCTAACTTTTTAATTGCAGAAGTTTTGGTCAAAAAACCTTATATCTGAACAATCGGTTGTATGGGGGCTATATGTTACATTTGCCCGATCTTGTTGATTTTCACTATATACACTACATAAATAGAAAGTACTCGAGTTGCAAAATTTTACGTTCCTAACTTTTTAATTGCAGAAGTTTTGGCCAAAAAACCTTATATCTGAACAATCGGTTGTATGGGGGCTATATGTTACATTTGCCCGATCTTGTTGATTTTCACTATATATACTACGTAAATAGAAAGTACTCGAGCTGCAAAATTTTACGTTCCTAACTTTTTAATTGCAGAAGTTTTGGCCAAAAAACCTTATATCTGAACAATCGGTTGTATGGGGGCTATATGTTACATTTTCCCGATCTCGTTGATTTTCACTATATACACTACATAAATAGAAAGTACTCGAGTTGCAAAATTTTATGTTCCTAACTTTTTAATTGCGGAAGTTTTGGCCAAAAAACCTTATATCTGAACAATCGGTTGTATGGGGGCTATATGTTATACTGGTCCGATCTTGTCAGTTCCGACAAATGATTCCTATATTACAAAATGGTGGCCACATACAAAATTTCAGGCCAGATATCTCAAAAATTGAGGGACTAGTTTGCGTTCAAACAGACAGACGGACAGACGGACATGGATAAATCAACTCAGCTTGTCATCCTGATCATTTCGGTATACTTATTGATGGGTCCATCTCTTCTTCTTCTCATACTTACAAACATCGGACCAAAGTTATAATACCATTTCATGTTCATGAAAGGTATAAAAAATACGTTTGGGACAGTTTTTCGAAATTCAAATTATTTTCAAAGTTATAGCTATCACCACTTTTCGAAATTCCTTTCTTTTTGATGTAAATAACTTCCGCTCCCTTAAAGTGCCAAAAAATTTTTTTTTGTTAATAGTTACTAATGCAATGCCCAACAACATCATACAAAAGCGCCATCTCGCCACGATGGAGAAGTTAAAAATTGCGAATAATGTTTGCAAAAAATTTTTTTTTTCAAAAATTGGAAATGTCCTTTTGTAGAAGATACCATATTTGATATATATTTAAAAAATTAGCAAAATCGGTTTGACCAATCGTGAGAAAATCATCAAAAAGTGAGGAATTTCGAAAACTGTTGATAGATTGTATACATACGTATTTTTGTTTAATCGTTCTGAGCCATACTACCCACTTTCAATAAAATACATGGCCGTCGAAAAAATTATAGGTGGCTCACTTAACAAAATTAACTCATCTTTTAGGACTCGTTAGGCGGCCGCCGTGGTGTAGCGGTTAAGTGTTCGGCCTTCTACACCAAGTCGTGGCGGTTCGATGCCCGGCAAAAGTAACATCAAAAATTATTTAGAAAAAGAATTTTTCTAAAACGGGGTCGCCCCTCGGCAGTAGTCTGGCAAACTCTCCGGGTGTATTTCTGCCATGAGAAGCTTCTCAGCAAAAAATTCATTTGCTTTGCAAGTGCCGTTCGGAGTCGGCAAAAAACTGTAGGTCCCGCCAACTTGTAGGAAAAACTCAAAAAAAGCAACACACCACAAGTTGGAAAGAGAAGCTCGGCTAAAAATCTCGTTAGAGGTTATGATGATAACCTGTAGGTATATCGCCGCCATTAGTTTTTTTTTTTTTTTTTTTAGGACTCGTTAATAGTAGACAATTCCTTACAAATTTAACTACCAAATTATACTATAATTATACTTTAGTTATTTACCTTACCGAATTATGTCAATTTATGTGATTTTCGAAATTTTCCCAATTGAAAGTGGGCGTGGTTGAAGGGCGATTTTATCCACTTTCATCAGGTATACTCCCAACGATACTAGTATGCTTTGTTCCAAATTCCATCGTTCTATCGTAATCTGTTTAAGAGTTACGACCAGTCAAATTTTCAAAAACGCCTCCCTTAAAAGTGGGCGGTGCCACGCTCACTATAAAAAATTTATGAAAAAATCATAAGAGAATGACCAGGGGGATTCACCTATAAAATTATATCATTTTAGCCATTTCAGCTGCCGAGATAAGTCAATTTGTGTGATTTTCGAAATTTTCGATATCGAAAAAGGGGGCGTGGTTATCATCCGATTTCGCCCATTTTCAATAGCAACCTACCTTGGCCAGAAAGTAACCTGTGTACAAAATTTCATGCAAATATCTAAATTTTTACTCAAGTTATCGTGTACACGGACGGACAGACGGACAGACGGACGGACATGGCTTAATCAACTCCTCTTTTAATCCTAAGAACTTTCTTATATGGAACTCTATATCTATCTCGATTATTTTGTGCCGTTACAAACAGCCGTTATGTGAACAAAGTTAATATACCCTTGTACTAGTACACACGAAATTTTCGATATAGAAAGTGGGCGTGGTTGAAGGGCGATTTTATCCACTTTCATCAGGTATACTCCCAACGATACTAGTATGCTTTGTTCCAAATTCCATCATTCTATCGTAATCTGTTTAAGAGTTACGACCAGTCAAATTTTCAAAAACGCCTCCCTTAAAAGTGGGCGGTGCCACGCTCACTATAAAAAATTTATGAAAAAATCATAAGAGAATGACCAGGGGGATTCACCTATAAAATTATATCATTTTAGCCATTTCAGCTGCCGAGATAAGTCAATTTGTGTGATTTTCGAAATTTTCGATATCGAAAAAGGGGGCGTGGTTATCATCCGATTTCGCCCATTTTCAATAGCAACCTACCTTGGCCAGAAAGTAACCTGTGTACAAAATTTCATGCAAATATCTAAATTTTTACTCAAGTTATCGTGTACACGGACGGACAGACGGACGGACATGGCTTAATCAACTCCTCTTTTAATCCTAAGAACTTTCATATATGGAACTCTATATCTATCTCGATTATTTTGTGCCGTTACAAACAGCCGTTATGTGAACAAAGTTAATATACCCTTGTACTAGTACACTGGGTATAAAAATGTACGTATATGTTCTGCACACTTTCATATGTGTTTTTTGGGATTTTTCGGTACATGCCCTCTTAAAGGGTTAACGATATATATCAAACAGAAGGTAATTTCATAAGCTATTTACGGTTAAAAAATTTTCAAAATCCGTTCTATGGTTTTCAAGATTATTGATTTAAAAATTGAAAGTTTGATCTTTTGACGTGAAATAACCCCTAAAGTATTTAATTGCACCAAAAAAAAGTACCTGGGTGACCGAGCTTGCTCGGTGCTATCAATTTAGCGCTAAATTTACTTACCCAAAATGATCCCAAAATGACCCTAAAATAATCCCAAAACCACCCCAAAAAGACCCTCAAATGTTCCCAAAGTAACCCAAAAATTATCCCAAAATGATACAAAAATTATCCAAAAATGGCTCCAAAATGAACCGAAAATTACCGAAAATTGTACCAAATCAATCCGAAATTGAACCCAAAATGATCTCAAGCAAGCCCCAAAATTATCCCAAAGTGATGTTCTCAAAATAATCCTAAAATATCCAAATATGATCCCAAAATAAAAAAAACAATTACAATACGGTAAAATGGTAACCCTGGGTGGCAACCCTACCTGAAAATATTTTAGCTGGTATGTCGGCGACAATACCTTTACTTTGATACCCAAAACTACCCAAAAATGATCCCAAAATGACCCTAAACTGATCCCAAATTGGTCCAAAAATAATTCACAAATTACCCCAAAAACACCCTTAAATGTACCCTAAATGATTCGAAAATTACCACAAAATTATACAAAAATGATCCCAAAATAATCCTTGAATAGTCCCTCAGATGTTCCCAAAATAACCCAAAAATTATCCCAAATGATGACGTGGCAACCCCCAAATTGATAGTCTTAGAACCAATCATACTATCTCGCCGAAAATACCTTTCATATGATACCCATATTGGCATATCTTGCTCCATAATTAAAAAAAAAGGGATAGGTGGCAACCCTGTAAACCGCCCCAAGTGGCAACCCTTAAGTGGGTAGTCTTAAAATCGATCATACTATCACCATGCCAAATTTCAGCCAATTCGGTCAAGAGATTCTCGAGATAGTACCGGATATACAAATATATTGTGGTAAGGTGGCAATCCTAGGTGGCAACTCTACTTGAAAATATTTTAGTTGGTATCTTGCCGAAAATACCTTTCATATGATACCCATATTGGCATATCTTGCTCCATAATTAAAAAAAAATGGGATAGGTGGCAACCCTGTAAACCGCCCCAAGTGGCAACCCTAAAGTGGGTAGTCTTAGAATCCATCATACTATCTTTGTGCCAAATTTCATCCCAATCGGTCAAGCGGTTCTCGAGATAGTCCGAACATACAAATAT
This sequence comes from Campiglossa producta, assembly GCA_964058755.1. Lineage (NCBI taxonomy): Eukaryota > Metazoa > Arthropoda > Insecta > Diptera > Tephritidae > Campiglossa > Campiglossa producta. The sequence goes on along the minus strand of CAXKVI010000002.1, from coordinate 109,361,344 downwards.
ACAAAAATACAATTATACAAATATACAAGATTAACTCGTTTAAAGATATTAGATATGTATAGGTTAACTCGCCACCAACTCTACTTTTGATCCCTATATAAATTTTTTTTTAATTTGCTATATGTATGTATTCTGCACTTATGCCTTTATTTTTTATTGGATATTTTTTGGGCATATGGCAACTCGTTTTTTGCGTTTATTTGTGTTTCTCCCTCTTCGTATGACGTAATACGATGTCAACAAACTTTGTTTACCTCGGATCTGCGGTACCGTCTTAGGTTTATTTACCTTGATTCGTAAATATTCTGTTGACAAATACATAATGTAGTGGTCGCGTGAGATTGGAATTGCTTTGGCGCATTCACAAAAGCCAAGCCCACACTCCAAATTGCAAACTAATACCCCTTTTACATTATTCAAGTCTTGAATTCAATTCTGCCGCGACATAGGCGAAGGGGGTGAGAGGAAGAGTACACTTGAAAGCGTACCGTCAACTCGTTTCAAGTTTTTCTTGCTATCTCTTTCACTCCTCCTTGTACCCCCATATTTTGTTTCATAATTGCATTCAAGAAAAATTGACAAGTGTAGACACGAATAGAAAACACAAAAGAGAACGCCAGCAGAGTTGAAAGCAATACTTGACAAATGTAAAACCGGAGTAATCAATTGCAATCCAGGAATGTCTTGGCTTGTCGCAAGCTCCAAAACCAGCGTTGGCCAAGGCATTGGCGTCCAATTCTAGTTCCTGACCATGAAGACAACGCATCGCTACGGCCAGTTGAAGGAGATACAAAGGTATCTACATTTTAGAATAAATTACTGCAACTGCAGCGGCGGTCATACGATTAGTGAATGGAGTGCCAGAATGATATTACTGTTAAGTATTTTCATAATATGTATCTACATACATAGGTATTATACAAATGTACCATATTAACTAATTATAAATAAATATAATAAAGTTTGTAAATCGGGTCTTATTTCATTTATGCATATAGCAGTGGCGTGCCTTCCATATAAGCCGAAAAGCCCGGCTTGCCTAGCTAATCCCCTATGAGCTACAATATGTATGTTCATTTGGCTTCTTAAAAGGATATCCGGTTTTTATTTCCCTGCCTGCCACCTACTACCTAATAGCTGTTAATAGCATGGAAACATACCTACAGCTTTTCGTGCCACCTGCCGGCTGATAGCTCATTTACATAAAATTATTTCAGTGCGTCATGGCCATCTCTTACTTACTTAAAACAGCCTTTAACCTCCTAGGCAATGACGGCTATCTCGCTTTTACTTATTTGCGTTTACGGGGCTTTCAAACCCAGTACGAATCTGCGTGCTGAAGCAACTGTTATTTTTTTTTTTTTTTTTTTGGAAGTAATTTTATATGAAACTTTGAAGCTGGCTTCTGGCTGGTGTTACCGTACGCTATAAATGCTTACGATAAAACAAAAATGAAATTTGTTTATGTATGTATCTACAATTTTAAAGTGCAAAGCGCGCTACTCAAAAATTATTGGCGCATATTTTAAAGTAGAAAAAAAGAATTCAATAGTGGTAGGTGCTGTAATTTTTTTTTATTTGCTTGGCACTATAAAACTTAAAAACAAGTAAGGAAAGCTGTCTTCGGCTGTGCCGAAGGCTATATACCTTTCATGAATAAGCGTCACGATTTTTACTGTTCGATCCCCAGTACAGCCTGTTTCAATTTAACTATATTTACTATACACATTACACATCTTTGTTATAATTTAAAAAAAACTTACAAAATAATAGGATCCGAGTTATCGGAACAATCGATTGTATGGAGGCTATATATTATACGTGTTCAATTGTACTGACTTACACTATACACATTACATATGTAGAAAGTACTAAAGGTGAAATATTTTACGTTCCTAACTTTTTAAATGCGGAAGTATTGGCCAAAAAACCTTATATCGGAACAACCGGTTGTATGGGGCTAAATATATGTTATATTTACCCGATCTTCTTGATTTTCCTCTACACACTACATAAATTGAAAGTACTCAAGTTGCTAAATTTTATGTTCCTAACTTTTTAATTGCAGAAGTATTGGCCAAAAAAACCTTATATCTGAACAATCGGTTGTATAGGGGCTATATGTTACATTTGCCCGATCTTGTTGATTTTCACTATATACACTACATAAATAGAAAGTACTCGAGATGCAAAATTTTACGTTCCTAACTTTTTAATTGCAGAAGTTTTGGCCAAAAAACCTTATATCTGAACAATCGGTTGTATGGGGGCTATATGTTACATTTGCCCGATCTTGTTGATTTTCACTATATACACTACATAAATAGAAAGTACTCGAGTTGCAAAATTTTACGTTCCTAACTTTTTAATTGCAGAAGTTTTGGCCAAAAAACCTTATATCTGAACAATCGGTTGTATGGGGGCTATATGTTACATTTGCCCGATCTGGTTGATTTTCACTATATACACTACATAAATAGAAAGTACTCGAGTTGCAAAATTTTACGTTCCTAACTTTTTAATTGCAGAAGCTTTGGCCAAAAAACCTTATATCTGAACAATCGGTTGTATGGGGGCTATATGTTACATTTGCCCGATCTTGTTGATTTTCACTATATACACTACATAAATAGAAAGTACTCGAGTTGCAAAATTTTACGTTCCTAACTTTTTAATTGCAGAAGTTTTGGCCAAAAAACCTTATATCTGAACAATCGGTTGTATGGGGGCTATATGTTACATTTGCCCGATCTGGTTGATTTTCACTATATACACTACATAAATAGAAAGTACTCGAGTTGCAAAATTTTACGTTCCTAACTTTTTAATTGCAGAAGTTTTGGCCAAAAAACCTTATATCTGAACAATCGGTTGTATGGGGGCTATATGTTATACTGGTCCGATCTTGTCAGTTCCGACAAATGATTCCTATATTACAAAATGGTGGCCACATACAAAATTTCAGCCAGATATCTCAAAAATTGAGGGACTAGTTTGCGTTCAAACAGACAGACGGACAGACGGACAGACGGACAGACGGACAGACGGACATGGCTAAATCAACTCATCTCGTCATCCTGATCATTTCGGTATACTTATTGATGGGTCTATCTCTTCTTCTTCTCATATTTACAAACATCGGACCAAAGTTATAATACCATTTCATGTTCATGAAAGGTATAATAAAGGAAAGGAAATGAATGGAAAAAGAAAATACAAGACAAGCACCGGAAAAGAAAGAAAAGCAAAGGAAAGCAAATAAAGCCAAAGGAAAGGAAAGGAGAGACAAGGAAAGGAAAGAAAGACGAGTAAAAACTACCTAAAATAAATAGTTATAAACATTGAAAATTTATTACTCAATGGCGTAAAGAGGGAGAAAAAGGCAAAAAGAAGAGGAATGTATAGAAACGGAAAATATAAAAAATAAGGAAAAGTAAGGAAAGTTTAAGAAATAGCAAAAAAAAAGGGATAGTTAAGGAAACTGGTAGTAAAGGAAACTGAACTTCAATAAGGTAGAGAGATAAAATAAGGTTTTGTGGTTGAATTTCAACAACTGGGCAAACTCTAGTACATATAGATGGGTGATTTTTGGTCATTTAAATAAGTACGGGCTGTTAACGGAAGATGGCTATTGCTCAATTAACTTAAACTGACCTGTTTTAACCCGAAAAATTGAAAAAAACACCAAAACCTCCCGAAAACACACAAAATTTCCGTGCGTGTGGGATGTCGGTAGTGGTCCCATCCTTTCCGACAAATATCATGGCATTTAATTAACTTTAATTTATATTTTTTTGAGACTAAATTTCATGTTCTTCGTAACAAATTACAAAAGCACGACCTTTCGGGTTCCGCATCTCTAATATTTACACATACATACATTCCTCGCAAATGTTTTTCTGCAAAATGTTTGATAAGTAGCCCAATGATTCATTATTTTTATTGAACAAAAGCTATAAATGTCATAAATTATTAACTGGTTTTCGGCAGGTGTCCTATCGCGGGTCTTTATGTAGAGCAGTGCTATGCAAAAATTGATAGACCTAAGAAAAATCTAGAAAAGTTTGGTCATGAAAACCCAAATATCTTGAGATTCAAACCCAATCCTTTAAATTTTATATCATATTTTTAAAACCTTTAATCTTTAAGCTTAATCTCCTTAAGTGTGTATATGGGCAATTTTGGAAGGGGTCCAAACCCTCCAAATAGTGGTGTATCAAAGTCTATTGAAAGTCTTCTGACAAATTGTACTCGACAAATGTAATTTGTATAAATAGAAAAAGAAAGACCACTGTGCAACAGAGTTTTTATGGGCAGAATAATTCAAACTCCGGATGAAAGACCTACATAGACTCATATATGACTATATATAGTGTAACCTTAAAACTTTTTCTCTGACTTACGGGATATTTTTTAACCGCACAGAACCAAAAGTGCCTAATAAAATGAACAAGATTGTCTTTACGAGCCGTTTTTGGGCTCAGGAGTAGCCGATACAAATCTCGTTGGTTGTATGTGGAAATTCTTATAGATATTATTAAACGCGATTTCTTCTTATTTTTTACAATTTCTTCTTATAATAGTTATTAATAAGAAAATGTTGTCATTTTCTCTCAAGATTTCCGTAGAAATATGTATAAAAAGGTAAACGAGAGAAAACTATACACATTACATATGTAGAAAGTACTAAAGGTGAAATATTTTACGTTCCTAACTTTTTAAATGCGGAAGTATTGGCCAAAAAACCTTATATCGGAACAACCGGTTGTATGGGGCTAAATATATGTTATATTTACCCGATCTTCTTGATTTTCCTCTACACACTACATAAATTGAAAGTACTCAAGTTGCAAAATTTTATGTTCCTAACTTTTTAATTGCAGAAGTATTGGCCAAAAAAACCTTATATCTGAACAATCGGTTGTATAGGGGCTATATGTTACATTTGCCCGATCTTGTTGATTTTCACTATATACACTACATAAATAGAAAGTACTCGAGATGCAAAATTTTACGTTCCTAACTTTTTAATTGCAGAAGTTTTGGCCAAAAAACCTTATATCTGAACAATCGGTTGTATGGGGGCTATATGTTACATTTGCCCGATCTTGTTGATTTTCACTATATACACTACATAAATAGAAAGTACTCGAGTTGCAAAATTTTACGTTCCTAACTTTTTAATTGCAGAAGTTTTGGCCAAAAAACCTTATATCTGAACAATCGGTTGTATGGGGGCTATATGTTACATTTGCCCGATCTGGTTGATTTTCACTATATACACTACATAAATAGAAAGTACTCGAGTTGCAAAATTTTACGTTCCTAACTTTTTAATTGCAGAAGCTTTGGCCAAAAAACCTTATATCTGAACAATCGGTTGTATGGGGGCTATATGTTACATTTGCCCGATCTTGTTGATTTTCACTATATACACTACATAAATAGAAAGTACTCGAGTTGCAAAATTTTACGTTCCTAACTTTTTAATTGCAGAAGTTTTGGCCAAAAAACCTTATATCTGAACAATCGGTTGTATGGGGGCTATATGTTACATTTGCCCGATCTGGTTGATTTTCACTATATACACTACATAAATAGAAAGTACTCGAGTTGCAAAATTTTACGTTCCTAACTTTTTAATTGCAGAAGTTTTGGCCAAAAAACCTTATATCTGAACAATCGGTTGTATGGGGGCTATATGTTATACTGGTCCGATCTTGTCAGTTCCGACAAATGATTCCTATATTACAAAATGGTGGCCACATACAAAATTTCAGCCAGATATCTCAAAAATTGAGGGACTAGTTTGCGTTCAAACAGACAGACGGACAGACGGACAGACGGACAGACGGACAGACGGACATGGCTAAATCAACTCATCTCGTCATCCTGATCATTTCGGTATACTTATTGATGGGTCTATCTCTTCTTCTTCTCATATTTACAAACATCGGACCAAAGTTATAATACCATTTCATGTTCATGAAAGGTATAAATATAGGTATTTAAGATTTCTTAGCTTGCAATGTACCTAAATGGGAAATAGTGCGAATAAAACGTTTCCCTTGGATTGGAAAAGCTTACAAAATCTGCAAACAATAACGTGCCTATTAATATATCAAGTTGTATGGAATTTTGTTTTTTAAACCAAGTATGTAGAATTTATCAATAGTTTATATGGATACCACTTCAATAGTGATTTATCAAAATTGTATTGATCGAACATCCATATTCATTGATGGGACAGGATTCCCTCCGTGCGGAACCTAAAAGTATAAAATTTTCCCCGTCTGCAAAAGTCGATAAATATCCTGAACTCTTCTTTGTCTGAAATGTTCTCTGGCAGCAGTTAGTGCTTTCGTTGGGGTTATAAAGACTGGGGCTTGCCTCGGTTGATACTCGTAGGCACGCCACTGGCATGTAGGTTTCTTCTTGTTGTTGTAGGTTTCTTCTTGTTGTTGTTATAGGTTTCTCCTTGTTGTTGTAGGTTTCTTCTTGTTGTTGTAGGTTTATTGTTGTTGTTGTTCAGCTTTGTTTACTCATGCCTGACTGACATTTATGTCACAAATGAAGGAAAAGTGCCCGGACAAAGATAAGGAGAGCCTTATGGAGTATTTAAATAGTAAGAAAGAGACGCAAAACCATACACGTATACAAATTGTTTATTCAGGATTGTAATGTCGCTCTTAAAAACCTGAATGAAACTTTGCACTACGGCCTGAAATAGATTTCATTCAGCCATACCTGACATTTGACTATTCAAATGACTGATATATGTCTATTAGGGTAGATTATTATACCTTTCATGAACATGAAATGGTATTATAACTTTGGTCCGATGTTTGTAAATATGAGAAGAAGAAGAGATAGACCCATCAATAAGTATACCGAAATGATCAGGATGACGAGATGAGTTGATTTAGCCATGTCCGTCTGTCCGTCTGTCCGTCTGTCCGTCTGTCTGTTTGAACGCAAACTAGTCCCTCAATTTTTGAGATATCTGGCTGAAATTTTGTATGTGGCCACCATTTTGTAATATAGGAATCATTTGTCGGAACTGACAAGATCGGACCAGTATAACATATAGCCCCCATACAACCGATTGTTCAGATATAAGGTTTTTTGGCCAAAACTTCCGCAATTAAACAGTTAGGAACGTAAAATTTTGCAACTCGAGTAATTTCTATTTATATAGTGTATATAGTGAAAATCAACGAGATCGGGCAAATGTAACATATAGCCCCCATACAACCGATTGTTCAGATATAAGAATTTTTGGCCAAAACTTCTGCAATTAAAGAGTTAGGAACGTAAAATTTTGCAACTCGAGTACTTTCTATTTATGTAGTGTATATAGTGAAAATCAACAAGATCGGGCAAATGTAACATATAGCCCCCATACAACCGATTGTTCAGATATAAGGTTTTTTGGCCAAAACTTCTGCAATTAAAAAGTTAGGACCGTAAAATTTTGCAACTCGAGTACATTCTATTTATGTAGTGTATATAGTGAAAATCAACAAGATCGGGCAAATGTAACATATAGCCCCCATACAACCGATTGTTCAGATATAAGGTTTTTTGACCAAAACTTCTGCAATTAAAAAGTTAGGAACGTAAAATTTTGCATCTCGAGTACTTTCTATTTATGTAGTGTGTATAGTGAAAATCAAAAAGATCGGGCAAATGTAACATATAGCCCCCATACAACCGATTGTTCAGATATACGGTTTTTTGACCAAAACTTCTGCAATTAAAAAGTTAGGAACGTAAAATTTTGCATCTCGAGTACTTTCTATTTATGTAGTGTATATAGTGAAAATCAAAAAGATCGGGCAAATGTAACATATAGCCCCCATACAACCGATTGTTCAGATATAAGGTTTTTTGGCCAAAACTTCTGCAATTAAAAAGTTAGGAACATAAAATTTTGTTTCAATTTAAGTAGTGTGTAGAGGAAAATCAAGAAGATCGGGTAAATATAACATATAGCCCCATACAACCGGTTGTTCCGATATAAGGTTTTTTGGCCAATACTTCCGCATTTAAAAAGTTAGGAACGTAAAATATTGCACCTTTAGTACTTTCTACATATGTAATGTGTATAGTGTAAGTCAGTACAATTGAACACGTATAATATATAGCCTCCATACAATCGATTGTTCCGATAACTCGGATCCTATTATTTTGTAAGTTTTTTTTAAATTATAACAAAGATGTGTAATGTGTATAGTAAATATAGTTAAATTGACACAGGCTGTACTGGGGATCGAACAGTGAAAATCGTGACGCTTATTCATGAAAGGTATATAGCCTTCGGCACAGCCGAAGACAGCTTTCCTTACTTGTTTTTCTGTCAAACATTCGCGACTATCTACAAGTAAGGTGTGTTCGGCCAGCGTAAAACTTTATAAAATTTTACAAAGCGTTTACTGAAAGAGTGTTCGGCTAGCATAAAATTTTATGAAAAGAGAGTGGATTTTGACAGTTCATTTCGTGAGAGAGCTGTAAGAGTTTACTGGACAAAAATCACCCAGTAGAACTTGCAAGTGAAAGCAGCTGATCAAATTGAACAGCTGATAATCATCAAGCCTCTAAAAAGTGTATAATTTTTAATTTACAATTTTCAAAGTACAAGTTATTTGATAATAAAAGAATAAAAGTTTTATGTAATAATAATATTGCTCCTTAAAAACTACTCGCCGACGTTCAATGACTTTGCAACCAATGTATACAGACTGTTCAGAGGAACTAAAACCTACAGTTCCAGAAGAACCAAGTGGAAATATCGGTGGTATGCAAAATAAAAAATTCTGTTCCTGGAGAACATTGCACATTTAATTGCTTTTTATTTTCCATTTTAAACAGAATTCATTTAAAGAACCGCAAACGCTAGTATCTAAAAAATTATAAAAATTTAATGCCAAAGCAACGAACAGCTGATTTGCTCTAAGCGTTTACAAATTTTTTGTTCGGCTAGAAACTTGCACTTTTAGCATTGAGAGAGAGTTTTTTAAATGCTCTCCTTAAAGTGTTTACTGGTAACATTTTCTGGCCGAATACATCTATTGACAATGGCAAAGAGAATATATCAACAAGAGCCACCACTCGTTATAAAAGCAACGAACAAGATGGATGCCGTTTTCTTTCAGGGTTTCGGTAATTTCGATATAAATATGTTATTCACCCCTATTACGGTTGTCAATACTTAAATGAATTGAGGTGACGTTCTTAAATTGGTATCGGCGTTGTCAAAATCGATAACATTTGACTATGGTCGATGCTTTTTTGGTATCGGCTAAGGCAATTGTGACACTGTGTTGACATGTATTGACAACCATTTTGTCGACAAACTTTTGTGCGACGACAAGCGTGTCGACGTGCTGCAAATTGGTAAAATAGTTTTGTTTTGTGTTTTTTTTTAATATCCAATTGTGTTTAAATAAAGAAAATGGTTAAAATAACCAACACAAAACAATTTTAGCCTTTGGGCTTTAATCCGCTGAACTATGGCAGGTCTGCGTAAAGCTCGTACAGCTCATCGTTAAAGTTTCCTTTTAAAGCAACTAGTTTCAGATCTGGAAAATAATCCCACGCTTGCCAAAGGGTTTAAAAGGGGGACAGTTCCTGTTGATTTTAAAGGGTAAAATCTCCTTTTTTCATCGCTGGAACTATCACTCGAGTCCGATAAAAAACATTTTTGTGCATGAATACAAAATGTGTATTAGAAAACTGGTAATTGTCTAGTTTAGCTGTCAACTGCTAATAAATTAGCTAAAATTATAGGAGGGGGCTCAAAAGACGCGGTTTGGCCTCAGGATCCCGAATCCGGAAGCGCTTTTTTAATAATTTGCTTCTCTGAAGAGGTGTTTGCAATCAAAGTTGCAAGCTTTCATGTGGTTGTTGTAATTACATTACACTGCGCCAAAAAAAAATGAGTAAGGTGGCATGTTGCCGCGGTTCAGGCAACCACCCGGACTTGATATGGCGTAGCCCAGGGTTATTTATTATAAGGTCGCCAGCTCAGAAAGGTGTTCTGCACATAAATACCATGGATTCCGCCCCAATTTTGGTATCGACCCGAGTCAATTTTCGGTTTTTTGACCATAACTTTTCACTGAAACAAAAAATTAAAAAATCGCTTCCGGATTCGTGATTCTAGGGCCAAACCCCGTCTTTTGAGCCCCCTTCCATAATTTTAGCGAATTTTTTAGCAGTTGACAGCTAAACTAGGCAATAACCATCCAAAGTCAAAATCACTCCGTTGTTGTCCTTTTTCTGGAAAATCTGCAGTTAAGATGAAAATACTATGAATTTTTGTAAAGAAAATTAGTTAAACGCTCGCAATCGGTAAATTTTTAATTTTTCGTGACAATAAAATTCACGACAAACTGTAAAGATCGCAGTTTTTTTTGTAAAATTATCGATAACACGTCAACGTCAATACATTGCTTTAGTAAATACCCATTTTGCCGTGTGTTGATGTCGATGTCGATACAAAGTGATGTCGACAAAGAATTGACGTCGAAGTTAGCATTGACGACCGTAATAGGGGTGATTGTCTTATCGAAACAAAATGTGTAAAAGAAAATAGACGAGAACTGAAATAACACAAGAGTCGAAACAAAAATTTAGCAGCTGTCGTATTTACAAAACTGAGGAAAACAAAATTACCGAAACCCTGAAAGAAAACGGCATCCATCTTTTTCCTTGCATTTATAACGAGTGACAGCTCTTGTTGATATCTTCTCTTTGACAATGGTAAGCACCTAACAAGCCGAAATCATTACAGGTGGCATCCTCCCACCATATGAATTCTTTTTCTTCTTTGAAAATCGTATCGGAAATTGCAATTTGACAGTGCTTATGTTGTTGCTTTGTCTGACATTTCCAGTTACAAGGAGTGCGTGCGTGCGTGAAGATCTGAATTTGCTCGAACCCACCTGTCTGAATTCGCCTTGGCACTTAACAAGCCACCATGTATAGTTGCCATCATCATGAAATAAGAAAGGTGACATCAAATCAACAGCTGTTTAATTTTTTTTCTGTTTTTTTTATGATTTTGATCAATTTTGTTTAGTCAAATTATTGTCAAAAGCCACCTTTTTGTTTACAAACATTCGTGCTAAATTTTTCTTGGAATATTTTGTGAAATTTGCAAACATCTAAGTGAAAAAAGCAACTGGATGCATGGCAAAGCCTGCAACTTCAGCGCAGTGCCCACTTAAATTGCGTTTGGGAGATTACCAAAGCCCGCAACCTCCACACTAAAATTACAAAGAAATGGTTTAGCAAATAAGAGTTTCAACTTCTTTTGCGTTCCGTGCATGCACATATTTATGCCAATTCTAAAAAAATGTTCACTAGTGAATCGGTACAAACCGTTTCACTATTTTATAAATTTTTGCTCACAAATTATATGAGAGTGAGAAAATGTTCAGGCCGATTCTAAATAATTTCTCACTTTGCGGATTTTCTCACTCTCATTTAATATGTGAGCAAAAAGGTAAGAAAAGGTGAAACGGTTTGCACCATTTCACTAGCGAAAAATTGTTTAGAATTGGAATGGTTTAGAATCGAAAAAGACCATAATTATATTCCAAAATACGCTGTATTCAATATTTTTTAGGCTGCAAACTTTTCAATGTATAAATTTGTAAACAAACCAACGCAGTTTGACAAACATTTGACAGCCTAAAATACTTTTAACAACAACAGCAAACACACGTGATTTTTCTTGCCTCAACCTGTTATATATAAACCATGATATAATAATTCATATGGTAGACTCAGCCCAAAACAGAATACGAAATTACCATTTTGGTCCGAATTTTTGTGTCAAAACAACAAACGCATAAAAACACGTGCACAAACGATATACTTATTTTTCCTGGCTTTTTACTTGTTTTTCCACATTTTCGAAAGAGATTATCACAAAGAACTCACTAAATTTCTTTTCACAACTATTTTGTTTTTTAAAAAAATTAACTAAAACTTCTTAAAACACGCAAACGAATTCCGTAGCTTTTCTCGAACTATGCAAAAAAAATGTAAACAAGAAAACAGAAAGGGTGATAGTTTGGGTGATCAAAAACCAACTGTGCATGAAAGAACAGTTACATATGCCCGGAATATATGTGCAGCGATTTGGCCTGCAGCGATGTTAGTTTTACTGCTGCTTGAACGATTTGTAAACACACGAGCAGCAAAATTTACTTGGCAGTTCCGTGCATTGACACTTGAACAAAATTTCCAAAACTCACTTAAAACACATATATAAGCTGATGAAAATTTTAAATTAAACAAGTAAGGAAGTCTAAGTTCGGGTAAGCCGAACATTAAATACCCAGTGTATGGAAACAATAGTAGTACTTATAAGTTATATATTTTCTATATATATTATAATTTGGGAAAAACGAACTCAATAAATTTATTAGTTAGTTTATGAAATTAATATTTATTTATGCTACGGTATAACATATATGTACATTGTTCCTGTGCCCTCAAAATCTTACTTATAGTTGAATACATTTCTTACTTCTAATATAGGTACTTACGCCCAATTTGTGACAAAGTTTTTAATTGAAACAAGTAAGGAAAGCTGTCTTCGGCTGTGCCGAAGGCTATACACCTTTCATGAATAAGCGTCACGATTTTCACTGTTCGATCCCCAGTACAGCCTGTTTCAATTTAACTATATTTACTATACACATTACACATCTTTGTTATAATTTAAAAAAACTTACAAAATAATAGGATCCGAGTTATCGGAACAATCGATTGTATGGAGGTTATATATTATACGTATTCAATTGTACTGACTTACACTATACACATTACATATGTAGAAAGTACTAAGGTGCAATATTTTACGTTCCTAACTTTTTAAATGCGGAAGTATTGGCCAAAAAACCTTATATCGGAACAACCGGTTGTATGGGGCTATATGTTATATTTACCCGATCTTCTTGATTTTCCTCTACACACTACATAAATTGAAAGTACTCAAGTTGCAAAATTGTATGTTCCTAACTTTTTAATTGCAGAAGTTTTGGCCAAAAAACCTTATATCTGAACAATCGGTTGTATGGGGGCTATATGTTACATTTGCGCGATCTTGCTGATTTTCACTATATACACTACATAAATAGAAAGTACTCGAGTTGCAAAATTTTACGTTCCTAACTTTTTAATTGCAGAAGTTTTGACCAAAAAACCTTATATCTGAACAATCGGTTGTATGGAGGCTATATGTTACATTTGCCCGATCTTGTTGATTTTCACTATATACACTACATAAATAGAAAGTACTCGAGCTGCAAAATTTTACGTTCCTAACTTTTTAATTGCAGAAGTTTTGACCAGAAAACCTTATATCTGAACAATCGGTTGTATGGGCGCTATATGTTACATTTGCCTGATCTTTTTGATTTTCACTATATACACTACATTAATAGAAAGTACTCGAGATGCAAAATTTTACGTTCCTAACTTTTTAATTGCAGAAGTTTTGGCCAAAAAACCCTATATCTGAACAATCGGTTGCATGGGGGCTATATGTTACATTTTCCCGATCTTGTTGATTTTCACTATATATTCTACGTAAATAGAAAGTACTTGAGTTGCAAAATTTTACGTTCCTAACTTTTTAATTGCAGAAGTTTTGGTCAAAAAACCTTATATCTGAACAATCGGTTGTATGGGGGCTATATGTTACATTTGTCCGATCTTGTTGATTTTCACTATATACACTACATAAATAGAAAGTACTCGAGTTGCAAAATTTTACGTTCCTAACTTTTTAATTGCAGAAGTTTTGGCCAAAAAACCTTATATCTGAACAATCGGTTGTATGGGGGCTATATGTTACATTTGCCCGATCTTGTTGATTTTCACTATATATACTACGTAAATAGAAAGTACTCGAGCTGCAAAATTTTACGTTCCTAACTTTTTAATTGCAGAAGTTTTGGCCAAAAAACCTTATATCTGAACAATCGGTTGTATGGGGGCTATATGTTACATTTTCCCGATCTCGTTGATTTTCCCTATATACACTACATAAATAGAAAGTACTCGAGTTGCAAAATTTTACGTTCCTAACTTTTTAATTGCGGAAGTTTTGGCCAAAAAACCTTATATCTGAACAATCGGTTGTATGGGGGCTATATGTTATACTGGTCCGATCTTGTCAGTTCCGACAAATGATTCCTATATTACAAAATGGTGGCCACATACAAAATTTCAGCCAGATATCTCAAAAATTGAGGGACTAGTTTGCGTTCAAACAGACAGACGGACAGACGGACATGGCTAAATCAACTCAGCTTGTCATCCTGATCATTTCGGTATACTTATTGATGGGTCCATCTCTTCTTCTTCTCATACTTACCAGCATCGGACCAAAGTTATAATACCATTTCATGTTCATGAAAGGTAAAAAAATACGTTTGGGACAGTTTTTCGAAATTCAAATTATTTTCAAAGTTATAGCTATCACCACTTTTCGAAATTCCTTACATTTTCATGTAAATAACTTCCGCTCCATTAAAGTGCCAAACAATTTTTTTTTGTTAATAGTTACTAATGCAATGCCCAACAACATCATACAAAAGCGCCATCTCGCCACGATGGAGAAGTTAAAAATTGCGAATAATGTTTGCAAAAATTTTTTTTTTCCAAAAATTGGAAATGTCCTTTTGTAGAAGATACCATCTTTTATATATATTTAAAAAATTAGCAAAATCGGTTTGACCAATCGTGAGAAAATCATCAAAAAGTGAGGAATTTCGAAAACTGTTGATAGATATAACTTTCAAAATAATTCGAATTTTGAAAAATTGTATACGTATTTTTGTTTAATCGTTCTGAGCCATACTACCCACTTTCAATAAAATACATGGCCGTCGAAAAAATTATAGGTGGCTCACTTAACAAAATTAACTCATCTTTTAGGACTCGTTAATAGTAGACAATTCCTTACAAATTTAACTACCAAATTATACTATAATTATACTATTTTAGTTATTTACCTTACCGAATTATGTCAATTTATGTGATTTGAGAAGTTAAAAATGGAGAAGTTAAAAATTGCGAATAATGTTTGCAAAAATTTTTTTTTTCCAAAAATTGGAAATGTCCTTTTGTAGAAGATACCATCTTTTATATATATTTAAAAAATTAGCAAAATCGGTTTGACCAATCGTGAGAAAATCATCAAAAAGTGAGGAATTTCGAAAACTGTTGATAGATATAACTTTCAAAATAATTCGAATTTTGAAAAATTGTATACGTATTTTTGTTTAATCGTTCTGAGCCATACTACCCACTTTCAATAAAATACATGGCCGTCGAAAAAATTATAGGTGGCTCACTTAACAAAATTAACTCATCTTTTAGGACTCGTTAATAGTAGACAATTCCTTACAAATTTAACTACCAAATTATACTATAATTATACTATTTTAGTTATTTACCTTACCGAATTATGTCAATTTATGTGATTTTCGAAATTTTCCATATTGAAAGTGGACGTGATTGGGAAGCGATTTCGTTTAATTTCAACAGGTACACTTCCTATAACTCTAGTATACCTTGTGCCGAATTTCACGATTCTACCGTAATCAGTTTAAAACTTACGACCAGTCTTTTAGGTGATTTTCTAAATTTTCGATATCGAGAATAGCCGTGGTTGGACGGGGATTTTATCCAATTTCATCACGTATACTCCCAACAGTACTAGTATGATTTGTGCCAAATTTCATCGTTCTACCATAATTAGCTTAAAAGTTACGACCAGTCGAATTTTCAAAAATACCTCCCTTGAAAGTGGGCGCTACCACGCCCACTTTTTAAAATTTAACAGAAAATCATAATAGAATGATAAGAGAGATTCACCTATGAAATTATATCATTTTATCAATTTCAGCTACCGATATATGTCAGTTTATGTGATTTTCGATACCGACAAAAGGGACGTGGTTATGATCCGAGTATACCAAATTTCATGCAAATTCCTCAATTTTTACTCAAGTTATGTTAATTTGTATGATTTTCGAAATTTTCGATCTCGAAAAAGGGGGCGTGGTTATCACCCGATTTCGCCCATTTTCAATAGCAACCTACCTGGGCCAAAAAGTAACCTCTATATAAAATTTCATGCAAATATCTTAATTTTTACTCAAGTTATCGTGTACAAAGACGGGCGGACGGACGGACTTGGCTGAATAGACTCCTCTTTTCAACCTAAGAACTTTCATACATGGATCTTGATTATTTTGCGCCGATACATAGTACAGTTATGTGGACAAAATTATAATACCCCTGTACTAGTACGCTTGGTATAAAAATGCCTCCCTTAAAAGTGGGCGGGCCACGCCCACTTTAGAAAATTTATCAAAAAATCATTATATAATGACCATGGAGATTCACCTATAAAATTATATAATTTTACCCATTTCCGTTAGCGAATTATGTCAATTTATGTGATTTTCGAAATTTTCGATATCGAAAGTGGGCATGGTTGGAGGGCGATTTTATCCATTTTCATCAAGTATTCTCCCAACGATACTAGTATGCTTTTGCCAAATTCCATCGTTCTATCGTAATCAGTTTAAAAGTTACGACCAGTTAAATTTTCAAAAATGCCTTCCTTAAAAGTGGGCGGTGCCACGCCCACTATAAAAAATTTATGGAAAAATCATAAGAGAATTACCAGGGGGATTCACCTATAAAATTATATCATTTTAGCCATTTCAGCTACCGTGATATGTCAATTTATGTGATTTTCGATATCGAAAATGGGCGTGGTTGAAGGTCGATTTTATCCACTTTCATCAGGTATACTCCCAACGATACTAGTATGCTTTGTACCAAATTCCATCGTTCTATCGTAATCTATTTAAGAGTTACGACCAGTCAAATTTTCAAAAACGCCTCCCTTAAAAGTGGGCGGTGCCACGCCCTTTATAAAAAATTTATGGAAAAATCATAAGAGAATGACCAAGGGGACTCACCTATAAAATTATATCATTTCAGCTGCCGAGATAAGTCAATTTGTGTGATTTTCGAAATTTTCGATATAGAAAGTGGGCGTGGTTGAAGGGCGATTTTATCCACTTTCATCAGGTATACTCCCAACGATACTAGTATGCTTTGTTCCAAATTCCATCGTTCTATCGTAATCTGTTTAAGAGTTACGACCAGTCAAATTTTCAAAAACGCCTCCCTTAAAAGTGGGCGGTGCCACGCTCACTATAAAAAATTTATGAAAAAATCATAAGAGAGGATTCACCTATAAAATTATATCATTTTAGCCATTTCAGCTGCCGAGATAAGTCAATTTGTGTGATTTTCGAAATTTTCGATATCGAAAAAGGGGGCGTGGTTATCATCCGATTTCGCCCATTTTCAATAGCAACCTACCTTGGCCAGAAAGTAACCTGTGTACAAAATTTCATGCAAATATCTAAATTTTTACTCAAGTTATCGTGTACACGGACGGACAGACGGACAGACGGGCGGACATGGCTTAATCAACTCCTCTTTTAATCCTAAGAACTTTCATATATGGAACTCTATATCTATCTCGATTATTTTGTGCCGTTACAAACAGCCGTTATGTGAACAAAGTTAATATACCCTTGTACTAGTACACTGGGTATAAAAATGCACGTATATGTTCTGCACACTTTCATATGTGTTTTTTGGGATTTTTCGGTACATGCCCTCTTAAAGGGTTAACGATATATATCAAACAGAAGGTAATTTCATAAGCTATTTACGGTTAAAAAATTTTCAAAATCCGTTCTATGGTTTTCAAGATATATTGATTTAAAAATTGAAAGTTTGATCTTTTGACGTGAAATAACCCTTAAAGTATTTAATTGCACCAAAAAAAAGTACCTGGGTGACCGAGCTTGCTCGGTGCTATCAATTTAGCGCTAAATTTACTTACCCAAAATGATCCCAACATGACCCTAAAATAATCCTAAAATAATCCTTGTCTAAGCTGAAGTTAAATAGTGGGCGGAGAGTAGTTTATTATTATATGTATTTAGTTATTGGCTAAGGAGTATGAGCTGTGGCACAGTGGTTGACGTACCCAACTCACACTCAGGCGGTCAGGGTTCGAATCCCGCCGCCGCCGGTATTTTTTAATTATTAATTTTTTTAATTTTATATTAAATTTTTAATTATAAGTGGACTGTATTTAATATTATTGTTGTTACTAAATGAGGGTGAGCGTTAGCACTAACGAGTTTGCAGATAGCAGCAAAAGCTGAATGACACTCAGCACTAGGCTCTGAGACAGGCATCTGGATGACTGCTCACTTTACCCACATTTTATTTATATAGGGACTGGTCCCTTCCAAAAGTATGCATAGGAGGCTAGCACAGTGCTAAAACCACGATTTGTTGTTGTTACTAAGTGAGGGTGAGCGTTAGCACTAACGAGTTTGCAGTTAGCAGCAACAGCTGAATGACACTCAGCACTAGGCTCTGAGACAGGCATCTGGATGACTGCTCACTTTACCCACATTTTATTTATATAGGGACTGGTCCCTTCCAAAAGTATGCATAGGAGGCTAGCACAGTGCTAAAACCACGATTTGTTGAAGCGGCTATAAACTATGTATTCCGAAAATTCCATAAACTATCTGCGAATTACTTTGGTATGTAATGCAGAAGATATGAAATGAACGAAATAAACATAGCTTATGCCGCGTAAACATACTCCCCGCCCTAGACGGCTTAGTCGTCTAGTAAAGAGCCATAGGTGCTGGTTTGATCCGGCTCGAAGGACCATGTCTAAGCTGCAGTTAAATGGTGGGCGGAGAGTAGTTTATTATTATATGTATTTAGTTATTGGCTAAGGAGTATGAGCTGTGGCACAGTGGTTGACGTACCCAACTCACACTCCGGCGGTCAGGGTTCGAATCCCGCCGCCGCCGGTACTTTTTAATTATTAATTTTTTTTATTTTTTTTTAAATTTTTAATTATAAGTGGACTGTAAATTTAATTTTATTGTTGTTACTAAATGAGGGTGAGCGTTAGCACTAACGAGTTTGCAGATAGCAGCAAAAGCTGAATGACACTCAGCACTAGGCTCTGAGACAGGCATCTGGATGACTGCTCACTTTACCCACATTTTATTTATATAGGGACTGGTCCCTTCCAAAAGTATGCATAGGAGGCTAGCACAGTGCTAAAACCACGATTTGTTGAAGCGGCTATAAACTATGTATTCCGAAAATTCCATAAACTATCATGCGAATTACATTGGTATGTAATGCAGAAGATATGAAATGAACGAAATAAACATAGCTTATGCCGCGTAAACAATCCTAAAATGATCCCAAAAAGACCCTTAAATGTTCCCAAAATGATCCGAAATTGAACCCAAAACGACCCAAAAATGATCCGAAAATGAACCTAAAATTATTCCAAATTGGTCCAAAAGTAATTCCCAAATTACCCCAAAAATACCCTTAAATGCACACTAAACGATCCAAAAAATACACCATAATGATCCCAAATATATCCTAAAATAATCCCAAAACCACCCCAAAAAGACCCTCAAATGTTCCCAAAGTAACCCAAAAATTATACCAAAATGATACAAAAATTATCCAAAAATGGCTCCAAAATGAACCGAAAATTACCCAAAATTGTACCAAATTAATCCGAAATTGAACCCAAAATGATCTCAAGCAAGCCCCAAAATTATCCCAAAGTGATGTTCTCAAAATAATCCTAAAATATCCAAATATGATCCCAAAATACAAAATACAATTACAATACGGTAAAATGGTAACCCTGGGTGGCAACCCTACTTGAAAATATTATAGCTGGTATGTCGGCGACAATACCTTTACTTTGATACCCAAAACTACCCAAAACTGATCCCAAAATGACCCTAAAATGATCCAAAATTGGTCCAAAAATAATTCACAAATTACCCCAAAAACACCCTTAAATGTACCCTAATCGATACGAAAATTACCACAAAATTATACAAAAATGATCCCAAAATAATCCTTGAATAGTCCCTCAGATGTTCCCAAAATAACCCAAAAATTATCCCAAATGATGACGTGGCAACCCCCAAATTGATAGTCTTAGAATCAATCATACTATCTACATACCAAATTTCATCCAAATCGGTCAAGCGGTTCTCGAGATAGTACCGGATATAGAAATATATTAAGGTAAGGTGGCAACCCTAGGTGGCAACCCTACTTGAAAATATTTTAGTTGGTATCTCGCCGAAAATCCCTTTCATATGATACCCATATTGGCATATCTTGCTCCATAATTAAAAAAAAGGGATAGGTGGCAACCCTGTAAACCGCCCCAAGTGGCAACCCTTAAGTGGGTAGTCTTAAAATCGATCATACTATCACCATGCCAAATTTCAGCAAATTCGGTCAAGCGATTCTCGAGATAGTACCGGATATACAAATATATTGTGGTAAGGTGGCAATCCTAGGTGGCAACTCTACTTGAAAATATTTTAGTTGGTATCTCGCCGAAAATACCTTTCATATGATACCCATATTGGCATATCTTGCTCCATAATTTAAAAAAAATGGGATAGGTAGCAACCCTGTAAACCGCCCCAAGTGGCAACCCTAAAGTGGGTAGTCTTAGAATCCATCATACTATCTTTGTGCCAAATTTCATCCCAATCGGTCAAGCGGTTCTCGAGATAGTCCGAACATACAAATATACAAAAATACAATTATACAAATATACAAGATTAACTCGTTTAAAGATATTAGATATGTACAGGTTAACTCGCCACCAACTCTACTTTTGATCCCTATATAAATTTTTTTTTAATTTGCTATATGTATGTATTCTGCACTTATGCCTTTATTTTTTATTGGATATTTTTTGGGCATAAAAATCCCGTCCAAAGTACCATGTGCACATTAGTATGTCCAATATGGCAACTCGTTTTTTGCGTTTATTTGTGTTTCTCCCTCTTCCGTAATACGTTGTCAACAAACTTTGTTTTCCTCGGATCTGCGGTACCGTCTTAGGTTTATTTACCTTGATTCGTAAATATTCTGTTGACAAATACATAATGTAGTGGTCGCGTGAGATTGGAATTGCTTTGGCGCATTCACAAAAGCCAAGCCCACACTCCAAATTGCAAACTAATACCCCTTCTACATTATTCAAGTCTTGAATTCAATTCTGCCGCGACATAGGCGAAGGGGGTGAGAAGCGAGGGGAAGAGTACACTTGAAAGCGTACCGTCAACTCGTTTCAAGTTTTTCTTGCTATCTGACCATGAAGACAACGCATCGCTACGGCCAGTTGAAGGACATACAAAGGTATCATGGAAACATACCTACAGATTTTCGTGCCACCTGCCGGCTGATAGCTCATTTACATAAAATTATTTCAGTGCGTCATGGCCATTGTTTATCCTTACTATAGTTTGGCAACTTATTTTCTTCTTCTTACGAATTTGAGTGGAAGGCACTGGCTGAGTGACTCCAAATGAAATGGAATGAAGGAAAAGTGTGAAGCCCAATAAGCCATTTTGTTTGACATCAACCTGAGACGCATTTGAGATGAAACCTTCAACGTCAATTCTCACTTTTTGAAAACTTAATATCAATTAATCAATCAATAATTTTTCGATTCAAAGATAAACTACCAGTAGCAGATCAACTTTTTTGCCAAATGAGTATTAACTTGAGGTATAATTAAATATAAAAATTATAATATAAATGTCTGACAGTTCTGCCTCCACAGTTTTTATACATACGACCCCCTCTACCATTCCCTAAAATAAAATTTGTCCAAATCGTGGTACATTATTCTAAAATATGACCCTCATTATTTGCCAAACGTTTGAGAATATATTTTTCTGTGCTTATGGGGAATATGCTGTGCGTGTGTATTAGTGTGTTTTTTGTGAGTTGCGCTACTATATAAGGTATACTATGGTCATGGCCATCTCTTACTTACTTAAAACAGCCTTTAACCTCCTAGGCAATGACGGCTATCTCGCTTTTACTTATTGGCGTTTACGGGGCTTTCAAACCCAGTACGAATCTGCGTGCTGAAGCAACTGTTTTTTTTTTTTATTTTTTTTTTTTTTTGGAAGTAATTTTATATGAAACTTTGAAGCTGGCTTCTGGCTGGTGTTACCGTACGCTATAAATGCTTACGATAAAACAAAAATGAAATTTGTTTATGTATGTATCTACAATTTTAAAGTGCAAAGCGCGCTACTCAAAAATTATTGGCGCATATTTTAAAGTAGAAAAAAAGAATTCAATAGTGGTAGGTGCTGTAATTTTTTTTTATTTGCTAGGCACTATAAAACTTAAAAAATATATGTATTTAAGATTTCTTAGCTTGCAATGTACCTAAATGGGAAATAGTGCGAATAAAACGTTTCCCTTGGATTGGAAAAGCTTACAAAATCTGCAAACAATAACGTGCCTATTAATATATCAAGTTGTATGGAATTTTGTTTTTTAAACCAAGTATGTAGAATTTATCAATAGTTTATATGGATACCACTTCAATAGTGATTTATCAAAAATGTATTGATCGAACATCCATATTCATTGATGGGACAGGATTATCAATTTTTATTTAATGTGGTATCAATAATTATGGATGTTCCATCCATAGATTTCCCTCCGTGCGGAACCTAAAAGTATAAAATTTTCCCCGTCTGCAAAAGTCGATAAATATCCTGAACTCTTCTTTGTCTGAAATGTTCTCTGGCAGCAGTTAGTGCTTTCGTTGGGGTTATAAAGACTGGGGCTTGCCTCGGTTGATACTCGTAGGCACGCCACTGGCATGTAGGTTTCTTCTTGTTGTTGTTATAGGTTTCTCCTTGTTGTTGTAGGTTTCTTCTTGTTGTTGTAGGTTTCTTCTTCTTGTTGTAGGTTTATTGTTGTTGTTGTTCAGCTTTGTTTACTCATGCCTGACTGACATTTATGTCACAAATGAAGGAAAAGTGCCCGGACAAAGATAAGGAGAGCCTTATGGAGTATTTAAATAGTAAGAAAGAGACGCAAAACCATACACGTATACAAATTGTTTATTCAGGATTGTAATGTCGCTCTTAAAAACCTGAATGAAACTTTGCACTACGGCCTGAAATAGATTTCATTCAGCCATACCTGACATTTGACTATTCAAATGACTGATATATGTCTATTAGGGTAGATTATTTTTCTGTCAAACATTCGCGACTATCTACAAGTTAGGTGTGTTCGGCCAGCGTAAAACTTTATAAAATTTTACAAAGCGTTTACTGAAAGAGTGTTCGGCTAGCATAAAATTTTATGAAAAGAGAGTGGATTTTGACAGTTCATTTCGTGAGAGAGCTGTAAGAGTTTACTGGACAAAAATCACCCAGTAGAACTTGCAAGTGAAAGCAGCTGATCAAATTGAACAGCTGATAATCATCAAGCCTCTAAAAAGTGTATAATTTTTAATTTACAATTTTCAAAGTACAAGTTATTTGATAATAAAAGAATAAAAGTTTTATGTAATAATAATATTGCTCCTTAAAAACTACTCGCCGACGTTCAATGACTTTGCAACCAATGTATACAGACTGTTCAGAGGAACTAAATCCTACAGTTCCAGAAGAACCAAGTGGAAATATCGGTGGTATGCAAAATAAAAAATTCTGTTCCTGGAGAACATTGCACATTTAATTGCTTTTTATTTTCCATTTTAAACAGAATTCATTTAAAGAACCGCAAACGCTAGTATCCAAAAAATTATAAAAATTTAATGCCAAAGCAACGAACAGCTGATTTGCTCTAAGGGCCACTTGCATAAAAGCCGATTAAGCCTAATCGGTGATTAACTTGACAGCTAACCATTTATAACGAGTGACAGCTCTTGTTGATATCTTCTCTTTGACAATGGTAAGCACCTAACAAGCCGAAATCATTACAGGTGGCATCCTCCCACCATATGATTTCTTTTTCTTCTTTGAAAATCGTATCGGAGCTGTCAAATTGCTTATGTTGTTGCTTTGTCTGACATTTCTAGTTACAAGGAGTGCGTGCGTGCGTGAAGATCTGAATTTGCTCGAACCCACCTGTCTGAATTCGCCTTGGCACTTAACAAGCCACCATGTATAGTTGCCATCATCATGAAATAAGAAAGGTGACATCAAATCAACAGCTGTTTAATTTTTTTCTGTTTTTTTATGATTTTGATCAATTTTGTTTAGTCAAATTGTTGTCAAAAGCCACCTTTTTGTTTACAAACATTCGTGCTAAAATTTTCTTGGAATATTTTGTGAAATTTGCAAACATCTAAGTGAAAAAAGCAACTGGATGCATGGCAAAGCCAGTAACTTCAGCGCAGTGCCCACTTAAATTGCGTTTGGGAGAGCCCGCAACCTCCACACTAAAATTACAAAGAAATGGTTTAGCAAATAAGAGTTTCAACTTCTTTTGCGTTCCGTGCATGCACATATTCATGCCAATTCTAAAAAATTGTTCACTAGTGAATCGGTACAAACCGTTTCACTATTTTATAAATTTTTGCTCACAAATTATATGAGAGTGAGAAAATGTTCAGGCCGATTCTAAATAATTTCTCACTTTGCGGATTTTCTCACTCTCATTTAATATGTGAGCAAAAAGGTATGAAAAGGTGAAACGGTTTGCACCATTTCACTAGCGAAAAATTGTTTAGAATTGGAATGGTTTAGAATCGAAAAAGACCATAATTATATTCCAAAATACGCTGTATTCAATATTTTTTAGGCTGCAAACTTTTCAATGTATAAATTTGTAAACAAACCAACGCAGTTTGACAAACATTTGACAGCCTAAAATACTTTTAACAACAACAGCAAACACACGTGATTTTTCTTGCCTCAACCTGTTATATATAAACCATGATATAATAATTCATATGGTAGACTCAGCCCAAAACAGAATACGAAATTACCATTTTGGTCCGAATTTTTGTGTCAAAACAACAAACGCATAAAAACACGTGCTCAAACGATATACTTATTTTTCCTGGCTTTTTACTTGTTTTTCCACATTTTCGAAAGAGATTATCACAAAGAACTCACTAAATTTCTTTTCACAACAATTTTTTTTTTTCTAAAAAAATTAACTAAAACTCCTTAAAACACGCAAACGAATTCCGTAGCTTTTCTCGAACTATGCAAAAAAAATGTAAACAAGAAAACAAAAAGGGTGATAGTTTGAGTGATCAAAAACCAACTGTGCATGAAAGAACAGTTACATATGCCCGGAATATATGTGCAGCGATATTAGTTTTACTGCTGCTTGAACGATTTGTAAACACACGAGCAGCAAAATTTACTTGGCAGTTCCGTGCATTGACACTTGAACAAAATTTTCAAAACTCACTTAAAACACATATATAAGCTTAAACATGTTTTAAACACTCAATTTAAAATAAAAAATTACATTTTTTATAAATTTTTTCATTCAAAAATACAAAATAAATGAAAATCACGAAATAAAATATTTGTTTTCTTGGCATTTTGTTTTTGGCTTGTTCGTGCTTGTTGGGTTTTTTTGATACGCAACACTGGCGAGGTGCGTAGAATTTTGATTTGAATACATCGTGCACCTACTGCATACCATGCAGGGATACATGTGTCTGCTCTATTACAAATTAAGACCCTCATACAGTTCCGTGTGAACGTGAGCGTGAATGATTGGAGACTTTCTATTGAGTAAGCAAAGGAAAATAATTCAAAATTAATTCTTTTGTGCGTTCACGCACATCTGTCAAATGACTTTATATAATTGGGTACACTTCCCTTCACTGCACTCACCTTGACTTTAAAATAAATAAAAAGACTTTAATTTAAAATGTAATTAAACTTTAATAAGCGGGAGCGCAAATTTAGATCGTGTGGCGGGTACAAAAGGTAAAACGATTGTAGTTTTTTGTTGTTGTATTTTGGGTTTTTGTTGACCGGCGCGCCCGAATATTTTATAATATTATTTTGTTTTCTTTGTGCTTTTTTTTGTCACCCTAATATTGGGTTTTACATGTGCACGTTTTTGTTTTTGTAATTATTTTGTTCAACTTCTTTCTTGTGGACTGTATATTGTCTCTTTATGTTGATTTATTGGTTCACTGTTATATTTTTTCCACTGTCCATATTTATTGCGCCTTTTTTGTTTTATTGTTGTGGACTTTATTTATATATATTTTTTTTTCACTGTCCATAGGTGCTATTCACTTAGGCGAAGATGGACCATATATAATTGGGTACACTTCACTTCACTGCACTCACCTTGACTTTAAAATAAATAAAAAGACTTTAATTTAAAATTTATATTAAACTTTAATAAGCGGGAGCGCAAATTTAGATCGTGTGGCGGGTACAAAAGGTAAAACGATTGTAGTTTTTTGTTGTTGTATTTTGGGTTTTTGTTGACCGGCGCGCCCGAATATTTTATAATATTATTTTGTTTTCTTTGTGCTTTTTTTTGTCACCCTAATATTGGGTTGATTGACTTCGCCGCTGCTCGCAATATGGTCATCAGTAGTACCAGGTTCCAGCATAAGCGAATACACCAAGCCACATGGCTGTCCCCTGATCAAAGAACTAGAAACCAGATTGATCATGTCTTGATTGACGGCAGACATAGCTCCACCGTTCTGGACGTGCGTACACTGCGTGGTCCCAATATTGACTCTGACCATTATCTTGTCGCAGCCAAGATACGCACACGCCTCTGTGCAAC
>CAXKVI010000002.1:109190370-109334393 GCA_964058755.1 Campiglossa producta | reverse complement strand
GAGACAGATTTATCAATTTTTATTTAATGTGATATCAATAATTATGGATGTTCCATCCATAGATTTCCCTCCGTGTGCCTACCCCTTATATTAACTTCATAAAAGCTAGTAAATAATGAACAAATGCGCATTCTTTTAATTAAACACGTATAACTTGAAAATAATGTGACGAATTCGATGATTCCTTGATTATTTTCCCTGAGTTCGATCACTGTACGTTAAATAAAACACTCCGATTCTGCGTAATAAGTAGTACGCTTTATTCAGTACTAAAAACCGTAGTACAATATCGCGGGTTAATTCACTGTTCAGTACTTCACTGTACAACACTTCAAAATAAACTGATTGAGGTGCGTTGTCTTTGCGCGGTTTATATACCCTAGCAAACAGTAGCTTCACAACCTAGAAATGTCTACACATTTCTGGTTTATTCGTGCAACAGTGTTCTCGAAGCGTTTATCTATCGTCATCTCCTCTTTGTGCCACATTCGCAAACACGCGAGCTGCCTCTCCCTCTCTCGCTCTCACGTCATGTATCTAAACAGCTGTAGTTGTGGTAGTGACGTTAGTGATGGAAATACGCTAGAATTGGGAGATGAGCGATTCTTGAGAACATTCGCCACACTGCCCTCCACCGAAGTCTGATCGTCCCGATCAGACACATTTCCCAATCCAAACGTTGCTAGCCTCTCCAGGTGAACCACCTTCATTTTGTTTCGTGGTCTTCCAACAGTTTGTATGCCGTAGACAACATCATTTATCCGCTTTATTACTTTATATGGGCCTTCCCAGTTACATTGCAGTTTTGGGGACAAACCTTTCTTTCGTTGTGGGTTGTATAACAGCACTAAATCTCCTTCATTAAAACCTTCCGAGTTGATGGCTTTGTCGTATCTGGCTTTCATATTATCACTCATGATCTTCGTCCGTTGTCTTACAAGATCGTGTATTTCTCTCATTTCTTCTTCCAAGATGCTAGTGGATTTCCTGGCATTTATTCCTTCATCAGCATTTATCCCAAACTTCATGTCACCTGGCAACCGCAGATCATTCCCAAAAATTACTTTTGCCGGAGTCTGACCCGTTGTTTCATGTATTGCCGAGCGATATGCCATCAGGAACAAGGAGATGTGCGTATCCCAATCTTTCTGGAACTTATCCACTACTTTCCTCATGTGCTCTTCCAAGGTTCGATTGAAACGTTCCACCATGCCATCTGACTGAGGATGCAATGCAGTTGTTCGAGTTTTCCGAATATCCAATATCTTACACATTTCTTGGAATACGACTGATTCGAAATTCCTGCCTTGGTCTGAATGTAACTCCATCGGTACACCAAACCTCGCTACCCAATTGTTAATGAACACCTCTGTAATGGTTTCTGCCTCTTGATTTGGAATCGGGTAAACTTCTGGCCATTTGCTGAAATAGTCCATAACAACTAATACGTACTTGTTCCCGAGTTTGCTAGTAGGAAATGGACCAGCTACATCCATGGCAATCCTCTCAAACGGTGCACCTCTGTTGTACTGCTTCATCTGTCCATGGCTTCTCGACTTCAGTGGAATTTGTTGGCTTTCTTCCACGAGGACCCGCTTACTGATGTACTTGTTCTCGTAACCAAAATTAAGTGGCACATCCATGTTCTTATAGCTCATAGTCCTGTTTTGCATGTCGATCTTGATGCCTTGGTTGCTTAAGAAATCCACACCAACTATGATCTCATCAACAATATCTGCCACTATAAAATTATGCAGTACGGTGACATTCCCAATTGCGATTTCACATGTTACTTCTCCTTGGACTTGGGTATCCTCACCGGTCGCCGTACGCAGCTTTGCTCCATGTAATGGCCTCACTTCTTTGTTGACTAAATCGGATCGAATAATGGAATGAGATGCGCCCGTATCAACAGTCAGTAAACACTCCTTTCCATCCACGAGTCCTCCAACAGTAACATTACTCGACTTCCTTCCGATCTGTGAGACAGAGACTATGGGGCATCCAATTGCGGGAGCCAGCCTACGCCCCTTGCGGCTGACTCTCTTTAGTTTAACGGTTGGTTAGATTGGCAGACTTGCTCATCTCCTTCAGCCTTCCGCTTACGTCCGCTTGCATTATTGGAATTATTGAAGCCAGATCCAGATCCACAATAACGTGCAATATGACCAGGTTTTCCGCACTTGAAGCACTTAATAACCCCTTCATTTTTCTGTTGCTTCCCGTTTAGTGCTTCTAGGATTTTGTCAATTTTTTCGGCCCAGTCTGGCGTCTCCACTTCCACACGGTGAGCTTTGTACGTGGGTTTACTCAAAAGCGAGGCTGTTTCTTGTGTTAGAGCATGTGATACCGTCTCCGCAAATGATCTCTTTGGATTGGCATATGTGGCTCGCTTTGTCTACACATCACGTATTCCATTTATGAAGCTTTGGATTTTTACCCTTTCGATGTATTCCACGGGTGCGTCTGCGTTTGCCAGATGGGCTAACCTCTCGATATCTGATGCAAACTCCTGCAATGTCTCATTAGTCTTCTGGAAGCGATTCTGTAGCTCTATTTGATGTATCTGTCTCCTATGCTCGCTGCCGTAACGTCTTTCAACGGCTCCCATCAACGCTTCATAGTTGTTTCTTTCAGCGTCCGGAATAGTCTGTAAGATTTCGGCTGCAGGTCCTTTCAATGACACAAATAAAGCAGCGACTTTGTCCTCAGCGCCCCAGTTGTTCACAACTGCTGTCTTCTCAAATTGTAGCTTAAAGACCTGGAAAGGAACAGAACCGTCAAATGATGGGGTTTTTACCTTGGGTGCGCTTGTTGAAACACTTGGACGACTCAGCTGCAACTCCTGGATACGACTTCTTAACGCATCCACCTCGGCCTCGACTTTCTCCTCAAGCTGCATTATTTTCCTGTCCTGCATATTTAGCTGTGCTGACATACGTTCCTCCTGTGCCTCCAGCTGAGATGACATATAAGCCTTATGTTCTTCCAATTGGGAGGAGATCTGTGATGATACCTGTGCCGAAATTTGCGACGACATTCGTGTCTCCTGCTCTTCCAAGCGAGACGTAATGCGTGTCTCTTGTTCTTCCAACTGAGATGACATGCTTGATGTTATGTTGTTTGACATCTGAGCCAAGGCAGCCAATAAATAGTTTGTGTCCACATTTGCCACTGAATCCGGAGAGTCATTTTGCTCTTCTATTTTAGTCGCTCCCTCTTCCGAAAGTTGAAAAACATGATCGTCAACATTGATTTCCTCTGCTTCCATAGCCTCTCGCAACCGTGATTGTAGCTCTGCTTTATTTCCCGTTGTTGACAATCCACGTCGTTCCAACTCGTTTTTGAGTTGCTGGATCTTCAACTCATTCAACTTTGCCATGTCCTTGTTATCCTTAAAATGTCCTTGTTATCCTTTTCAATGTCCTTGTTATCCTTTTCAATGTCCTTGTTATCCTTTTCAATGTCCTTGTTATCCTTTTCAATGTCCTTGTTATTCTTTTCAATGTCCTTGAATTTATTTAACAATACCGCTTCTGACACCAATTGTGACGAATTCGATGATTCCTTCATTATTTTCCCTGAGTTCGATCACTGTACGTTAAATAAAACACTCCGATTCTGCTTAATAAGTAGTACGCTTTATTCAGTACTAAAAACCGTAGTACAATATCCCGGGTTAATTCACTGTTCAGTACTTCACTGTACAACACTTCAAAATAAACTGATTGAGGTACGTTGTCTTTGCGCGGTTTATATACTGTGACGAATTCGATGATTCCCTGATTATTTTCCCTGAGTTCGATCACTGTACGTTAAATAAAACACTCAGATTCTGCTTAATCAATAGTACGCTTTATTTACAACTAAAAACCATAGTACAATATCGCGGGTTAATTTACTGTTCAGTACTTCACTGTACAACACTTCAAAATAAACTGATTGAGATGCGTTGTCTTTGCGCGGTTTATATACCCTAGCAAACAGCAGCTTCATAACCTAGAAATGTCTACACATTTCTGGTTTATTCGTGCAACAGTGTTCTCGAAGCGTTTATCAATCGTCATCTCCTCTTTGTGCCACATTCGCAAACACGCGAGCTGCCTCTCCCTCTCTCGCTCTCACGTCATGTATCTAAACAGCTGTAGTTGTGGTAGTGACGTTAGTGATGGAAATACGCTAGAATTGGGAGATGAGCGATTCTTGAGAACATTCGCCACACTGCCCTCCACCTAAGTCTGATCGTCCCGACCAGACACATTTCCCAATCCAAACGTTGCTAGCCTCTCCAGGTGAACCACCTTCATTTTGTTTCGTGGTCTTCCAACAGTTTGTATGCCGTAGACAACATCATTTATCCGCTTTATTACTTTATATGGGCCTTCCCAGTTACATTGCAGTTTTGGGGACAAACCTTTCTTTCGTTGTGGGTTGTATAACAGCACTAAATCTCCTTCATTAAAACCTTCCGAGTTGATGGCTTTGTCGTATCTGGCTTTCATCTTATCACTCATGATCTTCGTCCGTTGTCTTACAAGATCGTGTATTTCTCTCATTTCTTCTTCCAAGATGCTAGTGGATTTCCTGGCATTTATTCCTTCATCAGCATTTATCCCAAACTTCAAGTCAGCTGGCAACCGCAGATCATTCCCAAAAATTACTTTTGCCGGAGTCTGACCCGTTGTTTCATGTATTGCCGAGCGATATGCCATTAGGAACAAGGAGATGTGCGTATCCCAATCTTTCTGGAACTTATCCACTACTTTCCTCATGTGCTCTTCCAAGGTTCGATTGAAACGTTCCACCATGCCATCTGACTGAGGACGCAATGCAGTTGTTCCAGTTTTGCGAATATCCAATATCTTGCACATTTCTTGGAATACGACTGATTCGAAATTCCTGCCTTGGTCTGAATGTAACTCCATCGGTACACCAAACCTCGCTACCCAATTGTTAATGAACACCTCTGTAATGGTTTCTGCCTCTTGGTTTGGAATAGGGTAAACTTCTGGCCATTTGCTGAAATAGTCCATAACAACTAATACGTACTTGTTCCCGAGTTTGCTAGTAGGAAATGGGCCAGCTACATCCATGGCAATCCTCTCAAACGGTGCACCTGTGTTGTACTGCTTCATCTGTCCATGGCTTCTCGACTTCGGACCCTTTGCCATTGTGTATCAATACCAAGTGTGAACTCTTCTTTTGACAACACACATTAAAATGTCGGGTTGTTTACATCCTGCACATATTAAAATGTCGCCAGCACAGAATAACAGAAAAGCAAATGGCGTTGTTTAACATCCTGCACACATCAACATGGCGGTCTCCTATCTTTTACCTAATGGTAGAAAGAGATGGGAAGATGGAAAGAAGTGAGACAAAAAAGGAAATTAAAAACAGGTGACTAAACTCACTTTGAAGTTTTCACGACTATGTCTATGATATCACACTTGTTATTAACCACAATCTCAAACAGGTGTTAAACTCATTTTGGAATTTTGACGTCTATGCAGAAGAGTTTACACTTGGTATTGATACACAATGCCCTTTGCTTTGATGCACACCTCACAGTTGGCAATCCACTCCGCGATCGACTGCCGGCAACCAACCCAATAGAATCTCTGCTTGACTTTCTCCAACGTTTTCGTGGCTCCGAGATGACCTCCACTTGGACCATTATGTAGCTCATTCAAAACATCGGAGATTTTCTTCCTTGGGACAACTACCAGCTTCCGAGCACATTGACCATCTTCGCTTTCCCATACTCTATGTAAGCAACCGGATAACAGTTTCAGACTGCTCCACTGTGCCCAATATGACTTGGCAACAGGACTCTCTGCTGACATCTCCTCTCTTGTTGGTCGTTCGTTTTGCTCGATTCCTTGCATCACACGTACCAGATCTGGGTCCTCTAGCTGATGCTTCCTTAATTGATCCATGTTCCATTCGTTCGTACCCAGAAAACATTAAGATTAGAGAACGATTAGAAGCCGATTATAATTCTAATGACCTTCTCTAGGGTAGAAGGTTAGAGAACGATTTGAGAAACAGTCGAGAACTATAGAATTCTCGACAAAAAGGTGACTTAGTTCTCGATATCGAGAAAAAGGTTAGATTTCTAATCGAATGCTAATGTATTTCTATTGTGATTCAAATATGGTCGAATTTACGTTAGTTCTCTAATCGTTCTCGAGTCGATTTCTAGTGTAGTTTTCTAATATTTTTCTCGACTCGAGAATTACACTGGTTTCTAATGTGCAAAACGAAAATTTCTCTAACGTTAGATTCGGTGTTTGCTGGGTAGATGTTATAGTCATCAGCCGCACATCTATAACATCGTCTTTGGCCTCAGCTTTCGAACAATGCTTGCATTCTAGGTTACATGGTCGCCGGGACATTGCATCAGCATTGCCGTGGTTGCTGCCTTTGCGATGCTCTATGGAAAAGTCATAACTTTGTAGTCGCTCTATCCACCGTGCCAATTGACCTTCCGGATTACGGAACTGCAAAAGCCATTTCAACGCTGCATGGTCTGTCCTGACGTGGAATCGCTGTCCATAGAGATACTTGTGGAAATGTTTGATGCACTCCACCAATGCCAGTAGTTCTCTTCGTGTTACACAATAGTTCCTTTCGGGCTTTCCAATTGTGCGGCTATAGTACGCCACTACCTTCTCCTGCCCATCGACAATCTGTGACAAAACTCCTCCAATCGCATAACCACTTGCATCTGTATCCAGAATAAACGTTGAACCTGGGATTGGATACGCTAACATTGGGGCAGTGCACAGCCGTTCCTTCAAGGTTTGGAAAGCCACTTCATGTTCCTTCTTCCAATCAAATGACATATTCTTTCTGGTCAACTCATGAAGGCTACTGGCTACGCTGGCGAAATTCGGTACAAATCGGCGATAATACGTGCACAGTCCAAGGAAACTTCGTAACTCATGCAAATCCTTGGGTCTTGGTCAATCCTTTACTGCATCGATCTTCTCTTTAGCCGTGCAAATTCCCTCCGTAGTAACCTTGTGACCCAAGTAACTTACTTCCTTCTTGACTTAATTTCAGACCGGCACCAGCTATCCTTTGGAAAACTTCCTCCAAGTTCTTAAGGTGTTCCTCAAAGCTTTTTCCCAGCACGATGATATCATCCAGGTACACCAAACATGTTTTCCAATGCAGTCCTTTCAATAATTGATCCATTAGTCTCTCAAAAGTAGCTGGAGCGTTACATAGTCCAAAGGGCATTACCGTAAATTGCCACAGCCCCTCTCCAACGCTGAAGGCTGTCTTTTCCTTATCCTCATCTTTAACCTCCACTTGCCAATAGCCGCTTTTCAAGTCCAGTGTAGAGAACCACTTCGTACCAGATAGTGAGTCCAGAGTATCGTCAATTCTTGGTAGTGGATAGCTGTCCTTTTTCGTTACGTCGTTCCGGTAGTCCACACAGAACCGCATTTTTCCATCCTTTTTCTTCACTAGCACTACCGGTGAGCTCCATGGACTAGCTGATGGTTCGATCACGCCTCTGTCACTCATTTCTTGTATAATTTCTCTTACCACTTGGCGTTTGGCCAATGGAACACTTCGAGGAGCTTGGCGGATTGGTCTCGCGTCACCGGTATCAATGTGATGCTTCACTATATTGTATGTATGTATGTTAAAGTGGCTGCCTCCGCAGTCCACGCGGAGGCTCACGTGGGCCTTAGTTTGGTCCGTTGTGATACCACGAAAGGAGCCCTAATTTCCCTTTCTGTAGATCGACCTGACCCAGCAGAAAGGTCGCATCCCCCAAAAAGTTTTGTAAGAAACCTTCTGACATACGACCTCTCCGCTGGGACGGGTCGAGGCAGGAGGCCCCAAAAACACATAAAAACCTTGAAGGGATCCGTCCGCCCGTCACCCCCATACAAAGTGCAACGTATACGTTGCAACTCTATATGGTGATGACAGACAGACGGATCCCCCAAGGTTCGATGTGTTTAGGGCCGGAGTTCATACACCCATGAAGCTAAACCAGCGCGTTTGCTGATGTAGCGCAGAATATCATCTATATTTGCAGATTCTAGCTCCGCGAGGCATCCAAAGGAGTGTTTGCGGAGATATCGGTACCTGGTTTTCGACAGAGCGGGACAGTGGCATAGATAGTGTTCTACACTTTCTATCTCCTCCTCGTCCCTGCAGCTGCGGCAGAAGTCATTTGTATAGAGGCCCATGAGAGCGCCATGGGTTCCCATAAGACAGTGTCCTGTAAGAAGGCCCACTAGTGGGCTAATGAATTGGCGATTCAGATGAATTACCGATTGCGACCTTTTTTCGTTAAGTTTGGGCCAAATTTGCCTGGACGTTCTGCAAGTCAGTTCCATGGCCCATCTTGCGTCGGCTTGTTCTATGAACCGGGAACGCAGCCCGTGCTTGCATGTATTTAGAGGGGGGCTCACCCAGCTGCCGGAGGTGATTGTATGTAGACAGGTGCCCTTCCTTGCTAGCTCATCGGCAGCGCAGTTACCCGATACAAAACTATGGCCTGGGACCCATATTATACTCAGGCTGCACTTATCGGATAGCTTATTTAGAGCTTCCCTGCACTTAATCGCCACTAGTGACGACGTCTTACTACTTTGCAGGGGTTTTATGGCAGCTTGGCTGTCGGAAAAAATGGAGATAGAGTTAGTCACTGGCAGGTTAGTCAGATAGCGAGCAGCTTCCCAGATAGCTATAAGCTTAGCCTGAAAGACACTGCAGTGGTCTGGAAGGCGTAAGCTCATATTAATGTCGAGCTTACTTGAGAAGATTCCACGGCCGACTTTGTTGTCTAGTTTAGAGCCGTCCGTGAAAACGGAGATTTCTTGACTTCCCGGTTCCACGCAATTTTTCCACTCGCTTCTCTCTGGGATCCACGTTTCGAACTTGTTATCCCAGCAAGGCCGTGGTATTGCGTAGTCCAGCTTTAAGTAAGAGTTGAGGAGTTGCTTCAGAATTTGGGTATGCCCAAACCTGCAGTCCCTCCAGGGTTCTAGTGCGTTGAGCCTAGCTGCGTTGCAACTGGCAGTAAATTTCCCATACAGGTCAGTGGGAAGAAGAAAAAGTATGGTTTCAAGAGCCTTGGTGGAAGTGGAGGGGGGGGCACCGCTAATAAGCATTGCTGCCATCCGTTGCACCTTTGTGGCTTTGGTTTTGTTAGATTCGATCTCGAGAGCCGGCCACCATATGGTGACGGCGTAGAATAGTATAGGTCGCACCACTGCCGTGTAGATCCAGTGGACAATGTGGGGCTGAAGACCCCACTTTTCCGATTGCCGACCTACTGGCGTAGAGCGCCATTGTGGCTTTCCTGGAGCGTTCCTCCATATTACGCCTCCAGTCCAGCCTTTTGTCAAGAATTACGCCAAGGTATTTAACCTCGGTAGAGAGTTTGATCACCCTCCCATTCAGTGATGGGGCGGTGAAATCTGGTATATTGCGTCTGCGGGTGTAGAGCACCATCTCAGTTTTTTCACTGCTGATGCTTAGTCCACATTCCTCAGACCAGGTTTTTGTTAGATTCAGCGCATTTTGCAAGAGTTCGCTAAGCACCGAAGGATGCTTGCCAGTAGCCGTCAGGGCTATGTCGTCTGCATAGGCAATGACCTGGCAGCCGGTGTGCTTTAGTCTAGAAAAAAGAGTGTTCACCGTCAGGTTCCAAAGTAGTGGAGAGAGAACACCCCCTTGGGGGGTTCCTCTGTTGGCATACCTTGTAAGTGAAGAATTGCCCATTTCGGAAATAGTGGTTCTTCTTTGGAGAAGGAGTTCAACGAACTCCACTAGAGGCTCTTCCACTCCCAGCAAACGCAGGGAGCTCGTTACCGCTGTTGGAAGAACGTTGTTCAAAGCCCCTTCTATGTCAAGAAAAATGCCGAGCGGAAACTCCTTGAAAGCAAGTCCCTTCTCTATCCCAGAGGTGATAGCGTGTAGAGCCGTCTCTACGGACTTGCCCTTGGAGTAGGCATGCTGGCTGTTGGAGATTAGTCCTGGATTTGCCGTTCGCCTAATGTAGGCATCTAGCAATCTTTCTAGAATTTTTAGGAGGAAAGAGGTCAGACTTATAGGTCTGAGATCCTTTGGGTTATTGCAGGATGTCCTGCCTCCTTTCGGTATAAAGACTACCTTTGCCTTGGTCCATTCCGTGGGGATATAGGCCAGGTTGAGGCATGCCTTGTAGATTTGAGTTAGCAGCAGACTAATAAGATCGCTCGCTGCTTGTAGTTCGGCGGGAAATATACCATCTAGTCCCGGAGATTTGAAGGGTTCGAAGGACCTGATTGCCCAGTTAACTCCTTTTCTGCTGACTATGTGGTCCAAGGGCCTCGACGGCCTTGGGTTAGATTGCGAGTTCGAGGGTAGGTATGGGTGAGAGGTGCTGCCCGGAAAGTGGGCCGTGACCAGGGTATCCAGGATTTCGGCACTAGATGAGGCCCATTCTCCATCAGCTGTACGAATACAGCTAAGAGGAGTAGGGTTTTTGGAGAGGACCTTACGTAGGCGATTTGCCTCCGAGACTTCCTCAATATTGCTTGTGAAGTTTTACCAGGAATCCCTTTTGGCTCTCCTGGTTAACTTCTTAAAAGATTTTAAGGCGTCCCTGTAGGGGGACCAGATCCCTGTCTGCTTTGCCTGATTAAAGAGTTTTCTGCTGTTCTTCCTTTGCTCGGAGATTTCAGGGGTCCACCAGTACGGTTTCTTTCTACCCCTTTTTTTAATCTCCGGGCAGGCTGCTATGAAGGCAGCGTTACAAGAATTGGTGACAAGATCTACTGCTTCGTCTATCTTAGACGGTGAGTCTAGCTCACCGAGAGAAGCAAACGATATGTCTGAGAGAGGCGCTTCATCAGATCTTATCGGTAGGCAAGACCTACCGTGAGAAGCGTTTTCTTGGAGGGTAGAGGACAGGACCACTTTGTAAAGGTCCCAGTCCGTACGTCTCCTGTTCCTGTAAATCGCCATAGGCGGAGGTCGCAGAAGCAGATTAAAAGTTACGTACATATGGTCAGAGTAGGAGTTATCATCGGAAACTTTCCATTCCTTAACTAAGTCAGAGAAAGGTCCTGAAACCAGAGTAATGTCTAGAACTTCCCTCCTATTCGAGGTGACAAAAGTTACAGATACAGAGGTTGTTTTCTATGATAAATCAAAAAGAGACTCACCCCTTGTATTTGTGTCGGTTGAGCCCCATGCGAGGTGGTGCGCGTTGGCGTCGGCTCCAATGACTATCGGAAGCCCCTTGAGTTGGGCCTCCTTTACCGCCTTGCTGAGCCTATCCTGTGCAGAGATGGGGCGATCGTGCGCAAAGTATGCGGACATCAGCCAGAGGGTATAGTCCTGCCGCTCGAGGCTAATACAGGTGAAGTCATCATCGCTAAAAGGAGATAGTAGAAAATAAGAAAGAGTTTTTCTGATAAGAATACATGATCTGAGTCTACCTTTTGCAGGTGGCGTCACCAGCTGGTACTCATCGGTATTCAGCCCACAGACCCTGGTACCGACGACCCATGGCTCTTGGACTAGAACGACCGCCTCCGATGTTTTGCAGAGGCGTAAGATTAGCGCAGCGGAGGCTGCCTTAGAGTGATGCAGGTTAATTTGCAGTATCCGGACCATTAGGACCGTTCTGAAAACTCAGCATCGACGTCCATCTCCCCCTGCTCCGTCCGGCCGATGCCACCTCAACGATTGTATCGTCGAAGCCAAAATCTGACTGGTCGGATTCCAGGAGGAGGTGTTCGTCCATGCTGGTAGAGAACTGCCCTGCCAGCTCAGATACCGAGAGTGTATCACTCTCGGACTCTGGAGCGCTACGTGCTAGTTCGATATCGACCTCATCTACACTCGAGATGTTGCGTGGGGTCGTGAGATTTGCTGCGGTGGAGGTGGGTACACTCGAGGCGCTGCCCACCTCCTCCAAATTCATCGGAGCCGACTCGATGGAGGTAGCTGCTGCCTCAGAGTCCAGCGTAACAAGTGCACTCAAGGTGTTTCCTGCCATCACATCACTCTGAAGCTCGGGCTTCGTCTCCATCTCCTCCGGCTCCTCTCTCTGGGTACCATCCCGCTTGACTTTCAACGTGATGGAGTAGAAGCCGTAGCTTAACCCTCCAACACATTTAGCAAGCCAAGGGAGAGACGCCTCGTTAATGACGAAACCGACCTGGTTTGGAGCCATCCTTGTCAAATATGGTACTTTAGTAGAAGTTGTACTTTAGTAGAAGTTGTTTTGCCTTACTCTGGTGGTCTTCTTCGAGATGCGCCCGTATCAACAGTCAGTAAACGCTCCTTTCCATCCACGAGTCCTCCAACAGTAACATTACTCGACTTCCTTCCGATCTGTAAGACAGAGACTATGGGGCATCCAATTGCGGGAGCCAGCCTACGCCCCTTGCGGCTGACTCTCTTTAGTTTAACGGTTGGTTAGATTGGCAGACTTGCTCATCTCCTTCAGCCTTCCGCTTACGTCCGCTTGCATTATTGGAATTATTGAAGCCAGATCCAGATCCACAATAACGTGCAATATGACCAGGTTTTCCGCACTTGAAGCACTTAATAACCCCTTCATTTTTCTGTTGCTTCCCGTTTAGTGCTTCTAGGATTTTGTCAATTTTTTCGGCCCAGTCTGGCGTCTCCACTTCCACACGGTGAGCTTTGTACGTGGGTTTACTCAAAAGCGAGGCTGTTTCTTGTATTAGAGCATGTGATACCGTCTCCGCAAATGATCTCTTTGGATTGGCATATGTGGCTCGCTTTGTCTACACAT
This sequence comes from Campiglossa producta, assembly GCA_964058755.1. NCBI lineage: Eukaryota > Metazoa > Arthropoda > Insecta > Diptera > Tephritidae > Campiglossa > Campiglossa producta. The sequence goes on along the minus strand of CAXKVI010000002.1, from coordinate 109,321,606 downwards.
CACGTATTCCATTTATGAAGCTTTAGATTTTTACCCTTTCGATGTATTCCACGGGTGCGTCTGCGTTTGCCAGATGGGCTAACCTCTCGATATCTGATGCAAACTCCTGCAATGTCTCATTAGTCTTCTGGAAGCGATTCTGTAGCTCTATTTGATGTATCTGTCTCCTATGCTCGCTGCCGTAACGTCTTTCAACGGCTCCCATCAACGCTTCATAGTTGTTTCTTTCAGCGTCCGGAATAGTCTGTAAGATTTCGGCTGCAGGTCCTTTCAATGACACAAATAAAGCAGCGACCCAGTTGTTCACAACTGCTGTCTTCTCAAATTGTAGCTTAAAGACCTGGAAAGGAACAGAACCGTCAAATGATGGGGTTTTTACCTTGGGTGCGCTTGTTGAAACACTTGGACGACTCAGCTGCAACTCCTGGATACGACTTCTTAACGCATCCACCTCGGCCTCGACTTTCTCCTCAAGCTGCATTATTTTCCTGTCCTGCATATTTAGCTGTGCTGACATACGTTCCTCCTGTACCTCCAGCTGAGATGACATATAAGCCTTATGTTCTTCCAATTGCGAGGAGATCTGTGATGATACCTGTGCCGAAATTTGCGACGACATTCGTGTCTCCTGCTCTTCCAAGCGAGACGTAATGCGAGAACATTCGCCACAATAATGAAATATACGCGGACTTCAAAATTTTTTTGAAAATGAAAATTGAGACAAAGAATTAAAATCTTCGAACAGTGTTTTTAACAGATGATCGGTATATTCACAATAGATAGTTTTTCTGTCAAACATTCCCGACTTGTAGATATTAACAATGATAGCAACATAAACAAATTTTGAAATAATATGATATTATTCATTTCATAACATAAATTGAAAATTTGGAATTAAAAATCGCGCTATTTTTTAACCAAATTTTCCCCTGCGGCGCTTTTTTAAAGAAATTTTAAATGCATATGATATATTTAACTTTATAAGATAAATTGAAAATTTAGAATTAAAAATCGCGCGATTTTTTATTCCAAATTTTCAACTGCAACGTTTTTTTCAAGACGTTTTAAATTCATATGAAATATATGATTTTTTATCCCAAATTTTCGCCTGCGGCGCTATTTTCAAGATATTTTAAATGCATATGATAAAATTAACTTTATTAACTTTATAACATAAATTGAAAATTTGGAATCAAAAATCGCACGATTTTGGTAATAACAAACAAACCACCCAAAGGAAGTATATGATTTGGTTCAGTCGTTTTCGAGTTTTAGCGTGACGATTGAAAACCATTTTTACCACGCTTTTATTAGCTTCACTTGTATGTTTGCTTGATTGTTTGTTTGTTTGTTTGTTTGATTGCTTGCATGTATGTGACTCTCGTTCGGTCTAAGCCCCATTGGCCCAAAAACCGTAAAATGTCCCTACAATATGGGTACCAAACGAAAGGGGAAGGCCCCAGGTTTCATTTGGACATCGATATATTTCGATAAATTTATCAATAACTGAGTTGTCGGTCAAAATATGATTGCCCAAAAATCTAAAAAATTCCCTACAATATGGGTGTCAAACGAAAGGGGAAGGCCCCAGGTCTCATTTGGACATCGATATATTTCGATAAAATTATCGATAACTGAGTTATCGGTCAAAATGTGATTGCCCAAAAACCTTAATATTTCCCTACAATATGGGTACCAAACGAAAGAGGAAGGTTCCAGGTTTCATTTGGACATCGACATATTTCGATAAATTTGTCGATAACTGAGTTATCGGTCAAAATGTGAATGCCCAAAAACCTTAACATTTGCCTACAATATGGGTACCAAAAGAAAGGGGAAGGCCCCAGGTTTCATTTGGACATCGACATATTTCGATAAATTTGTAGATAACTGAGTTATCGGTCAAAATATGATTGCTTAAAAACCTAAAAAATTCCCTACAATATGGGTTTCAAATGAAAGGGGAAGGCCCAAGGTTTCATTTGGACATCAACATTGTGAGGACCAAATAAATGAATATTAATTTAGCCCACACAAAATAACCGCATACCATACCAAAAACAACCATCAGTACAGCCAACCTAGCAACACAACAAACTTCAGCAACACAGCCAACATAGCAACACACCCAACACAACAAACTTCAGCAACACAGCCAACCTAGCAACAGAACCAACACAAGAAACCTCAGCAAACCTAGCAACATAACCATGGCAACCATTTGAGCTAGCAACACCACCCGACAGCTACAAAAGAAGCGACACCGCAGCACAGGAGTCAGTCAGCACGGAGCTGCGGGAGCGACAACATCTACGCTGGAAGGTGATGCCTAGTAAATGGGAGCTTACCAATACTAGACGTTACAAGGCAGAGTAGACACGGACTAAGTGTAACTGAGGTGTTGTGATTTACCCCGCCCATTAAGGCCGTGATAACCTGTTCTGCCGCGGTTAACCGTGAATACGCAGTTTATCATCACGAGTGAAGCGCGAACGCGAGTACAGTTGTGACGGCAGAGCAGCGAAACGTCGACAGAGGAACGTCACCGCAAGTAGCGCGTGAGAACGCCAGCAGAGGTAGTCAGCGCGGCCCGTCAACGCCGACAGAGCAGCCTCACCGCAACTGACGTGTCAGAACGCCGGCAGAGCTACACCACCACAGCTAACGCGCCAGAACGCCAGCAGATATACGCTGGCGCGAGCAACGAAACGTTGACAGAGTAACGCCACCGCAGGTAACGCGGCACAACGCCAACAGAGGCGCGCCGACGCCAGCAGCATAAAGCCACGCTAACAAGAGGGATAACGGGACACGGCGAACCGTTACCGGCCCGTTATCACGCCAGACATCGAAGCACCAAGCCAACAGTACCTGTACCGAAGGCAAAAAATTGAATTATTTGAAATTATATAATTGAATTATAGTTAAGTAATTTTTAATAAAGTTGAGAATACGACTTGCAAAAGGGCCCCAAAGTATAAATTTATTGTACAAGGACCCTGGAAACGGCGAGTATACCCAAGCATTTGATTAGAAGCATAGGGGCAGGGAAAAGCTTCGTTACAATTGGCGCCCGAGCAGGGACCCTGCAAGTCGTACATTACTAGTCAGACGGAAAATTGCTGATAATAACCTACAGAATGAGTGAGCCACTTGATATAACTTGGCTGGAGTGTGTCTCCAAAGAACGACTGGTATCCATTGCGCAAGAGCTGAGTCTCGAGCATACAGGCACCGCACGTGAGATCCTCAAGCGGATAGGGACATTGGCTTCCAAAGCGTCCACTGACAAGGAGCTACACGAAAAATTTCGGTTAATGGAGACCACATACGAGACCACAGAGGACACGTCAGGCGATGATAATGAACGGAAGACACCGACTCCCCCGGACCTCGGTGAGGGAGCCGGTAACACACCTCAAGGACCACCGGAGAGGAGTTTTTCGACGATCCCAACGCAGAACACGGAACCCCCGCATCAGTACCCACCATCAGCAAATGCCGCGAGAGCCCACGGCGATCAAGTATCGGGCCTGGTAATCGCACCTGTTATCGATCAGGTAAGGAAGTGGTCAGTAAAGTACGATGTTGGACGGGACCCCCTAGCATTCGGAGAACGGCTGGAAGAATTGGCCGAAGTATACATGGTAAACCGAGACATCCTCCCAAAACCTATGCCCGAATTACTGTGTAACACCGCCCTCCAGTGGTATCGCCACAACAACGAGCACTGGAGCAACTGGGCGGCTTTCAAGCGAGACTTCCTACGATTTTTCTTACCGGCCAGATATTTCGACAGTCTAGAAGACGACATACGACAGCAAAGACAACACCGCGAGAAAAATATAAGGATTACGTTTTGGCAATCTAAAACTTAATGCGGCACGCCGGGTACAATAGCGAGCAACGGCTGGAGAGGATATTTCACAACAGCCATTCCGACTACCTACTGTATATCCGTAGACGAGATTTTAGTAGTTTAACGGGACTCCTCACCCTCGCTGAGGACTATTAAGGAATTTACGAGGGACACCGACGCACGTCAGAATTACCACGAAGCGAAATGACGCGACACGAAGTAGGCGAGAAAGCAACGGTTCCAAGAACGAGCCAGTCGCCCCTCCAGCAGCCACCACGAGATACAACTCCGGACACCCAGCGTCACCGCCCAGCTAGGACATCTAACAACGGGTGCAGGAGGTGTGGCCAGGAAGGACACTATGCTGATAGGTGCCAAAATCCGAAAAAATTATTCGGTTGGGAGTGCGGTCGGCCAGATCTACGAAAGCTGCCGTCGACGTTCGGGAAACGAAAGGGGGAGTCACCAAGGACAAGGCGCGGTGAACCCACAGAACCCAGCGCCGAAGTACCAGTAACCATGCGTCAGGATCGTGGCCGCCTCTACGCCCTCGTTCAACTTGGTGGGCAGCCAGCAGAGGCCATCATCGACACCGGAGCCTTCCGAAGTTTTGTATCAACCGTAGTAGCAGAGCGCATGGTAAGATGAGGAGGCGGAGAAAGAGTAGCCGCAGCCCTTCAAATAACTACACAGAGGCAAAGGTACCTAATAAAATAGAACAAAAATTATAAGATATCTGTATAGTTTTTCTTCAAGAAGATGTGCTTGTGATTGTAGAGACAGTCTTTTTAATGTTATTAAGAAGATTTTCTTTTTAATATTTTAAATGAAAAATTAAAATGATATCGCCCTCACCGAGAATCGAACTTACAATTTTCGGAATGATAAACCCAGCTGTTAACCATCAGGCCATCGCTCACTTTTGATTGCCAGTGTCTAATTACTGATATGTGTACAGTTGTTAATATTTTCAAAGGAAAATCACATAAATATAATTGAGAAGATTTCTTTTTAACATTTCAAATTAGGAAAAAAAGAGAGGGAACGAACTTACAATTTTTGGAATGCTAAACGCAGCTGCTTACCATCCGGCCATCGTGTACTAATGGTTGCCAGCGACTAAATACAGCTTTGTTTTAAATGTATAGTTTTTTAATAAGAATTTCTTAGTAAAACCATAGAGATTTCCCTATAGTTTTTTCTTCGTTTCCACCGTTGCCCAATTTGCCCAAAAACTAATCACGAAGACAATCTTATTAATTTTATTACGCATTTTTGGCTCTGTGTATGGCCGACGGTACCAGCAGCGAAATTCTCGACGCCATAAAGACCGAAGTACGCCTCGGGAAGTCATTCCACCGCACCATTCTACACTTAATGCCGGTGCCATTGATGACATTATAATCGGCCTAGACACCCTAGGCGGCATGGGAGCCACAGTATCCTGTGGAGGAAGCCGCATAGTTTTAGCCGACCCATTTGGTGAAAACGAAGTCATACCACGTGCAACCGTACCACAAGCGGCGGAAGATAGAGAAGAACCCGTTACAATTGGTGTTCCACCCAAGAAGAGCGGAAAGAAACGCACACGAGTAACAAGGGGAAGCCAAACTAGAGGTGAGAAGAGCGACAGAGCAACTCCGGACAACTTCATCACACAAACCACCGAGAACGGGAGCAGCTCAAACTGCCGCCCCAACAACAACCTGGGCCGATTGATAAAGTCAACACGCTCAGTTTCCAGCAATGAAAATAACTGCGTCACCTTCGAGTCTTCTGAGACATGGCAAATGTTATCAGAAAACCCAAACCACCAAACACCACTCAGACAACGGAGTAGCTCTAACCAGATCCGGGATGTGCACCAAAACGACTGTGCGACGGCTTTCATCACACCCCCCAAACATGGTAATGCTGTCGGGGGCAAACATAGCGAACATCAAGGCGAAGCAGACCTTATACGGGAGTTCCTGGCTGAAGAACTCAATAAGTTCGAGAAGATGACCGGGGTGACTAACGTAGCCGAGCATAGGATCAATATGACAGACGACCGCCCCATAAAACAGCGGTTCTTTCCACGCAATCCAGCCATGCAGAGCATCATAAGTGAGATCGACGAGCTCCTGGCGAAGGGGTGCATCGAGCCATCTCGCAGCCCACACCGACGCATACCCCTTGCCAAGGATACAGCACATTTTAGACAAGTTACGGACGGCGAAGTTCATAAGTAGTCTAGATCTCAAGAACGGCTACTGGCAGATACCTCTGGAACCAAACAGTCGGCCATACACAGCTTTCACGGTATCCGGGCGTCTATTCCAATGGCGCTTTATGCCCTTTGGGTTGCACTCCGCACCGGCAACTTTCCAGAGAGCGCTCTACCAGGTCATAGGCCCAGAGATGGATAAGGAGGGACAACTGAAACCAGCCGGAAAAATGCTCTCGCAGGTAGCACAGGAACCCTTCGCCACGGTCTGCGTCGACTTCATTGGACCCCTACCACGCTCCACACACAGTAACACCATGCTATTGGTGTTCTTCGACCGGTTCAGCAAGTGGGTAGAGTTAATCCCGATGAGACGAGCTACGACCGAAGGCCTTCGCCGCTTCGGAACGCGCTAACCGGACCGTCAAAAGGGTCATAGCGCAACTCACCAAATCGAGACACCAGCGATGGGACGACCTCCTTCCGGAAATCGAGCTAGCCATAAACACCAGCGTTATAGCCTCAACCGGGTATAGTCCGGCCTTCTTGGTACAAGGGCGTGAACCACGACTACCGGGGGCACTCTACGACGAGATAAACATCGGAACTGCTACGAGCCCCACTACGACGAAGGAGAGATCCAACCGGATGCAGGAGGCATTCACAATAGTAAGGCAGAATATGGAACGGGCGGCTACAGACCAAGCGCGACATTATAACCTTCGGCGGAGGAAATGGACCCCCGAAGTAGGCGAACTAGTCCTTGCAAAGGAACACCACCTATCGAAGGCAGCAAAACTGGCACCGAAATACGACGGTCCGTACCAAATATTGAGGTACGTGTCACCAGTCATCGTCCAGCTAAGAAAAGTCAACGGAGGGAAGGAGAAAACGGCGAACATAGGGGAATTAAAAACATACCACGCGCCCGAGACCGCAGAAATATAAAGAAAAAAAAAATAATAATAATAATAAAATTTTAAAGAATGACTCAGCAGCCAGCGACACAGGTCATTCTATCCCTGATCATCGGAGTGACAACACCTATCGTGATTAAAAACCAAGTGTAATAAAAATTATCAATCTTACAATGGAGAGCAACAATAAATGGCTTCAAAGTGTGAAACGCGTACGTGAGCGCATGAAAGAGGAAGAGGCGAAACGGCTTAGGGCCATGATGCCAGGTCTGGTTGGCGAAGCCACCCGGGATGCCAATTCTGCTCCACCGCGCACGCAGCTGGACCCCACGTCGAATTGACGCACCCAACCATACCGTACGGAGGAACGCCGCGCATGCTATAGCCCCAAGACGCGCGTCAGCACCAGGGACGACCGCAGGGAATGCCAGCGCAACCCTCAAACGCGCAACCGCAATGCGTGCAATCCTACCAGTCAGCGGCGTCAGCGTCGCACTCATAGCTACGTCATCAGCTACCACCGTAGCCACCACTGTAAGCAGCACACGTGCAAAAGTGGAGATGGAGTATGGAAAACAAGATACCGTACTAAGCCCATTTGTTGTTTGGCAGCTAAACCAACCTGGCAATAAGGAGGAACATTACCAACGCATCCATCGGTCGGTACGGAAAACCGATTTATTCGGTAAACGCGTGATACTCGCACCACACAATATAGCTAACCACTGGTACCTCCTCGGACTGGCAAGCCAAGAAGTCACCCACCACGTCGTAGACATCGAATGCTGGCACCAACGGTACGTGTAGACAGCCGACTCGAGGGTCAAGGGAAGGGCACCACACGCAACCAAGGCATGGGTCGAGTTCCTTACGTGGGAGTACTAGCAACGGTACGGAGAGGAAAACTTTAAAGCACAGGAGGTACAACTAGGAGTACCGCAACAAGAGAACGACGATGACTGCGGGGTATACGTGGTGGCCACCATTGAGAGGGTACTGCGGTACGTTGGCAACAAAGAAGGGCGCCTGGGCTAGATTGTGAGGACCAAATAAATGAACATTAATTTGGGCCACACAAAATAACCGCATACCATACCAACAACCACCACCAGTACAGCCAACCCAGCAACACAACGATATAGATAAATTTATGTGAATACTTTTTATTATGAAATTCTTATTAATTTAATTTTTGACCCATTTTTTAGCTATTCTTCTATTTTTGTCTAGTGTGCATTGACTGCTTTGAAAAACTGCATGTCGAACAGCGTAATCGAATTGGGTAATTTTTGGAGGTGTCTACACACTAAACTCCTCGTGGAAGTTTACCGAATCTGTGTAAACTTCGTTCCATGAAAATTTTGACAGTTCATTTACGCATTCGGCAATTTTCTACGTTTACACGCATTACGCGGTGTGCCTATGGTTACATGAATAAAATTATTCTTTTTTAAGCCTTATAAAGCACATTATCTTTCCTTTGTGCAACAGTGGCTGCGGCTAAATGTAAGCGCATGAAATATTCGAAATTTCGATGCTGTTTATGGCGCTGAAAACGCATTATAGCATGCGCATTATAGCATATGTACGAAATATTCAGATAGCAATAAGGAAGATAGGCCGATAAATTTCAAAACCCCAGCTCAATGGGAAGTTAGTTCAAAATCCAAAGCAAAATCTCTGGAAATGAAACTTTTCAAATATCACTATCCGTGCGCCACCTATCGGAATTATTTTTTTCTTATACTGCGTGGGGCCAGAAAACTAAACGACGATGAAAATTTCAAGATTCTACCTCAACGGGAAGTTCGTTGAAAAACAAATTAATCGACACAGAAAACAGAACTTCGCATGTCTTAAATAGAACGACTCACGCGCCACCTAGCGGGTCCAATTTTCTTTTGAACATTTGGAAATTGATTAAGTAATACACACGCTAAATATCAGCTAAATCGGTCCATAATTAGGATTTTCAGCTTTTATTACCCCGATCTCAGCTCCACCTAGCGGAATTTTTTTTAGGAAAATATTTCTTTTCATAGTAGTAATACTTGTTCCGAATTTCAGCCAAATCGGACCATAAATGCGATTTTTGAAAATATAGCGACCCACGCGGCACCTATCGGATTTTTTTTTTTTTCATAATATTGCATTGGCATCGCGACCTGAACTGTAGTGAAAATTTCAAGACCCTAGCACAACAGGAAGTTGGTTCAAAATCGAATGCAAAAATCCGGGCACAAGAACGACGAAAGCGACCTAATAAAAACATTTTAATAAAAATAAATATAGTTTAAAAAGCGAAAACACACGCCTTTAAAGAATGTTGCACTAAAAAGGTAAAAATAAATTAAATAAAAAACGAAGATTATGGAACAAAGCGGACCACGCTTTTTCCACAATACTAATGTGTAGGGGTTTTAAAATTATTTTCAACTTTTTAGTTCAATACCCTCTAAAAGCGTGAGTTTTAGTTTTTTTATTTTTATTTATTTACTTAAAGCTTGGTATTGTCTTCGCGTGAAAACTTCTCTACCGCCTATAAACTATTTCAATGCTTGGAGTGTTCCTATTTTCTTTACGTAATAAAAATGTTGACAACGTCTGTGAAATATTGAAATTGTAATCTGAAATAGTTTCAACTAAAGTGCATAAATTGATGACATTTTGTCATTGTTAATCTAAAACCTAACTGGTTTGCATGTTCTAAGAACAACCTGCGGGTTGGGGTTCTAGAATATGCCCGCGGTAGGTATGCCTGTCGTAAAAGGCGACTAGAATCCAAAGAGAGGACAACTCAATAAAACCCGTAATCCCGAGTGTGATCCGTACCGTGCTCATGGGGTGAATGGCACTACGTTAGTGTGTTTATAACGGTGGCCTCCAGATACCTGGCGCCCTCTGGGTGTAATCAGTCTTACTGGCATATCGGGGGCTATGTCTCAGCTGACCTTCTTTCCCCTACACTCGTGGGAATTATATGTACCAATTAAGTGAGAAAAACTATACTACAGATCATGATAAAGTTGAACTGCTTTCAAATGATCAGGCCTTTCGGTTGAGACCTAATCAAAAGCTAAAGCCGCAGGCATGGCGGGGCTGAATAAGCCGCCCCCATGATACTAAAAATGCTGGAACACGGAAGCACTTGAATGGTACCGCTCGTAAGCGTCTTAAAAACTCCTGGCTAAGGGTATGAAATACGAAACCGCCTTAACAATTGCCAAACAGCCCAAAGGGCCGGCACAAAGGGAGTCGACCAATAAAAGAGGGCGATCCAATAGTACGACCCCACCAAATTTTCAAAAGAGGACAAGGCAGATGCCCCCTCTTGATGGCGAGGCAGCCACTGTCTTAGTAACCGTGGCTCATCCTGACGGTGTGTCATCAGGATCTTTTAGAGATGCCCTGACCACTATTAAGCTGGGCATAATCCCACAGGATTATCCTAGTACCATCTGGCCTTCTGAACAACTGAAGATCATAAGGAGGACCATTTTGAATGAAGTTTTGAAACTTCAAGTTGGCACTATTAGTCCCCGCTTCACGGGGTGCGCGATTCGCCAAGGATGGCTTTCAATTGTCTGCAGTGATTCTAATACTGCAGAGTGGTTAAAAGACATCGTCCCAAAACTAACTCCTTGGAAGGGGGCGAAACTGAAGGTAGTCTCGGATGCGGAAGTACCCCGTCGAATTATCTTTGTCGGGTATTTTAAAAAGGACGATTGTCCCTCAAACGAGCATATCCTCAGAGTTATTTCTGTTCAAAACCCGGCCCTAGACACCAGATACTGGAGAATCCTCAATCGGACAAGCAGGGCCACAGTGGCGGAAATCGCAATAGCTGTATATCCGATGTCAGTTGAAACAATCCGTTAGCATAATTATATGATCAGTTTGGCGTATGCCAAAATGAAACTGCGACTTAAAGCCAAACCGCCTCTGCCCCGTGTAGCTGATGAAGCCAGCGGCAGTGATAAAAATGTTGCGGTAGAAAAGTAGGCTGTAGAACAAACAGCCTGCAGCTCAAAATCGGCAGAGGTGACGCAAGGTTTGGAGGATGTACACACTAAGCTTCAGCTGGAATCCACATCAGAAGATACGATTATCGAGACTCCACCGCCCTCTCAAAGCCGACAAACAAATCAATTACGTAGTGACAACTCTAGACCCGCAGTCGACAAAAAAACGGTCAGGCATCTAATGGGGATGCTTTGATAAGCGGCAACCTAAAGTTATCGGTGGCGGATAGGGACTGCAAACCATCTTTATAATGTCAGCCCTCCGAGCAAACACTCGCAGTTCTAGGCGTCTAAAATGTCTCTAGGTGAATCTTCACCATGCCAAGGCAGCTTCGGATGTTCTAGCAGAAGCTTCAGCAGAGAAGGTCTGAGAGTGGCCTTCTCTCAAATACTCCAAGGGCCATCTCATCTTCTCTTGACATTGTGCATGAATCTGAGCCATACACCAGAACAGGTATGATGAGAGACTTATAGAGCGTGATCTTTGTTCTTCGAGAGAGGACTTTACTTCTCAATTGCCTACTCAGTCCAAAGTAGCACTTGTTGGCAAGGGTGATTCTCCGCTGGATTTCTAGACTGATATTATTTTCGGTGTTAACACTGGTTCCCAAATAGACGAGATCCCTAACAGTTTCCCTAACAGTTCAAACAGTTTCAAGTTTTGTAACTATCAACAGTGACATGGCTGCCAAGGAGCAGGTGCGCCGATTCTTTCTTTGATGACAGCAAATACCTTCCTCTTGTCCTCGTTGACCGCAAGACCCACTTTTTTCGCTTCCTTATCCAGTCCAAACAAGGCAGCGCTTACGGCGCGGTTGTTAAGGCCACACGGAGGGAAATCTATGGATGGAACATCCATAATTATTGATATCACATTAAATAAAAATTGATAATTCTGTCCCATCAATGAATATGGATGTTTCATCAATGCTTTTTTAATAAATCACTATTGAAATGTTATCCATATAAACTATTGATAAATTCTAAATAGTTTAAAAAAACAAAATTTTATAAAATTTAACATCTGGTTTCAGTAAGATTCGAACCCTGCTCCTCTGGCACGTTAGCCCAGTATTCTACCATTCGGCTACGGCATTTTATAAAATTTTTAGGAAAATGTTCAATCATAAGAAATTCAAAAAATTTTGAATTAAAAAAAAAAAGCTCCAACAAGTTGTAATATTGTTAGAAAATCCATAGTAAAAATTGTTGCACTATTATGATTATGCGTCACAGAAAAATTTACATTTCGCCAATATGTATTAATGCGCTGTCTCTACCATTATTACTATGCAGTAAATATGGATATGGATATACCGACAATAGAAATTCATATCACGACCATATATATTGACGCGCCGTTCAAATATATTAGCATTCTATCCATAAATATAGAAAATAGTACATAATTTCAAAATGGTTGACATGTCATTTTACTTTTTATTAGAAGCAAATAATCTTTGATAACTCGCTCATTCTGAATGAATATTGCATCAAACTCGTCGCTATCAATAGCGTTATTGTCACAACATTCAATGCATTTCTCTCAGTGCAATGATATCAATATCATCGGCTTACGCCAGCAATTGCACGCTCTTGTAAAAGATTGTACTATTGCGGTTTAGCTCTGCTGCTCGAAATATCTTCCAGCATCAGGTTGAAGAAATCGCACGAAAGGGAGTCGCCCTCACAAAAATGATAAGATATCTGTATAGTTTTTCTTCAAGAAGATGTGCTTCTTATTATTGTAGAGACAGTCTTTTTAATGTTATTAAGAAGATTTTCTTTTTAATATTTTAAATGAAAAATAAAATGATATCGCCCTCACCGAGAATCGAACTTACACTTTTCGGAATGATATATCGTTTATAAACCCACACAGAGCCAAAAATGCCTAATAAAATTAATAAGATTGTCTTCATGATCAGTTTTAGGGCAAAGGGGTAGTCGCAACGGTGGAAACGAAGAAAAAACTATAGGGAAATCTCTCTGGTTTTAAGAAGAAATTCTTATTAAAAAAAACTATACACAGCTAAAAATTTGAACCTAAATTTTAAACTTTTTTGGACTACATATATGACCAAACCAAATTTGGATTCAAATTCAATATAGACCAGTTTTCATGAAAATTGGCTAAATGAATCGGGTTTCAATTATAAACAAGAAATGTTTTAACAATTTTTTAAAGATGAAATAAATTTTTTGTCCGTTGGCGGGAATTCGAACCAAGACTCCCCGCATCATGCCCGTCTGCTCTACCACTGAGCTACATCGCACACATAAATGTTGTTGGCAAAATTCAATCTTGAATAAGCTTTCAAAAATAAATTTGAATGTTCAAACACAAAAGTTTACATTTTAGACCGAAAAGTTTTAAGAATAAAATAAAACTAAAAAAATGTGGCAGCTGGCAGGATTCAAACGAAAACGCTCAGGAGTCACAGCCGACTGCTCTACCGCTGAGCTATGACGCACATGAAAATCTTGTGGGCAAAATTCAATTATATTCAAACAAAACAAAAATAAAAAATTTAGACTGCTTTTTCATTTAGATTTTAAATCGAAACCAAAAGAAATTGAAAATCTTTGTAGGTATTTGGACGGTTTGAAATATTGTACAAAAAGGTTTGAAAAATTGATTAAACTTTATACGGGTTTAAAATTTAGGTTCATTTTTTTAGCCGTGTACATTTAGTACAAAGCTGCAATTTGACGCTGGCAATTATTAGTATACGATGGCCGGATGGTTAGCAGCTGGGTTTAGCATTCGAAAAATTGTAAGTTCGATTCTCTCTCTTTTTTTCCTAATTAGAAATGTTAAAAAGAAATCTTCTCAATTATATTTATGTGATTTTCCTTTGAAACATTAACATTATACATATATCAGTAATTAGACGCTAGCAATCAAAAGTGAGCGATGGCCTGATGGTTAACAGCTGTGTTTATCATTCCGAAAATTATAAGTTCGATTCTCGTTGAGGGCGATATCATTTTATTTTTCATTTAAAATATTAAAAAGAAAATCTTCTTAATAACATTAAAAAGACTGTCTCTACAATAATAAGAAGCACATCTTCTTGAAGAAAATCTATAGAGATATCTTATGACTTTTGTTCTATTTTAATAGGCATTGTTGGCTCTGTGCAGCTGTTAACCATCAGACCATCGCTCACTTTTGATTGCCAGCGTCTCAAAGGAAAAAACCGACCGGTTTCTGAAACCTGACTTTGACCAGCTATTGTTCAGCTATGGTTTGAACCACCCCTACATATTATACGTCGTTGGAAGCGTATTTTGATCTATCCAACGAGGTATTGCTTACGTCCATCGCTTTTGTAACATTGGCGAAAATAATTTTTATATGAAGTGATACTTGAAAAAGTGGAGTGGAGCGGAGTGTAATGGAGTGTGGTTGTTAAGTGTGTGCACTCTGGGCAACGGGAGCTACCTAGGCTCGCGGCAGAAAGAGATGGAGCTCCGGTGGGGCCACTCTGACATACTTGATTTAAGGGCTCACCGAGGTTTTTGCGTAGCGTCTGTTCACCATGAGGTGCGGCTGCAAGCGGGCGTCTGTCTTGAAGCAAGCGGCTCGCTGTATAAATGTGTAAATATTTTCCAAAAACCCCGAAACGGGCTGTGCGCTGGGTTTGGGACCCGCCACGTAAAAAACTTAATTCCAATGAAAACAAAATCAAAGCCTCGGATGAGAACCCCCTTTAATGTTGACGACCCGGCAAAACGAATAAGGCATAATGATTTGGATATTAGGGCATGTACCGGGAATGTCCGGACCCTTTCAAGGGACGGTGCCGCTGCCCGACTGGTTGATGTCCTCGTAGGCGCAAAGGCCGACATCACCGCCCTGCAGGAAATGCGATGGACGGGGCAAGGAAAGACGACCATCGGTCCTTGTGACGTATACTACAGTGGCCAGACACGCGGCAAAGCGCGTGGTGTAGGATTCGTGGTGGGAAAGAGACTTCGCCGCCAAGTATTAGCGTTCACTCCTGTGGACGAGCGTCTCGCTGCGATCCGCATCAAGGCGAGGTTTTTCAACATAACATTTATCTGCGCCTATGCGCCGACTGAGGAGACGGACGACGCAGAGAAGGACTCCTTCTACGATAAACTTGAACAGACTTATGATCGCTGCCCACAGCATGATATCAAAATCGTGCTCGGCGACTTTAATGCCAAGGTGGGCAAGGAAGGAGTCTTTGGTCCCACAGTTGGAAAATTCAGTCTCCACGATATAACATCCCACAACGGCACTAGGTTGATTGACTTCGCCGCTGCTCGCAATATGGTCATCAGTAGTACCAGGTTCCAGCATAAGCGAATACACCAAGCCACATGGCTGTCCCCTGATCAAAGAACTAGAAACCAGATTGATCATGTCTTGATTGACGGCAGACATAGCTCCACCGTTCTGGACGTGCGTACACTGCGTGGTCCCAATATTGACTCTGACCATTATCTTGTCGCAGCCAAGATACGCACACGCCTCTGTGCAACGAAGAAAGTGCGCACAGTAACGGAAGGAAAGTTTGACGTCGAGAAGCTGTGCATGACACAGACAGCTGATAATTTCACAACTCGACTCTCACACCTGCTAGCAGAGGGCAATCCCCGACCTAACGATGTAACCGAGCAATGGAAGCATATCTCTCACTCATTGCGTACCGCCGCTGAGGCCACTATAGGGTTCCAGCGAGCCCGCAAGAACAACTGGTACGATGAGGAATGCAAAATTGCTCCGAAAAAAAAGGACGCTGCCTACAAGGAGACGTTGCGAACCGGCGCAACCCGCAGTGTATGGCAACAATATCGTGAGGCAAAGAAGGAAGAGAGACGCCTTTTCAGAAAAAAAGAAAAGTGAGGCCGAAAGGCGTGAGTGTGAGGAGCTTGAGATGCTGGCTGACAGGAATGATGCCCGAAAATTCTATGAAAAGATCCGGCGGATGACGGAAGGTTTTAAGACCGGGGCAAGCTCCTGTAAGGACAATAATGGCGACCTGGTAACCGACGTACAAAGTGTACTTAAATTATGGAGGGAGCACTTCTCCTCACTGCTAAATTGCGAGGGAGACGTCGAACCCGATACCACAATCCCTGACGATGGAAAAGTCGTCTCACCACCTGACTATGATGAAGTGAGGATAGCTATATCCCGGCTCAAAAACAACAAAGCGCCTGGAAAAGACGGACTACCCGCCGAGCTGTTCAAACACGGAGGCGAAGAGCTGGTAAAAAGCATGCATCAGCTCTTATGCAGAATATGGTCAGACGAATGCATGCCTCCGGATTGGAATTTAAGTGTGCTTTGCCCAATCCACAAGAAAGGCGATCCCGCTAACCGCACCAACTACCGCGGAATTAGTCTTCTTAATATTGCATATAAGGTTCTTTCTAGCGTGTTGTGTGAAAGGCTGAAGCCCATCGTAGACAAACTGATTGGACCTTATCAGTGTGGCTTTAGACCTGGTAAGTCTACCATCGACCAGATTTTCACGATACGCCAAATCCTGGAGAAGACCCATGATAAAAGAATCGACACACACCATCTCTTTGTCGATTTCAAAGCCGCTTTTGACAGCGGAAAAAGGAGTTGCCTGTATGCCGCCATGTCTGAATTTGACTTCCCTGCAAAGCTTATACGGCTTTGCCAAATGACGTTGAGCAATACCAACAGCTCCGTCAGAATCGGGAAGGACCTCTCTGAGCCATTTGAAACCAAACGAGGCTTCAGACAGGGCGACTCCCTTTCGTGCGATTTCTTCAATCTGATGCTGGAGAAGATAATTCGAGCAGCAGAGCTAAACCGCAATGGTACAATCTTTTACAAGAGCGTGCAATTGCTGGCGTATGCCGATGATATTGATATCATTGGCCTTAACAACCGCGCCGTAAGCGCTGCCTTCTCTGAACGAGGACAAGACGAAGTATTTGCTGTCATCAAAGAAAGAATCGGCGCACCTGCGCCTTGGCAGCCATGTCACTGTTGATAGTTACAAATTTGAAACTGTGAGGGGCTTCGTCTATTTGGGAACCAGTATCAACACCGAAAATAATATCAGTCTAGAAATCCAGCGGAGAATCACTCTTGCCAACAAGTGCTACGTTGGACTGAGTAGGCAATTGAGAAGTAAAGTCCTCTCTCGAAGAACAAAGATCACGCTCTATAAGTCTCTCATCATACCTGTCCTGATGTATGGCTCAGATTCATGGACAATGTCAAGAGAAGATGAGATGGCCCTTGGAGTATTTGAGAGAAAAGTTCTCTGGAAGATTTATGGTGATGCCAACGGCGAGTATCGAAGGAAATTTAACGATGAGCTGTACGATCTCTACGCAGATCTGACCATAGTCCAGCGAATTAAAGCCCAAAGACTCCGCTGGCTGGGCCATGTTATGCGAATGGACAAAGAAGCTCCAGCACAGAAGGTTTTCCTATCGTCGCCTGAATTCGGCAGCAGAGGAAGGGGGAGGCCTCGACTGAGATGGAAACAACAGGTGGAGGATGACTTGAACTCCCTTGGGGTTTCCAATTGGCGTCAGTTATCGCTAAAAAGGAATGACTGGCGTGCTTTGATATGCAACGGCCAAAATCGCTTAGGCGGTTAAGCGCCAATAAATGACGATGATACTTGAACGATGCTGCTGCTAGCATTTCACCTGCGACGCCAATTCCTAACGCCCCTACCTCTCAACTTTCTTCGCCTACTTTGGCTATTGTTGACAACCCTCCTGCAGTTGTTGGTAACCAAAACGAATGGAAAAGAGTACAAAATAAAAAAAAGAACAGACGAAGAAATAATAATAAAAATCAAATCAACAGAGAACGCGCTCCCAACAATGCTAATGCTGATGCAGGTACTAGCTCAATATCGGATAGTGCGGAAAGTAACAATAATGCTGCCATTGCTAATAACAACATTAGACCCACCCCAAATAATGGTAAACAACATACCTTGAATGTATTAGCGCAACCTTTAGTTGTTGGGTCGGCCATTAGTGGTGATTTAAGTGCTGTTACGAAAAGGAAGTGGCTGCATATCTCGCCCTTCTCTGCCTCGGTGACTGCCGAAAAATTAAAATCGCACATTTCTCAACATACCGGGATAGATGAAAACTCTATCGTGTGTATTCCATTAGTAAAGGTTGGTGTGGATCCCAAATCTCTGCGTTATATTAATTTTAAGCTGGGTGTTGATGCCAGCTCACTTCAAAAGCTATTGGTGCCAGAGCTATGGCCTACAAATATAGCTGTGCGGCCGTTTAACTTTGGGCCAAAAAACGACGAGGTCCAACCGATGTCCAACGGCAATCGGTTGGGTCCGGTGGAACAACGAGTGGCTTAAAAATCTACTTGCAAAACATGGCTGGCGTTAGAACAAAATCCCAGCTCTTGCGGCTATTCAGTTCACATCAGGATTATGATGTCTTTGTTATCATTGAGACGTGGTTGAATGAGAACTTTTACAGTGAGGAGTACTTCGACCCCATGCTATATAATGTCTTCCGCAAGGATAGAAATGCCAACCTAACTGGATGTGCTAGAGGTGGTGGAGTTCTCATCGCAGTGCACTGCAAACATCACGCATCTGAGGTTGCACTTAATAATAATAATGCGCTGCTTGATCAACTTTGTGTTCATATCCGAGGCTCCTCAGACTCAATCTTTCTCTGCGCTTCGTATATTCCGCCCAACAGTAGCCATGACCTATATGCAGCGCATGTTGACAACATTGTTGCATTGGCTCTGAACAAATTAGGAGGCGATCATCTCTGCGTGCTGGGCGATTTCAACCTTCCTAACATAAATTGGTCTCGGAATACTTCCAGCTCTTCATTAATAGCGAGTGATGTTACTAGCCTGAATGAAATATATCTAATAGATAGTTTTTTAAGCATCGATTTAGGTCAAATTAATTGTTACCCAAATCTACTTGCTCGCACCTTAGATTTAGTATTTTTGAGTAATAATTTAAACTACACTTTGCTAAAATGCGATTCACCTGTGACAAAGTCTGACATGCACCATGTTCCGTTAGTCATAACTCTTGAATTCTATAAGTTTGCCAAAGTTATAAATGGTGCATCAAATCTTTCTTTTAATTTTAAGCGTTGCAACTTTTTTGACTTGAACAATCTATTTCTAGAAATTAATTGGGATAACTTGTTTCACAATTTAGATACTAACGGGTCTTTCGAGAAATTCAGAACAACTGTTGTGGATATTTGTAAACGGTCTATTCCTTTGGTTTCAAAGAAAAAGTACAAAGTTCCCTGGCATAATGCGGCCCTGATGAAAATTCGAAATCTGAGGAATAAGTTTTTTCGCAAGTTCAAAAATAGTAAAAACATGGTGTTCTTCGAAAAGTATAAGGAGCTTGAAAAGAAGTTCGCGTGTCTTGATAAATTCTTGCACAGAAATTACATTTTAAGCTTTGAAGAAAACTTAAAAACAAACCCAAAATCGTTTTGGAATTTTGTTAAGTCAAAAAAATCTGTGTCGAATATTCCGTCCTCTCTCTTCCTTGGCGACAAAGTTGTTGATTCATCTGCTGATGCGGCAAATTTGTTCGCAGAGTTTTTCCTGGCCAATTTCGCGTCTGACTCGGAAAGTGGTGAAGAAATTCGTTTCAATATACAACCTTCAATTGATTTTGGCAATCTTGCACTTTCTTCCGAAGATGTCGTTAGAGGCATCTCTCGTCTTAAACAGTCAGCAAACACTGATGTTGATGGTTTGTCCGCAATTCTGTTTAAGCAGTGCGAAGCTCTTGTTTATCCCCTCTTATTAATATTTAACAGTTCCCTGACCTCAGGCACTTTCATTGATCCGTGGAAACTGGCTTTTATTACGCCTATCTTCAAGAGTGGCAACAAAAATGACATTAGCAATTATAGACCCATCTCAAAACTTTCCGCCACGTCAAAGCTTTTTGAATGCATCATCCAGGAAAAATTAATATTTTTCGTGAAGAATATCGTGTGTCCAGAGCAGCACGGCTTTCTTCCGGGACGTTCAACTGTGACTAACCTGGCTATTTTTTCTGATGACTGCATCGCAGCTTTTCAGTTTGGATGTCAGGTTGACACAGTTTATACGGACTTTTCTAAAGCATTTGATCGGGTTTCCCATGTAGTCCTGCTCAAGAAGCTTGCCTGTATGGGTTTCCACTCAGTGTTTCTAAAATGGATTGAATCATACCTACGAGATCGCTGCTGTAGGGTCATTGTGGACAATGTCAGGTCTTCTCCCTTCGTTGCCTGCTCTGGTGTGCCACAGGGAAGCATCTTAGGACCACTTTTCTTCATATTGTTTATTAATGACATTCGCTCCTGTTTTTCTACTGTAAAGTTTTTACTATATGCGGATGATTTAAAAATTTATTCACTCATTTACAGTCACGATGACTCTGAACTGATGCAATTAGATTTGGATAATTTAAGTGCTTGGTGTAATAGCAATCGGTTAACTCTTAATTTAAAAAAATGTTTTCATATCACTTTTTCAAAACGCGTTAACGTCATTGAAACCTCATACCATTTATCTAACTCGCCCCTTACAAGGGTTAGTGAAATAAAAGATCTGGGAGTAACTTTTGACTCAAAATTTACCTTCGCAAAACATATTAACCTTTGCATTTCGAAATCGTATGCCATGCTTGCTTTTGTTAGACGTCATAGCTCAGAGTTCACTGACCCTTATACGTTAAAGCTTTTATATACAGCGTTTGTGCGCTCTAAACTTGAGTACGCCTGTTTTATTTGGTCGCCTTATTATCAGTGCCACATTGCAAGAATCGAACGGATTCAGAAGGTATTTTTATACTTTGCTTTGCGCAGCTTACGCTTTTCTGAACCCATTCCGACTTATGAGTCCAGATGCCTATTGATCAACTTAAAGTCACTGCAGAACAGGAGAATAATTTTGTCGCTATCTTTTATTTTTGACGTTTTTCGTGGTGCTACTGACTGCCCCATGCTTCTGGAGAGGATTTTCATAAATATTCCCGCCAGAGCCCTTAGGAACTTTGAGTTCTTCAACGTTCGTCTGTTCAAAGCTCTTTATGCTATCAATGCTCCTATTACTAGATCTTTGATTGAGTTTAATAGAATTACTAATTTTTTGGAAATAGATTTTTCTTGTTCAAAAGAGTGCTTTTTAAGTACAATAAACCCTCTTTATAAGTAAGCCATTTATGTATACTAGTAAGTTGCCTACTGTTATCACATATTTCTACCTAGCCTGTAAGATTTTCAAGTCTGATTGGCTTAATATATAAATAAATAAATAAATAAATAAATAAAATACAAAATTACCGATATCTCGAAAACCTAGCCATACAAAAAATTTTAAAAATATGTTTTTATGAATTTTCGGGCATCATTCCTGTCAGCCAACATCTCGAGCTCCTCGCACTCTCGCCTTTCGGCCTCACTTTTCTTTTTTCTGACTGATAACTGAGTTATCGATCAAAATGTGAATGTCCAAAAACCTTAACATTTCCTTACAATATGGGTATCAAACGAAAGGGGAAGAGCCCAGGTTTCATTTGGACCTCGATATATTTCGATAAATGTATCGACAACTGAGTTATCGGTCAAAATGTGTCTGCCCAAAACCCTAAAAATTTCCCTACAACATGGGTATTAAACGAAAGGGGAAGGCCCCAGGTTTAATTTGGACATCGATATATTTCGATAAATTTATCGATAACTGAGTTATCGGTAAAAATGTTATTTCCCAAAAATCTTAACATTTTTCTACAATATGTGTATCAAAAAGAAGGAGAAGGCCCCAGGTTTCATTTGGACATCGACATATTTCGATAAATTTATCGATAACTGAGTTGTCGGTCAAAATATGATTGCCCAAAAACCTTAAATTTCCCTACAATATGGGCGTCAAACGAAAGGGGAAGGCCATCGATATATTTCGATAAATTTATCGATAACTGAGATATCGATCAAAATGTGAATGCCCAAAAACCTTAAAATTTCCCTACAATAAAAGTATCAAACGAAAGGGGAAGGCCCCAGGTTTCATTTAGACATCGATATATTTCGATAAATCTATCGATAACTGAGTTATCGGTAAAAATGTGATTTCTCAAAAATCTTAACATTTTTCTACAATATGGGTATCAAGCGGAAGGAGAAGGCCCCATGTTTCATTTGGACTTTAATATATTACGATAATCTTATCGATAACTGAGTTGTCGGTCGAAATATGATTGCCCAAAAACCTTAAATTTCCCTACAATATGGGCGTCAAACGAAAGGGGAAGGCCATCGATATATTTCTATAAATTTATCGATAACTGCGATATCGATCAAAATGTGAATGCCCAAAAACCTTAAAATTTCCCTACAATAAGGGTATCAAGCGAAAGGGGAAGGCCCCAGTTTTCATTTGGACTTCGATATATTTCGAAAAATTTATCGATATCTGAGTTATCGTCAAAATGTTAGGCCCAATTACCTTAAAATTCCCTACAATATGGTTATCAAACGAAAGGGGAAGGCCACAGGTTTCATTTGGATTTCGATATATTTTGAAAAATTTATCGATAATTTCATAGGACATTTGACTAAAAAGTAAAAAATAAATATAGTTTAAAAAAAACTAAAACTCACGCTTTTAGAGGGTATTGAACTAAAAAGTTGAAAATAATTTTAAAACCCCTACACAGTAGTATTGTGGAAAAAGCGTGGTCCGCTTTGTGCCATAATTTTGGTATATCGAGCGCTCGACGCTTTTCCCACATAATGCTAGTTTTTTTACTACGCTTTCAGTATCTTTACTTGTAGATACATTCATATGTATGTTTGCTTGCTTGTATGTAACTTTACTTCAGTCTGTCATTCGGACTTCAGACTGTCCCAAAAACCTTGAAATATGCCTTCAATATGGGTATCAAACGATAGGGGATTGCATTTGGACTTCGATATATTTATCGATAACTAAGTTATCGGTCATAATGCCTACAATCTGGGTATCAAACGAAAGGGAAGGTCCACAGGTTTCTAGTGGACTTTGGAATATTTCGATATATTTATCGATAACTGAGTTATGGGTCAAAATGAGATTGCACAATAATATTGAAAATTGCCTACAATATGGATATCAAACGCAAGTGGAGGCCCAGAGGTTCCGTTTTGACTGCGGTATACTTCGATACATTTATCGATTACTTCATAACACATTTAACTAAAAAGCAAAAAATAAATATAGTTTAAAAAGCGAAAACACACGCTTTTAAAGAATATTTCACTAAAAAGGTAAAAATAAATTAAATAAAAAACGAAGATTATGGAACAAAGCGGACCACGCTTTTTCCACAATACTATTGTGTAGGGGTTTTAAAATTATTTTCAACTTTTTAGTTCTGTCTGTGTTATGCGCAGCTTCTCGACGTCAAACTTTCCTTCCGTTACTGTGCGCACTTTCTTCGTTGCACAGAGGCGTGTGCGTATCTTGGCTGCGACAAGATAATGGTCCGAGTCGATATTGGGACCACACAGGGTACGACATGGGTCACTTCTCTGACCATGAGTCCGTTTTCAGAAATCCGAGGAAAACGAAGTGGGAACTATTTCCTTTTACCATGGAAGAACGCTGCAATTGCTTGCACCAGCCAATAACTAAGGGGCGAGAGCTCGAGAGAGGCTGAACAGCTTCACTCAGATCTCACAACAGCTTTCTACGAGAGTTGTCCCCAAGTCAAACAAGTGTACGACGTGATGTTCCTTGGTGGAACAAAAAGCTTGCACAATTAAGATGTATTTTTTTGAAGGAAAAATTCCTACAAAAACAAAATATTTCAGTTGTCAATTCTACCTTTTTGAATTTGCCTTGCTTCCCTGCTAGACAGTGATATGACATTCAGTCAGCTTTGTAATGTTGCCTTTGAAAACATGATAGAAAATCGTGATCTATATATCAGCTGCTTTATTTGCATCACGATTTTCTATCACGTTTTCAAAGGCAACATTACAAAGCTGACTGAATGTCATAAGACTGTCTAGCAGCGTTATTACATTTGTTAAAAGGGATGACGGTACAAAAAAAAAACAGAACAAAAACAGAACATTTGCTTAAAAACAAATCATTTATGTTATTTTCCTTAGAAAAAAAATAAAAATACGCAGAACAAGCTGTTAAAAAACGGATGGTCACCGTATTTTTTTGATAGTGAAATAAAGGTTTATTTCCATTTGATTCATTTTAAACGTTATCATCATTCTTTAGTAATCATTGACCCTCCCTAATTATCAGTATTATTACTACTAATGTTGACTTTTAATGAAAAATTCATAACTGTTACAGTCCCTGATATCCAGGATTAAATCGGGAAACTTGCATGCACTTTCATTTGAGTGATGACATAAAGATATTTAGATTTTGGAACCGCTTGCATAAAAGACGATAAAGGCTAATCGGTGATTAATTTGACTGCTAACCGTACAGAATACATCAATAGAGGCCGCTAACCGAGTTTATGAAAACAGCTCTTAATATGTAATAAATAATATTGAAAAATCCGTTGAAGGCCTCAAAGTAAAGGTATAAAGCAGTCCAACCAATTGAACAGTAGATACCATAATTTTCGCCTAACTCCCCAAAATGATTGCTTCACATTTTTTTCCAAGCTTATTATCCATAACACTAAACGACAAAATCAACTTTTTTTCTGGGTATAGGACAAAATGTATTCAATAAAGTGTGATTGACAGTTAGGTTAGGTTAGGTTCAAGTGGCTGCCGCAGAGGCACACTTAGGCCAGTTTTGAAAGGCCCGTTGTGATACCACCAACACAAGGAAAGTCAGTCCCGGGACCCCGCCATATGGAAAATCCCTGAGTTGTTGGGATTTTCCACATAGCAGAATCCCGGGACTGACACTCCTAAACCGACACTGTTACTCCTCCTCGAACCACTTAGATGACTTTATGAAGCCAGTCCAGTTCCGCGATCTGGCTTAGGCTATCCAGGAACGGAACTCCCAAAAATCGCGTTCTCGCGCCGCTTAAAGCCGGACAGTTGCAGATGAGGTGCTCCACTGTTTCCTCCTCCTCATCATCTTTGCAACTCCTGCAGCATCGTCGGTAGGGCACACCTAGACTTTCTGCATGCCTACCAATGAGGCAGTGACCGGTTAATACCCCTATCAATATGCAGATTTCCCTCCTAGTTAGGGCATAAATGCGTCTAGACCTTTTAAGATCCCATTTTGGCCAGGTTTGTTTCGATATGCGACACCCTGGGGATTGCAGCCATCTTTCGTTGGCTTGACGGAGTGTGTGCTCCTTCAGCATTAGTTTGCATGTGGCAAACGGCATACCTAAGCGCTCTTTATCCTGAAGAACCTGCTTGGTCGTGCCCTGCCTGGCAAGCTCGTCTGCCTTACAGTTTCCCTCAATGTCCCTATGTCCCGGGACCCATATGAGGTTTACGCGGTTCTGTTGGGCCATCTCCTGAAGAGATCGACGACAGCTGAGCGTCAGTTCAGAGTTGAACGTGTATGAGCGATATCTTCTCCGATAACACGTTTGCTTAACCAGGCCGCGGCGTCCAGGATTGCCGAGACTTCCGCCTGGAAGACGCTACAATGATCAGGTAGTCTGAAGGAGAGCTCAAGGTCCAAATCCCTTGAATAAACTCCTCCTCCAACTCTGCCGTCCAACTTCGAGCCGTCAGCGTATATGGAAGTGCCACCATTTGTTTCGGGACACCAATCCGTCCTCTCCCAGTCTTCTCTGCTGGGAATGTTTATTTTGAAACAGCTATCCCCGACTGTAGTTGTCGCACAACGATCTGTGCTTAGAGGGAGAAAGCTGTAAGATTCCAGAATACTGGAGTGTCCAATAGTACCCACACCCCAACTGGAGGTTTCTCTTAGGCGCAGAGCTGATGCCGCCGCTGACCGAAACCCTTCCAGATCAAGTGGCAAAATGCCCAGAATGGCCTGGAGGGCTTCGTTGGGCGTTGTCCTTAGCGCACCGCTTATACAGATCATATTGGATCTATGGACTTTCCGCAACAGATTCAGGTATGTTGCCTGCTCAGCGCAGGCCACCATACGACGACTCCATAAAGCATGATTGGGCGAATGATGGCCGTGTAGATCCAACTGCATACTCTAGGGCTAAGCCCCCATTATTTGCCAATGGCTCTTTTGCAAGTGTAAAGAGCGATGCAAGCTTTCTTCTGGCGCTGAAGAACATTCTCCTTCCAATTCAATTTCCTGTCCAGAATTATGCCTAGAAACTTGGCCTTATCCGACAAGCCCAGGCGCGTGCCATCTAGTTCTGGTAGGCTTAGTGGCGGTATTTTGTACCGGTTGGTGAAGAGGACAAGTTCCACCTTCCCTGGGTTGATACTAAGTCCGCAGCGAGAGGACCACGTCGAAACTTCTCGCAGTGCTACTTGCATCAGGTCACACAGAGTTTGTGGGAACTTGCCTCTGAATGCAATAGCTAAATCGTCTGCGTATGCCACTATCTTCCCGCCCCCCCAGCTTGTGTCACGTAGCAACGAGTTGACTGTGAGGTTCCATAACGTGATAACTCAACCGTACCAAGTGAAGAAGCTATTTTCCTTCCCCTTAAAAGTTGGTCAATTAAATCAGTTAGAGGCCTATCTACGCCCAGATTAGTTAGAGCGGAGTTGATAGCCTCCGGGCTTATATTGTTGAAAGCCCCCTCAATGTCTAGGAGGGCCACGAGACAGTAGTCCTTTTCACACAGCGATTTCTCAATGACAGACACTAGGCTGTGCAGAGCGGTTTCTGTTGATTTACCCTTGGTGTATGCATGCTGATAGCTAGAGATAAGGTTGCTATCAATAGTCGTTAAGAGGTAGTCGCTTAGTATCCTCTCAAAGGTTTTTAGTACAAAGGACGATTGACAGTTAAATATGTTTCTCTTGTAGAGGGCTATAAAGTCAAACGAATGTAAACAAATGAATTAATCCTTTATGGTACACCACATGTAAATTGGGTATCATTTTCTTTTCTTTAATATTAGCTATAATTAACTCTTATAACATCCGCGGTTTTTGCGAAAAATGTTCGGTTACAGTTTTCTTACTTTAGCTTACAAAACAGCTGAATTCCAAACGTTCTTCACTGGCACCGAAGTTTTTTTACTACCAATAAAATACTTCCAAATTTGCTACATAATTTACAAATTTTTTCCTAAAACTTTATAAACGAAAAATATTAGGGGTATTCTCTTTAAATTTTTTCCATGAAAAACACAAGAATTTAACACACTATTGTCAAAATTGCAAAATCCAAGAACAAAAAACACACGCATTTTGAAGTTTCATGGAAAAAATTTTGAAAGAAAATTTTCCTATTTTGACAATAGTGTGTAAATTTCCTGTCTTTTTTATGAAAAAAATTTAGAGAGAAGACCCCTATTGTTTTCAAGTGGGTTAAACAATTTTTTTCTGTTTATAATGTCAAACCTGGTTCCGATTGAGAGCAACGTCAAATTGAAGCACACCTTGTTGAATACATTATGGTCTGCTCCCCCCTCTTCCTCGATTGGTGTACTTTTTTATTCGAAAGTGTATGTATAATATAATATATATATAAATATATATAGGTATATATGTATATATATATATATGTTGTTGTTGTAACGATGTGATATATATGTCTATATAATATGCGTTTTTTGGCAATATCTCACTTTGGCTTTAGCACTTCTTACATACATTTTTAAATAGAAAAACGACACTTATCTAACAAGAGAGGCAAGAAGGCCACGCCCACATTTTGACTTTTTCAATTTTTTAAACAAAACAATTAGAACCCACTTTCGAACATCGAGCTTCGGGGGATAACTTCGAAAAACGGGGAACGCCATTTTCATATATGTCTTAGAAAAGTTTGTATGGTTCCATACCTAGCCGGCTGCTGTACAGTGTAATGATATCTCTTTTGAAAACAAACACTTTGAAAAGCTTGTAAGTACTGGACAAGTACTAGTATATTGCACTCAACCTTAAGTACTTGAGTATATAAATTAATACTTTATACATGAGATGTCGCCGTGGTGTAGCGGTAGTGTGTTCGGCCCACAAAACCAAGAAGTCGGGTACTGATGCCCGGCAAAAGCAACTTAAAAAATTTTTAAGAAAAACAATTTTTCTAAACGGGGTCGCCCCTCGGCAGTAGTGTGGCAAACACTCAAAGAAGCTTCTCAGCAAAAACTAATTTACTTTGCAAGTGCCGTTCGGAGTCGACAAAAAACTGTAGGTCCTGCCAACTTGTAGGAAAAAGAAACCCTTAGTCCCCAGTCCGCAAATCCCCGAGCTGTTGACCCAGCGTTCTTGGATGAGGATCACGATATGGCCTACGCCGTAATACACTCGTTCTTTGCACCTTTTAAGGGGCACGAGTGCCTCCTTTAATATTAATAATGGTTCGCAGTTGTACTCTTCGATCCTTGCCTTCCAGCGCTTTAGTTTAGCATTATAGTTCCTGCAACTCAGAGAAAACGTTAATGTCTGGTGATCGGTGTAAATTTTGATTTTTTTGGCACCATATAGGTATGATAGCAGATTATCGACTGCCCAAACTATGGCTAAGAGCTCATTCGTGGCGTAATTTTCCTCGTATTTATACAAGGATCGCTAAATATATGCTATAGACGTGTCGATCCTAGTAAAAAGACTGCTCCAATGGCGTAGTTTGAGGCATCTGTTGTGAGGGTGAATGGCTTGCCGAAGTCAGGGAGTGCCAGGACATCCGCAGATATCAGTAATTTTTTTAGTTCGCGAAAGGCCTTCATAGCAGCATTATCTAGTTCCATAGCTACCCTTCTAGACGCGTTCGCTTTTACCCGAGTATATTCCCCTCGCGTAATCAAATCAGGCAATTGTTGTCCCGTTCTAAAGCCTGGCAAGCCAGCTAACGTTGGGGAGTCATATCGCCCGATATCACTCCTCTCGCCGGTAGCGAAGGCACGGAAGCGGTCTTACCCCGGCCAAGGACTGTCACTTTCATGTAACCCTGTTTAGTTGTTTTGTCCCATTCCATATTCTATTGTTACGGGCGGGCGTTGAGCCGAGCCCCGGACCAAAAGAATGGATATGCAGTGTCTGCTGCAAAAAGAAATACATTAAACGGTCGCATTCTTTGCAATGCTTCCCGTGTAAGAGATGGCTCCATAAATCCGGATGTTCAGGGCTTAACCCTGACATTCACAAACCCCGTACTTTCTTTAGTACTTTCGTGGCCCCTTGTTTTTCGCGCCCTCGGCCGTCCCGCGGTCAGCGCCGATCAAGCGTCCCCATAGCGCATCTTTTGCCTTCTAGTAGCAATAATAATAATAATGTCTTCACGACTAGTAGAACTTCTGCCATACCCGGCACACAAATCCCAGACGTGTCTTACGGCGTCACTCACGCAGCAGCTCAACATTCTCGCTCCCACCGGAGCAGTTTAGATATGAGCAATGCCGAGCACCAGTCTCTCTCTGTTCCCCCATCGCACCCACCTTCTCTCTTAAATTAACACTTGAGTCAGGATCATCATCTTCTCGTTCCTGTCTCTACGTGCACTGTTTGTCGGCAAAAAGTATAACGCTCGCGTCATCGGTCAAATGCAATAACTGCTTAGGCCAATGCCACGTACATCTATGCTCTTTGCTCGCAAACAGGAACAGATACGTTCATCGCACCATGCTGTAAAAAAAAAAAACATTATTAACAACAACATAGTTTCTTCGGCAGACGATTGTACGATATTGGCAACAGGCACTTCCTTCGATGATCAATTTTTATCTCCCCATTCTTGTCGAAATCTTCATCTCGGCGACATTATTCGCGACTTGATCAGAGCAAGCGCGCATGTGCAGGTTTTGAAGCACATCCATGATACGTCTGTTGCCCAGTGGCGTGCCTTCCATATAAGCCGAAAAGCACGGCTTGCCTCGCTAATCCCCTATGAGCTGCAATATGTTCATTTGGGTTCTAAAGGATATCCGGTTTTTATTTCCCTGCCTGCCACCTACTACCTAATAGCTGTTAATAGCATAGAAACATACCTACAGCTTTTCCTGCTACCTGCCGGCTGATAGCTCATTTACATTAAATTATTTCAGTGTGTGATGGCCATCTCTTACTTACTTACTTAAAACAGCCTTAAACCGCCTAGGCAAGGACGGCCATCTCGCTTTTACTTATTGGCTTTTACGGGGCTTTCAAAACCAGTACGAATCTGCGTGCTGAAGCAATTGTTTTTTTTTTTTTTAATTTGGAAGTAATTTTATATGAAACTTTGAAGCCAGCTTCTGGCTGGTGTTACCATCATTGTATACCTTAATAATAGGGATAAACAATGGTTACCATACGCTATAAATGCCAAACTTACGATAAAACGAAAATGAAATTTGTTTATGTATGTATCTACAATTTTAACGTGCAAAGCGCTCTACTCAAAAATTATTGGCGCATATTTTAAAGTCGAAAAAAAAGAATTCAATAGTGGTAGGTGCTGTAATTTTTTTTATTTGCTAGGCACTATACAATTTAAAAAATATATTTAACCCTAGAATGGTAATATACGTAAATTTTACGTGTATGTTTCATAAAGAGTGCCGTTACAGTTTACCGCAGTTCCGTATAGCTGTGAGCACTCGGCAGTGCTTTCTTCATTTTATTGTTTCATTAAAAAGTGAATAATTAATCAATTGTCAGTTCCTGGTTCGCTTTTATCGTTCTTACAAAAAAAGTGTGTACGTAAATTTTACGTAGTCTTAGCATTAACGTATGTATTATTATCCAAACTTTCTATACAATTGAAGAACAGTTTCTGTGATAAACCTAATAAAACGCAATTACTTTAACTTTTTCACCAAAAGGCGAACCTTTATACTTATAACTTATTACCCTGCGGGTTAGGGGTTTAGAATATGCCCGAGGTAGGCATACCGGTCGTAAGAGGCGACTAATATGCACATAGGTAATTGACGTGCTAACTCGATGGTTGATCTACGGATATGATGCCTCTCACCTCTCATTACCCATCTTCTCCTTCCTCATGGATGGAGGGATGCCATGACCTAGAAGGTTCCACTGGTCATACCAAATCGCTACCACAACAGTCGGGCAGTACCGCAAGGGAGCACCGCAGCGTACCGGGGTCATATCCGGCCAAGGACTGTCAACTTCGGCATCACTCCCCAAAACCTTCGGGGAGTGTTTTGTTGTTAACAACAACAACAACAACAACTTATAACTTTGTAACTATTTAAAAAAAAAAAGGCTGACAACTACCTCTTTTTGTATACATAATGAAGCTGCCCTGTGTGGTGAGCATCAAATTAAAATATTCGACGGATGTATGTAGAAATTCTTATTATTTAGTTTTAAAAACAAAAAAACTTTGTACTTTCATTTAATAAAATCAACACAAAAGAAAAACAGGTTTTTATTAAACATTTATCTAAAATTACTACCCCAAACGGTGTAGTACGTAAAATTTACGTATATGGGTCATTATTTTACAAATCGAACAACTTTTGAGACTTCATAATTTTGATTCGGCTCAAACTTTTTTTTTAAGATGCTCGCACAAAATAAGCAAATATATGTATCAGGATTTCCTCGAAAAAAATTTATTTTCAGAGATCTGCATGTGCTCAAATTCGATGAGTAAGCAAACTTGCCCACATTCAAAATACCATATCTTTGGTTCCACTCGTCGTATCTTATTCATTTTTGTTTTATTTTGAAGGTAATAATATTTACTTTATAACTGCGTTAAAAAAAATATTTAATTATAAAAAATCAAAATATTGAATAAAGAATGAATTTTTTAAATAATTATTACATACAGTTTTCCCCACTTACTATTTTCGAAAAAATATATATAAAATGCGCTACAATTTCACCTAAAAAACCCTTTTTATTTCAAGTTGGACAATTTTGTAGTTCAAAAGATATTAACTCATTTCTGACCTGACCTCGAGCAACTTGCTTACATTTGCTTGCAGCAGGTACGTGCTACAATTGTATACAGTCAACGCCTGCCTGTGTATGCATGCTTGGTCAACTTAACTACAACATACATACAGTGTACGACAAAACTAAAGCACATAAAGTCGCTCAGCTAAATTTCGTTGAAAAAAGATTCTATGTGCAAGTCTTAAATTTTGCATTTGTATTTATTGATGAAGGGCATATATTAGTTATTAGAAATATGAAACAAAAAACCTACTTTCATGATCCATTAAAATATATTAATTATACTTTTCAGGTTAACTAAAAAATTTGTGCGACAAAACTAAAGCAAAAATTAAAGTAGGTCCGGTTTTTTCTTAAATGTGTGCAAACAAATTTAAAATGGAGGTTAACGTGATCAACGAGACTCCCGCCAATCTCTTTCAAGCATTTTTTAAAATTAGTTCCATTGTTTCATACAGCCGTTAAAGAAAATTTTATGATTTTAAAAAATTGCCCAAAATAATTGTTTCGTGGCACTTTTGGCAAATTTTTTTTTTAATTCGTTAAAAAGAAATCAGCGAATATCACTGCAAAATGATTTAACATGCATCATGACTTTATTTTGCTTTTTACGAAAGTTTTTTTAAAAACTTGCCCTCTAAGCACTTTACAGTGAGGTAATAGGCCACCAAAAACACCTAATAGCAAGGATCTGGCCATCGTTTGAGCTGTAAAAATATTTAGTCTTGTTTCCGCAGGGAATTCCATAAATTATTTGGTCAGGATCCATTATGCAGGAGAATTTAATAACGTTTCTTTGAAGAAATCTTACTTTTTTATTAGGGTTTAAAACGACTTTATTCCAAATAAAGGAAAAATAATTGTTTGCTGGACACTATATGATCTGAAATGGTCCAATACGACAAGGAATCCTAGTTTGCTATCAAATAAAACAATTCTGAAACATTCGGACACCTTGGAACCTGTTTACAGCCCCGAAAACCCACTCTAATTCATTTGCGCAAAAAAGTGAAGTAAGATTTCTTAAAAATAAGGTCGTTAAATTGTCCTACATACTATATCCTGACCAAATAATTTGTGGAATTCCCTACGGAAACAAGACTTGATATTTTCACAGCCCGAACGATGGCCAGATCCTTACTACTCGGTGTTTTGGTGGCCTATTACCTCTCTGTAAAGGGCTTAGAGGACACGTTTTTTTAATAAAAACGTTTGTAAACAACAAAATAAAGTCATGATGCATGTTAAATCATGTTTCGGTGATATTCGCTGATTTATTTTTAACGAATTAAAAAAAACAATTTGGCAAGAGTACCACCCAAAAATTATTTTGGAAATTTTTTTTAAATCATAAAGTTTCCTTTAACGGCTGTATGAAACAATGTAACCAATTTTAAAAATTGCTTGAAAAAGATCGGGGGAGTCTCCTTGATCACGGTAACCTCCATTTTACATTTTTTTGCACAGATTTAAGAAAAAAACCGGACCTACTTTAATTTGTGCTTTAGTTTTGTCGCACAAATTTTTTAGTTCACCTGAAAAGTATAATTAATTTATTTTATTGGACCATGAAAGTGGGTTTTTTGTTTGATATTTCTAATAACTAATATATGCCCTTCATCAATAAATACAAAAGCAAAATTTAAGACTTGTCATAGAATCTTTTTTCAACCAAATTTAGCTGAGCGACTTTACGTGCTTTAGTTTTGTCGTACACTGTACGTATACATACTTGTGCATGGTCAACTTAACTACAACATACATACTTAGCACTTTGCAGGTAGCTAGTATTTGTGTTTTACCAAATCATTATTGTAGTACAATAGACAATACATAGAATACAAATAAAAAACAATTTCTATTTTTTTAGTTATTTTTAAAATGTATTTACATATATTATTGAAAATAAAATGAGAATGCACACTTCAAAACCGTCGTAAGAAAATATGTATACATATGTGTTTGTGTGTTTAGATACTACATGTAACAATATAAAAAAAAATTTCGTATTCGAAAATAGAATTTAATAATTTCTAATAAATTATAAATTATAATACTTATTTTTGTAAAATTAAGATTTTACAAGCTATTTTTATATTATTATGTTTTATTATTACAAGTAGAAAATGAGCAGGATTTATTAAACATAATCAGTCTAATATATAAACAAACTTATATAATATCAATTTTACAAAAATAACAAATTTGGACTTGAAGACGGCAATTGATGTATGTACTAATTAATTACTACAAAAAACAAAACCAACTTAACAATAATTTTTAATTTCATTTAAATTTATACATATTTAATAATAATTATTTCATAACTTGAACTTCAACTGAATGATCATCCAAAGAAAAAAACTTTGCTTTTGCTGTTCCTTCTGCCACTGGAATCATGCAGTGGTATGCCAACGTCCCTTTCACTGCTACTGCCTTTTTAAATCTAGCTTCAAGGTTCTTTTCTTTTTTGTAGTATTCCTCGTTTTCCACATATTTAAATGAAATATTAGGGATAGCCGCTATTGCCCAGTCAAATAATTCTTTTGGCGTTTGAATTGGATTATTCGCTCTCTGTAGACTTGCTCTGGCAGCCAATCTTTTCAAGGTCCCTCCTAAACCATCGCATGCATTTTTGCCATGTGAAGTTGGAAAAGAGTGCCACTCCGCACTCAAACCGAAATCCTTTTGATGGTGGGTAAGATTAACAAAATTCTTTTTGTTTTTATACTGTGCACTTGCCCCATCAGAAAAATATGTAATTTTGGAAATATTTTCAAAGTTATTTTTAACATACTCCACTAGGTATTTTTGAAATAAATGCACGGCAATTGTGTTGTGATGTAAACAGTCCGAAATGACAACAAAGCTTTTCATACGAATTTCGCCGCTTCCATGCTTGTAATAAATGGCAAATGTATGAATTGTTGCCTGATTGTTATTCCAATGAATTCCTTGAGCAGAATTTTGCACGACAAATGCATAGTTTTCGGAAAAATCACAGAGAACGATGCATTCATTTTCTGGTAAAGATTCTTTTTTGCTGTTTATAAACTTGTTTTGGCTTTTAACTATGAATGAATGCAACAATAATTTTTTTAAGCCGGACTCTAATTTTTGTAAGTATTCATCAACTGGGGATACCATTACTTGCAAAGTGGTTCTATCGACGTTCACCCATTGTCTGTAAGTTATTTCCTCAATAAAGCTATCCTCCAAAATTGTTCTTATTTCATCGATCAAATTTGTTGCCCCAGGGCACTGGGCACATTTTCCGAAATAACAATTTGTTGATGCATTAAGACATAACATACGTTTTAAACAGTCTTGATAGCTTTTTATTGGGTGCACAGACTCAGCAGTAAGATGTTTGATGTTAGGTCCTTCGACTAATAATTTGACGTTCTCATGTATAGTGCAAACACATACTGAATGAGTACCACTTGAACCTGCTAGAACGCAATGTTTTGGCCTCAAAGTTGCAAATTTTGAAAAACTACACTTAACCGTGGGGTGATTTTCCTTAAACATCTGATGAAGTTCGCGTAAGTTTATCAACAGTAGCCTCTTTTGCACGTGAATGCGTTCATTATTAATTTTTACAGAGACAAAATCTTTTTTTCCGGGCATTACACAACTATTTTCATCGAGTTCATAAAATTGTGTTATCAAATCAATAACTTCTCTTTCTAATGACGGATGACTCTTGGGATTTGCTTCTGCCAGAATTCCTTTCTCCTCAGCAATTTTCTTAGCAACAGTTATCATATGAACTGTAGCAGAGGGAAAATGATGTTGAATTTTCCGATGAGGCCAATCCTTGCAAATAGTTAAAATTCTAACTTGTTTTGCTCGATCACTGGTGGTAGCGAATGCGTCTTTAAGAGTTTGTAATATTTCGTTTCCATCATTTTCATCTAAGCAAACGTTGTCATCACTGGGTATGCCAAAAATTTTTCCTGAAATTGCTTCAGAAACATTCTGCATTTTTTCAGTTGAATAGCGCTTCTGATTAACTTTTTTTTTTGAATTGGTGAAACTCCGATTATTTCTAAGCCTCTGTTGATTAAACTAGTTGCCTCAAACATTGCTTCCCTGTCTTTCTCCAATGATATAGATGTAGAACATTCCGGAGTGTAATTCACGTCGCTATCAGTTTCAGTGTGTACTTCGCTGAAATTAATATCATCTGGTTCCTTCATCTGGAAAAACGAATAAATGTATGATAAGTACCTAATATTTGACGAATTAAATAATACTGAAGTTAAAATATGGAAAACCATATGTGTACATGAGGGCAGCTGCCAATGTCTTACATATGAGTTCCATAAATAGTGCTTTTCTGTTACTTTTCTCAGAGTCCCGTATTTTTTGGTGTTTGGATGCGGAGACAAATCAAATGGATTAAAACATCTAACTTTCGGCATTTTCCTAATAATATTTATTTAAAACTCGCAATAATAAAACAAGAACTTTCTCAATTAAGGAAATGAACGATGTTTCTACATTGAAATAACATTTAATTCTGTTTTCTATTTACAATCTTACATCTACTTATACTAATTCTGACAAAAATAATAATTTCGTAAAACTATCTACCTACTAAGTGATTATTAAGTTTATTCACAAGTATGTATACGTATGTATGTATGTTGTAGTTAAGTTGACCAAGCATGCATACACAGGCAGGCGTTGACTGTATACAATTGTAGCACGTACCTGCTGCAAGCAAATGTAAGCAAGTTGCTCGAGGTCAGGTCAGAAATGAGTTAATATCTTTTGAACTACAAAATTGTCCAACTTGAAATAAAAAGGGTTTTTTAGGTGAAATTGTAGCGCATTTTATATATATTTTTTCGAAAATAGTAAGTGGGGAAAACTGTATGTAATAATTATTTAAAAAATTCATTCTTTATTCAATATTTTGATTTTTTATAATTAAATATTTTTTTTAACGCAGTTATAAAGTAAATATTATTATCTTCAAAATAAAACAAAAATTAATAAGATACGACGAGTGGAACCAAAGATATGGCATTTTGAATGTGGGCAAGTTTGCTTACTCATCGAATTTGAGCACATGCAGATCTCTGAAAATAAATTTTTTTCGAGGAAATCCTGATACATATATTTGCTTATTTTGTGCGAGCAGCGTAAAAAAAAGGTTTGAGCCGAATCAAAATTATGAAATTTTTTTTTTCGATAAATCCGTTTGATTTGTAAAATAATGACCCATATTAGCATTAACGTAGGGTAAAACTGTATTACGATTCTAGGGTTAAGGTTTCTTAGCTGCTGCAATGTACCTAAATGGGAAATAGTGCGAATAAAACGTTTCCCTTGGATTGGAAAAGCTTAAAAAATCTGCAAACAATAACGTGCCTATTAGCGGAACCTAAAAGTTTAAGTTTTTCCGCGTCTGCAAAAGTCGATAAATATCCTGAACTCTTCTTTGTCTGAAATGTTCTCTGGCAGTAGTATGTGCTTTCGTTCGGGTTATAAAGACTGGGGCTTGCCTCGATTGATATACGTAGGCACGCCACTGCTGTTGCCTACCATCTTGAGCTCTGTCCGGTGAACACCGTTTTGCATACTTCAACACCTTGCATCGCTGTAGAGGAACGTCATCTTCCTCGAGAGACAGCCCAGGAAACATGGATCAGCTTTTTCTCAAACCTTTGAAACACTGTATAGTTCTCAAGTTAATATCCAACACAATTCTTCAATTTTTTTCCAACCTTGGAGATGTTATGATAACTTTTTAGTTCTCAAGTTGATATACAACATCATTCTCTAACTCATATTTTCGAATTAAACTTGAAGAGCTTATACTAAAATTTATGTAAATAAAAATTTTTGTGAACTAATTCATGGTTTATTTTTTTCGGTATTTGTTTACGCGGCATAAGCTATGCTTCTTTCGTTCATTTCATATCATCTGCATTATAAACCAATGTAATTCGCAGAAAGTTTGTGGAATTTTCGGAATACATAGCTCATAGCCGCATCAACAAATCATGGTACTAGCATTGCGCTAGCCTCCTATGCATACGATTCGAATGGGATCTACGCCCCTAATGACAACGGTGCATATACAAATATTTGGAAGAAATCTACGTCCCTAAATAAATACTAAGTGTAATAGCAAATGTGGGTAAAATTAGTGCCATTCAGCTTTAGCTGCTAACTGCCTCAGAGCCTAGTGCTGAGTATCATTCAGGTTTTGCTGCTAATTGTAGGCCTAGCGCTCACCCTCATTAAATAACACCAATAAAATTAAAAAAAAGGATTTTAAGCGTTCAGCAGAATCAGCCCGTCAGTACGTCGAAACAACTGACAGAAAAGTAGACTGCGGGTGTTTTTATGCGTAACGTTTCACGTATTGCCGGTTCTGCGAGAACGGTGTATGTACATGTACATTACCTTTCGTACCGAAACGACCCGGGTTGTTTTATTTTTAACGACCCGGCCAAGAGCAATACACCCCGAAGTGACCCTGTGTAACGCGTCACGATTCCCCCATTCCTCATTCTCTTGATCCGGGCTGGCATTGAGCCAAATCCAGGTCCAGGGGAATGGTTCTGCTGCGATTGCCGGAAGAAAATTTACACCAGACGCTCACGCTCAGTCCAGTGTGCGTCATGCAAAGGTTGGTTACATAAATCTAGTTGCTCCGGACTCGATACTAAAACACACCGGCCCACTAGTTTCTACAAAAGTTTTGTGGCGCCCTGCTGCTCACGTCCTAGGACGTCCCGAGGCAAGCGACGCTCAA
Source organism: Campiglossa producta (assembly GCA_964058755.1). Lineage (NCBI taxonomy): Eukaryota > Metazoa > Arthropoda > Insecta > Diptera > Tephritidae > Campiglossa > Campiglossa producta. The sequence continues at coordinate 109,282,833 of CAXKVI010000002.1, read as the reverse complement.
ACGTTGCATTGTCGCCTTCCACAAATTCAGTCTCCACGACCCGCAATACATATATACTTTCTACGTAGTACATCGGTCGATGCTATAAGCACTACCTATAAATTCTTCCGGTACTAGCACGAATTTGAGTCAAGTCCATCAGCTTCTGGTCCCTCACACTTCGTGCACTGTATGTTGGCACAAGATATATGCGTCGGTGGCATCGGTCAAGTGGAACTCGTGCCTAGGCCAATGTCACCTACGCATATGTTCTGGGCTCGCAAACAGAAATCTCTGGACTGATACGTTCGTCGTGCCTTGCTGTCGAACTGCGCAGCCCACAACGCCGATGTATTTACGCTCATCTTATAATGAACGAAATCCGTCGGCTTCAGGACTGCGACGGAGATCGCGACGTAGCCTACCACCTTCTAGACAAACGCATCAGTATTTAACTCCCAGAGTGGCCATTGCCTCTCCTTCGCACTTTAAATTAGTGCAATTTAATTGCAACGGCCTGACCGGCAAGATAGCGGAGATAACCAAATTCATCCAGCTGCATAAAGTAAAAATTGCTGCAATCCAGGAGACGAAACTTGGCCCCCACTCGGATCTCCGAGCGAGTGGAGGCTACCACGTTCTCCGGCACGATCGCACGGACGGCGGAGGCGGTCTCGCGTTCCTTTTTCACCAAACAGTACAGTATAGGGAATTTGTTATCAACACCGACCAAAGAGACTTACCCTTAGAATGTCAGGGTATAGTTATACAAGCTGGAGGTGTTGTTGTCGAATTAATTAATGTATACATTCCCCCCGTCACCTGCTGCCCTAGAATTTATCGCCTTGACCTTAGGGCGTTTCTTTGTGGCGATAACCGCATCATCATGGGCGATTTTAATGCCCACCATGATATGTGGCATTCACGCCTTTCTGTGGACGGCAGCACACGGGAATTAGCCGAGCCAATTGACCCTTCCCCTTTCTGCAGTGTGAACGGAGACGCCCCTATAAGGATGTCAGTTAATTGCAGTACCTCCCCGGACCTAACTATTGTTAGCCCGGGGTTAATTAACAGCATTAACTGGCAACCGATGGTGGCCTCGTCATCCGACCACCTACCCATCATCCTGTCCGTCGATCGTGCCTCGGATTTTATTACCTCGGAGAAAAGAACATACGTGAATTTCAAAAGGGCTAACTGGGTCGGCTTTTTGGAATTCACGGAGAGCTCCTTTGGTGATCTTCCCATTCCTACCGATGTACACGTTTGCGAGCGAAACATCCGTGAGGTCATAGAAAAGGCTACAGCCCGTTTTATACCAGCTGGTAGAATAAAAAATATAAGGCCAAACTTCCCAGCTGAGGCGGCAGTCTTGGCCAACGAACGTGATCTCATACGCAACATCGATCCCTCAGACCCACAGATCGGTGATCTCAACGTGGAAATCAGACGGCTTGTTAACGAACACAAACAAGCCAAATGGGAGGACCACCTTAGGTTTTGTAACCTCTCTACCGGTGTTGGGAAATTATGGTCCACAGTCAAGTCCTTGTCAAATCCTACGGGTCCGCCAAAGAATGTCGACATCACCTTTGGTGACAACACATTCAATGACCCTAAGAAATGTGCACAGGCTTTCTGTAGACAGTATGTCCCCCATCCTGCACAGGACAGGACAAGACGTGGAATCATCAGGCGTGCGCATAAACACAAAAACTATGCCCCCGTTCCTATCACCGCTACAGAGGTTCAAGAGGCCATCCGGAAGGCCAAAAATTCCAAAGCCATCGGTCCTGATGGCATAGCCATGGTGCACCTTAAACACATCGGCGCAATAGGTGTTAAGTACCTCACTGCCGTCTTCCATCTGTCCTTGAGCACAGCTGTCATACCCGATAAATAGAAGACGGCAACTGTGATCCCACTACTAAAGCCTTGCAAGCCAGCCAACGTTGGGGAGTCATATCGTCCCATATCACTCCTCTCGCTAGTAGTAAAGACACTTGAGGCGGTCCTACTCCCGCTCTACACATCAAACTTGATTTTAGCCGAGCACCAACATGGTTTCAGGAAAGGTAGGAGCACAACATCTACTCTAAATGTTAGGACGGTTCTAGTTGCACTTGATTTGAGTCAAGCTTTTGACACAGTAAATCATGGGCAGCTGGTTTCCTATCTGGAAGACTCGTCACTCCCCCCTGTCTTAAGCGCTGGACCGCCAATTATCTCAGTGGTCGTCGGTCGTCTGTTGTGTTCAGGAACAAAACATTTAAAGCCATTTCGAAGCTTCCTCCACTGAATTGTTGTAAACCACAGCTCCCCAATAGGCAACTGTTTGAGCTCACTCCGCCTCCTAGGACCATAAGGACGCATTTACGTAAACATTTTGATGAGATCCGGCATTATATAACAACGCCGTTTGATCTAGAGGTGCACAAGCAGGCCTTGGAGCATATCCATAAAACGTCAGTTGGTCCTCAGGCCATGCTCTGTCCGCTGAACACTGTCTTGCATGCCTCAACACCACGCATTTCTGAAGAGGATGTCAAAAGCATTCTCACACATAAAAAGGGGGTTATCAGAAAAGGGGGCGTGGCACCTCCCATACAAACTCAATTTTTCAAGCAGAATATCTGTGAAAGGGTTCAAAGTAGAGACCTGAAAATTGGTATAGACCTATATGATGTGAAAATCATTCTCACACATAAAAAGGGGGCTTATCAGAAAAGGGGCATGGCACCTCCCATACAAACTCATTTTTTCAAGCAGAATATCTGTGAAAGGGTTCACGGTATGGACCTGAAAATTGGTATAGCCCTATATGATATCAAAAGCATTCTCACACATAAAAAGGGGGGTTATCAGGAAAGGGGGCGTGGCACCTCCCATACAAACTCATTTTTTTAAGCAGAATATCTGTGAAAGGGTTCAAGGTATGGACCTGAAAATTGTTGTAGACCTATATGATATCAAAAGCATTCTCACACATAAAAAGGGGGGTTATCAGAAAAGCGGGCATGGCACCTCCCATATAAACTCATTTTTTCAAGCAGAATATCTGTGAAAGGGTTCAAGGTATGGACCTGAAAATTGGTATAGCCCTATATGATATCAAAAGCATTCTCACACATAAAAAGGGGGCTTATCAGAAAAGGGGGCATGGCACCTCCCATACAAACTCATTTTTTCAAGCAGAATATCTGTGAAAGGGTTCAAGGTAGGGACCTGAAAATTGGTATAGACCTATATGATGTCAAAAGCATTCTCACACATAAAAAGGGGGGTTATCAGAAAAGTGGGCGTGGGGATTACAAAGTCATTTTTTAAGCAGAATATCTGTGAAGGGTTCACGGTAGGGACCTGAAAATTGGTATAGACCTATATGGTGTCAAAAGCATTTTCACACATAAAAAGAGGGGGTTTTCAGAAAAGGTTAGGTTAGGTTGAAGTGGCTGCCGCAAAGGCACACCTAGGCCAGTATTAAAAGGCCCGTTGTGATACCATCACCACTAGGAAAGTCAGTCCCGGGACCCAGCCATATGGAAAATCCCAGTGCTATTGGGACTCTCCACATAGCCGAATCCCGGGGCTGACACTCCTAAAACCGACACCGTTACACCTCCTCGAACCATTTAGATGACTTGATGAAAGCCATCAAGTCCTTTATGTCCAGCTCCGCTACCTGGCGTAGGCTATCCAGGAAGGGAACTCCGAAAAAGCGCCTTCTCGCGCCGCTTAAAGCCGGGCAGTTGCAGATGAGATGCTCCACCGTTTCCTCCTCCTCATCATCTTTGCAACTCCTACAGCATCGTCGGTAGGGTACACCCAGCCTTGCTGCGTGCCTTCCAATAAGGCAGTGCCCGGTTAAAACCCCTATTAATATAGATATATCCCTTCTTCTTAGGGTGTAAATATATTTAGATCTTTTAATATCCCATTTTGGCCAGGATTGTTTGGATACTCGGCACCCTGGCGATAAAAGCCATCTTTCATTGGCTTGTCGGAGTGTATGCTCCTTCAGCATTAGCTTGCATGTGGCAAAGGTCATACCTAAGCGTTCTTTATCCTGAAGAACCTGCTTGGTCGTGCCCTGCCTAGCAAGTACGTCTGCCCTACAGTTTCCCTCAATGTCCTTGTGTCCCGGGACCCATGTGAGGCTCACGCGGTTCTGTTGGGCCATCTCCTGAAGAGATCGACGACAGCTGAGCGTCAGTTCAGAGTTGAACAAGTAAGAGCCAAGGGATTTGACTGCCGCTTGGCTATCGCTGAAAATAACGATATTCTGTCCGATAGCGTGTTGCCCTATCCAAGCCGCGGCGTCCATGATTGCTGAGACCTCAGCCTGGAAGACGCTGCAATGATCAGGTAGTCTGAAGGAAAGCTCAAGGTCCAAGGATCCTTGGAATAAATCCCTCCTCCAACTCTGCCGTCCAACTTCGAACCGTCGGTGTATATGGAAATGCCGCCATTAGTAGCAGGACACCGATCCGTCCTCTCCCAGTCTTCCCTGCTGGGAATGTTTATTCTGAACCAGCTATCTCCGACTGTTGTGGTTGCACAACGGTCCGTGCTCGGAGGGAGAAAGCTGTAAGAATCCAGAATACCGGAGTGTCCAGTAGTGCCTGCGCCCCAGCCGGAAGTTTCCCTTAGACGCAGAGCCGATGCTGCCGCTGCCCGGTACCCTTCCAGATCGAGTGGCAAAATGCCAAGAATGGCCTGGAGAGCTTCGTTGGGCGTTGTTCTCAACGCGCCGCTTATACAGATCATGCTAGATCTGTGGACTTTACCTAACAGGTTTAGGTTGGCTGCCTTGCTCAGCGCAGGCCACCATACCACGACTCCATACAGCATAATTGGCCGGATTATCGCAGTGTAAATCCATCTGCAGATTTTGGGACTGAGCCCCCATTTTTTGCCAATGGCTCTTTTACAGGTGTAAAGTGCAATGCACGCTTTCCTCTGGCGCTGGATGACATTCTCCTTCCAGTTAAGCTTTCTATCCAGAACTATGCCTAGGAATTTGGCTTTGTCAGCCAAGTTCAGGCGCACGCCATTTAGTTCTGGTAGGCTTAGCGTTGGTATTTTGTACCGGTTAGTATAAAGGACAAGCTCCACTTTTCCCGGGTTGATATTAAGTCCGCAGCAAGATGACCACGAGGAAACTGCTCGCAGTGCTACTTGCATCAAGTCACACAGGGTTTGTGGGAATTTGCCCCTGTATGCAATAGCTAAATCGTCTGCATATGCAACTATCCTCCCGCCCCCCCAGCTTGTGTCTCGTAGCAACGAGTTTACAGTAAGGTTCCATAAAAGCGGAGAGAGAACACCACCCTGAGGCGTTCCTCTTGTGACATAGCGTGAGAAATCAACTGTGCTCAGTGTAGAAACTATTTTCCTTCCCTTTAGTAGCTTATCAATTAGTCCAATAAGAGACCTGCTTATGCCCAGATTAGTTAGAGCGGTGTTAATAGCCTCCGGGCTTATATTGTTGAAGGCCCCTTCAATGTCTAGGAAGGCCACGAGACAGTAATCTTTTTCATACAACGATTTTTCAATAACAGAGACAAGGCTGTGAAGCGCAGTTTCCGTTGATTTACCTTTGGTGTATGCATGTTGATAGCTAGAGATAAGGTTGCTATCAATAGTAGAGGAGAGATAATCGCTAATTATCCTCTCGAAGGTTTTGAGTGCAAAGGACGAGAGACTGATCGGTCTGTAGTCCTTAGGCTCATAGTGTGAGGCCTTCCCAGCCTTAGGAATAAAGACTACCTTGGCGCTTCTCCAGGAGTGCGGAAAGTAGTTGAGAGCCAGGCAGGCTGAAAAGAGAAATACCAGCCATTTAGCCGATGTTTCCAACGTGTTTATGAGTTGTGCGGGGAAAATCCCGTCTGGCCCAGCAGCCTTGAACGGCTCAAAGCTTTTGATCGCCCACCTTACCCTTTCCTCCGTGATGGGTATATTCACTGCCATATTTGTTGCAGATGCTAAAGGTGCTTCATGCAAGTTCCCCGGAAACTGTGTATTCAATAGCAGCTCCAGGGTTTCCCCTTCCGTGCTAGTCCACGATCCGTCAGGCTTCCGCAAATAGCTAATGGCTGTTTGAGTTTTTGAGAGCACTCGTCTAAGTCTCGCCGTATCATCGACCTTTTCGACCCCGGTGCAGAAATCTCTCCACGAAGTTCTCTTCGCCTGCCTTAGGGCCCTTTTATAGGCCCTCAGTTTAACTTTATATTCGAGCCATTCAGGCTCCGTACCGAGGCTCTTGGCCCTATTAAATTGCTTCCTGCAGGACTTGCGGAGCGAATCCAGGTCGTAGGACCACCAGTGTGGTCTATGTTTACCGCGTGGTTTCGGCACTGGACAAGCCTGCTCTAGGCCATTTGAGAGCGCCGTTGTAAAGGTCGCAACCAGATCATCCAGTTCTCCTACTGATGATGGAGCTTGTGGGGGTAACACTGGTAGGTTCCTAACTAATATTTGATTATGTAGCCTTCCACAATTTCAGTCTCCACGACCCGCAATACATATATACTTTCTACGTAGTACATCGGTCGATGCTATAAGCACTACCTATAAATTCTTCCGGTACTAGCACGAATTTGAGTCAAGTCCATCAGCTTCTGGTCCCTCACACTTCGTGCACTGTATGTTGGCACAAGATATATGCGTCGGTGGCATCGGTCAAGTGGAACTCGTGCCTAGGCCAATGTCACCTACGCATATGTTCTGGGCTCGCAAACAGAAATCTCTGGACTGATACGTTCGTCGTGCCTTGCTGTCGAACTGCGCAGCCCACAACGCCGATGTATTTACGCTCATCTTATAATGAACGAAATCCGTCGGCTTCAGGACTGCGACGGAGATCGCGACGTAGCCTACCACCTTCTAGACAAACGCATCAGTATTTAACTCCCAGAGTGGCCATTGCCTCTCCTTCGCACTTTAAATTAGTGCAATTTAATTGCAACGGCCTGACCGGCAAGATAGCGGAGATAACCAAATTCATCCAGCTGCATAAAGTAAAAATTGCTGCAATCCAGGAGACGAAACTTGGCCCCCACTCGGATCTCCGAGCGAGTGGAGGCTACCACGTTCTCCGGCACGATCGCACGGACGGCGGAGGCGGTCTCGCGTTCCTTTTTCACCAAACAGTACAGTATAGGGAATTTGTTATCAACACCGACCAAAGAGACTTACCCTTAGAATGTCAGGGTATAGTTATACAAGCTGGAGGTGTTGTTGTCGAATTAATTAATGTATACATTCCCCCCGTCACCTGCTGCCCTAGAATTTATCGCCTTGACCTTAGGGCGTTTCTTTGTGGCGATAACCGCATCATCATGGGCGATTTTAATGCCCACCATGATATGTGGCATTCACGCCTTTCTGTGGACGGCAGCACACGGGAATTAGCCGAGCCAATTGACCCTTCCCCTTTCTGCAGTGTGAACGGAGACGCCCCTATAAGGATGTCAGTTAATTGCAGTACCTCCCCGGACCTAACTATTGTTAGCCCGGGGTTAATTAACAGCATTAACTGGCAACCGATGGTGGCCTCGTCATCCGACCACCTACCCATCATCCTGTCCGTCGATCGTGCCTCGGATTTTATTACCTCGGAGAAAAGAACATACGTGAATTTCAAAAGGGCTAACTGGGTCGGCTTTTTGGAATTCACGGAGAGCTCCTTTGGTGATCTTCCCATTCCTACCGATGTACACGTTTGCGAGCGAAACATCCGTGAGGTCATAAAAAAGGCTACAGCCCGTTTTATACCAGCTGGTAGAATAAAAAATATAAGGCCAAACTTCCCAGCTGAGGCGGCAGTCTTGGCCAACGAACGTGATCTCATACGCAACATCGATCCCTCAGACCCACAGATCGGTGATCTCAACGTGGAAATCAGACGGCTTGTTAACGAACACAAACAAGCCAAATGGGAGGACCACCTTAGGTTTTGTAACCTCTCTACCGGTGTTGGGAAATTATGGTCCACAGTCAAGTCCTTGTCAAATCCTACGGGTCCGCCAAAGAATGTCGACATCACCTTTGGTGACAACACATTCAATGACCCTAAGAAATGTGCACAGGCTTTCTGTAGACAGTATGTCCCCCATCCTGCACAGGACAGGACAAGACGTGGAATCATCAGGCGTGCGCATAAACACAAAAACTATGCCCCCGTTCCTATCACCGCTACAGAGGTTCAAGAGGCCATCCGGAAGGCCAAAAATTCCAAAGCCATCGGTCCTGATGGCATAGCCATGGTGCACCTTAAACACATCGGCGCAATAGGTGTTAAGTACCTCACTGCCGTCTTCCATCTGTCCTTGAGCACAGCTGTCATACCCGATAAATAGAAGACGGCAACTGTGATCCCACTACTAAAGCCTTGCAAGCCAGCCAACGTTGGGGAGTCATATCGTCCCATATCACTCCTCTCGCTAGTAGTAAAGACACTTGAGGCGGTCCTACTCCCGCTCTACACATCAAACTTGATTTTAGCCGAGCACCAACATGGTTTCAGGAAAGGTAGGAGCACAACATCTACTCTAAATGTTAGGACGGTTCTAGTTGCACTTGATTTGAGTCAAGCTTTTGACACAGTAAATCATGGGCAGCTGGTTTCCTATCTGGAAGACTCGTCACTCCCCCCTGTCTTAAGCGCTGGACCGCCAATTATCTCAGTGGTCGTCGGTCGTCTGTTGTGTTCAGGAACAAAACATTTAAAGCCATTTCGAAGCTTCCTCCACTGAATTGTTGTAAACCACAGCTCCCCAATAGGCAACTGTTTGAGCTCACTCCGCCTCCTAGGACCATAAGGACGCATTTACGTAAACATTTTGATGAGATCCGGCATTATATAACAACGCCGTTTGATCTAGAGGTGCACAAGCAGGCCTTGGAGCATATCCATAAAACGTCAGTTGGTCCTCAGGCCATGCTCTGTCCGCTGAACACTGTCTTGCATGCCTCAACACCACGCATTTCTGAAGAGGATGTCAAAAGCATTCTCACACATAAAAAGGGGGTTATCAGAAAAGGGGGCGTGGCACCTCCCATACAAACTCAATTTTTCAAGCAGAATATCTGTGAAAGGGTTCAAAGTAGAGACCTGAAAATTGGTATAGACCTATATGATGTGAAAATCATTCTCACACATAAAAAGGGGGCTTATCAGAAAAGGGGCATGGCACCTCCCATACAAACTCATTTTTTCAAGCAGAATATCTGTGAAAGGGTTCACGGTATGGATCTGAAAATTGGTATAGCCCTATATGATATCAAAAGCATTCTCACACATAAAAAGGGGGGTTATCAGGAAAGGGGGCGTGGCACCTCCCATACAAACTCATTTTTTTAAGCAGAATATCTGTGAAAGGGTTCAAGGTATGGACCTGAAAATTGTTGTAGACCTATATGATATCAAAAGCATTCTCACACATAAAAAGGGGGGTTATCAGAAAAGCGGGCATGGCACCTCCCATATAAACTCATTTTTTCAAGCAGAATATCTGTGAAAGGGTTCAAGGTATGGACCTGAAAATTGGTATAGCCCTATATGATATCAAAAGCATTCTCACACATAAAAAGGGGGCTTATCAGAAAAGGGGGCATGGCACCTCCCATACAAACTCATTTTTTCAAGCAGAATATCTGTGAAAGGGTTCAAGGTAGGGACCTGAAAATTGGTATAGACCTATATGATGTCAAAAGCATTCTCACACATAAAAAGGGGGGTTATCAGAAAAGTGGGCGTGGGGATTACAAAGTCATTTTTTAAGCAGAATATCTGTGAAGGGTTCACGGTAGGGACCTGAAAATTGGTATAGACCTATATGGTGTCAAAAGCATTTTCACACATAAAAAGAGGGGGTTTTCAGAAAAGGTTAGGTTAGGTTGAAGTGGCTGCCGCAAAGGCACACCTAGGCCAGTATTAAAAGGCCCGTTGTGATACCATCACCACTAGGAAAGTCAGTCCCGGGACCCAGCCATATGGAAAATCCCAGTGCTAAAACCGACACCGTTACACCTCCTCGAACCATTTAGATGACTTGATGAAAGCCATCAAGTCCTTTATGTCCAGCTCCGCTACCTGGCGTAGGCTATCCAGGAAGGGAACTCCGAAAAAGCGCCTTCTCGCGCCGCTTAAAGCCGGGCAGTTGCAGATGAGATGCTCCACCGTTTCCTCCTCCTCATCATCTTTGCAACTCCTACAGCATCGTCGGTAGGGTACACCCAGCCTTGCTGCGTGCCTTCCAATAAGGCAGTGCCCGGTTAAAACCCCTATTAATATAGATATATCCCTTCTTCTTAGGGTGTAAATATATTTAGATCTTTTAATATCCCATCAGAAAAGTGGGCGTGGGGATTACAAAGTCATTTTTTAAGCAGAATATCTGTGAAGGGTTCACGGTAGGGACCTGAAAATTGGTATAGACCTATATGGTGTCAAAAGCATTTTCACACATAAAAAGAGGGGGTTTTCAGAAAAGGTTAGGTTAGGTTGAAGTGGCTGCCGCAAAGGCACACCTAGGCCAGTATTAAAAGGCCCGTTGTGATACCATCACCACTAGGAAAGTCAGTCCCGGGACCCAGCCATATGGAAAATCCCAGTGCTATTGGGACTCTCCACATAGCCGAATCCCGGGGCTGACACTCCTAAAACCGACACCGTTACACCTCCTCGAACCATTTAGATGACTTGATGAAAGCCATCAAGTCCTTTATGTCCAGCTCCGCTACCTGGCGTAGGCTATCCAGGAAGGGAACTCCGAAAAAGCGCCTTCTCGCGCCGCTTAAAGCCGGGCAGTTGCAGATGAGATGCTCCACCGTTTCCTCCTCCTCATCATCTTTGCAACTCCTACAGCATCGTCGGTAGGGTACACCCAGCCTTGCTGCGTGCCTTCCAATAAGGCAGTGCCCGGTTAAAACCCCTATTAATATAGATATATCCCTTCTTCTTAGGGTGTAAATATATTTAGATCTTTTAATATCCCATTTTGGCCAGGATTGTTTGGATACTCGGCACCCTGGCGATAAAAGCCATCTTTCATTGGCTTGTCGGAGTGTATGCTCCTTCAGCATTAGCTTGCATGTGGCAAAGGTCATACCTAAGCGTTCTTTATCCTGAAGAACCTGCTTGGTCGTGCCCTGCCTAGCAAGTACGTCTGCCCTACAGTTTCCCTCAATGTCCTTGTGTCCCGGGACCCATGTGAGGCTCACGCGGTTCTGTTGGGCCATCTCCTGAAGAGATCGACGACAGCTGAGCGTCAGTTCAGAGTTGAACAAGTAAGAGCCAAGGGATTTGACTGCCGCTTGGCTATCGCTGAAAATAACGATATTCTGTCCGATAGCGTGTTGCCCTATCCAAGCCGCGGCGTCCATGATTGCTGAGACCTCAGCCTGGAAGACGCTGCAATGATCAGGCAGTCTGAAGGAAAGCTCAAGGTCCAAGGATCCTTGGAATAAATCCCTCCTCCAACTCTGCCGTCCAACTTCGAACCGTCGGTGTATATGGAAATGCCGCCATTAGTAGCAGGACACCGATCCGTCCTCTCCCAGTCTTCCCTGCTGGGAATGTTTATTCTGAACCAGCTATCTCCGACTGTTGTGGTTGCACAACGGTCCGTGCTCGGAGGGAGAAAGCTGTAAGAATCCAGAATACCGGAGTGTCCAGTAGTGCCTGCGCCCCAGCCGGAAGTTTCCCTTAGACGCAGAGCCGATGCTGCCGCTGCCCGGTACCCTTCCAGATCGAGTGGCAAAATGCCAAGAATGGCCTGGAGAGCTTCGTTGGGCGTTGTTCTCAACGCGCCGCTTATACAGATCATGCTAGATCTGTGGACTTTACCTAACAGGTTTAGGTTGGCTGCCTTGCTCAGCGCAGGCCACCATACCACGACTCCATACAGCATAATTGGCCGGATTATCGCAGTGTAAATCCATCTGCAGATTTTGGGACTGAGCCCCCATTTTTTGCCAATGGCTCTTTTACAGGTGTAAAGTGCAATGCACGCTTTCCTCTGGCGCTGGATGACATTCTCCTTCCAGTTAAGCTTTCTATCCAGAACTATGCCTAGGAATTTGGCTTTGTCAGCCAAGTTCAGGCGCACGCCATTTAGTTCTGGTAGGCTTAGCGTTGGTATTTTGTACCGGTTAGTATAAAGGACAAGCTCCACTTTTCCCGGGTTGATATTAAGTCCGCAGCAAGATGACCACGAGGAAACTGCTCGCAGTGCTACTTGCATCAAGTCACACAGGGTTTGTGGGAATTTGCCCCTGTATGCAATAGCTAAATCGTCTGCATATGCAACTATCCTCCCGCCCCCCCAGCTTGTGTCTCGTAGCAACGAGTTTACAGTAAGGTTCCATAAAAGCGGAGAGAGAACACCACCCTGAGGCGTTCCTCTTGTGACATAGCGTGAGAAATCAACTGTGCTCAGTGTAGAAACTATTTTCCTTCCCTTTAGTAGCTTATCAATTAGTCCAATAAGAGACCTGCTTATGCCCAGATTAGTTAGAGCGGTGTTAATAGCCTCCGGGCTTATATTGTTGAAGGCCCCTTCAATGTCTAGGAAGGCCACGAGACAGTAATCTTTTTCATACAACGATTTTTCAATAACAGAGACAAGGCTGTGAAGCGCAGTTTCCGTTGATTTACCTTTGGTGTATGCATGTTGATAGCTAGAGATAAGGTTGCTATCAATAGTAGAGGAGAGATAATCGCTAATTATCCTCTCGAAGGTTTTGAGTGCAAAGGACGAGAGACTGATCGGTCTGTAGTCCTTAGGCTCATAGTGTGAGGCCTTCCCAGCCTTAGGAATAAAGACTACCTTGGCGCTTCTCCAGGAGTGCGGAAAGTAGTTGAGAGCCAGGCAGGCTGAAAAGAGAAATACCAGCCATTTAGCCGATGTTTCCAACGTGTTTATGAGTTGTGCGGGGAAAATCCCGTCTGGCCCAGCAGCCTTGAACGGCTCAAAGCTTTTGATCGCCCACCTTACCCTTTCCTCCGTGATGGGTATATTCACTGCCATATTTGTTGCAGATGCTAAAGGTGCTTCATGCAAGTTCCCCGGAAACTGTGTATTCAATAGCAGCTCCAGGGTTTCCCCTTCCGTGCTAGTCCACGATCCGTCAGGCTTCCGCAAATAGCTAATGGCTGTTTGAGTTTTTGAGAGCACTCGTCTAAGTCTCGCCGTATCATCGACCTTTTCGACCCCGGTGCAGAAATCTCTCCACGAAGTTCTCTTCGCCTGCCTTAGGGCCCTTTTATAGGCCCTCAGTTTAACTTTATATTCGAGCCATTCAGGCTCCGTACCGAGGCTCTTGGCCCTATTAAATTGCTTCCTGCAGGACTTGCGGAGCGAATCCAGGTCGTAGGACCACCAGTGTGGTCTATGTTTACCGCGTGGTTTCGGCACTGGACAAGCCTGCTCTAGGCCATTTGAGAGCGCCGTTGTAAAGGTCGCAACCAGATCATCCAGTTCTCCTACTGATGATGGAGCTTGTGGGGGTAACACTGGTAGGTTCCTAACTAATATTTGATTATGTAGCCTTCCACAATTTCAGTCTCCACGACCCGCAATACATATATACTTTCTACGTAGTACATCGGTCGATGCTATAAGCACTACCTATAAATTCTTCCGGTACTAGCACGAATTTGAGTCAAGTCCATCAGCTTCTGGTCCCTCACACTTCGTGCACTGTATGTTGGCACAAGATATATGCGTCGGTGGCATCGGTCAAGTGGAACTCGTGCCTAGGCCAATGTCACCTACGCATATGTTCTGGGCTCGCAAACAGAAATCTCTGGACTGATACGTTCGTCGTGCCTTGCTGTCGAACTGCGCAGCCCACAACGCCGATGTATTTACGCTCATCTTATAATGAACGAAATCCGTCGGCTTCAGGACTGCGACGGAGATCGCGACGTAGCCTACCACCTTCTAGACAAACGCATCAGTATTTAACTCCCAGAGTGGCCATTGCCTCTCCTTCGCACTTTAAATTAGTGCAATTTAATTGCAACGGCCTGACCGGCAAGATAGCGGAGATAACCAAATTCATCCAGCTGCATAAAGTAAAAATTGCTGCAATCCAGGAGACGAAACTTGGCCCCCACTCGGATCTCCGAGCGAGTGGAGGCTACCACGTTCTCCGGCACGATCGCACGGACGGCGGAGGCGGTCTCGCGTTCCTTTTTCACCAAACAGTACAGTATAGGGAATTTGTTATCAACACCGACCAAAGAGACTTACCCTTAGAATGTCAGGGTATAGTTATACAAGCTGGAGGTGTTGTTGTCGAATTAATTAATGTATACATTCCCCCCGTCACCTGCTGCCCTAGAATTTATCGCCTTGACCTTAGGGCGTTTCTTTGTGGCGATAACCGCATCATCATGGGCGATTTTAATGCCCACCATGATATGTGGCATTCACGCCTTTCTGTGGACGGCAGCACACGGGAATTAGCCGAGCCAATTGACCCTTCCCCTTTCTGCAGTGTGAACGGAGACGCCCCTATAAGGATGTCAGTTAATTGCAGTACCTCCCCGGACCTAACTATTGTTAGCCCGGGGTTAATTAACAGCATTAACTGGCAACCGATGGTGGCCTCGTCATCCGACCACCTACCCATCATCCTGTCCGTCGATCGTGCCTCGGATTTTATTACCTCGGAGAAAAGAACATACGTGAATTTCAAAAGGGCTAACTGGGTCGGCTTTTTGGAATTCACGGAGAGCTCCTTTGGTGATCTTCCCATTCCTACCGATGTACACGTTTGCGAGCGAAACATCCGTGAGGTCATAAAAAAGGCTACAGCCCGTTTTATACCAGCTGGTAGAATAAAAAATATAAGGCCAAACTTCCCAGCTGAGGCGGCAGTCTTGGCCAACGAACGTGATCTCATACGCAACATCGATCCCTCAGACCCACAGATCGGTGATCTCAACGTGGAAATCAGACGGCTTGTTAACGAACACAAACAAGCCAAATGGGAGGACCACCTTAGGTTTTGTAACCTCTCTACCGGTGTTGGGAAATTATGGTCCACAGTCAAGTCCTTGTCAAATCCTACGGGTCCGCCAAAGAATGTCGACATCACCTTTGGTGACAACACATTCAATGACCCTAAGAAATGTGCACAGGCTTTCTGTAGACAGTATGTCCCCCATCCTGCACAGGACAGGACAAGACGTGGAATCATCAGGCGTGCGCATAAACACAAAAACTATGCCCCCGTTCCTATCACCGCTACAGAGGTTCAAGAGGCCATCCGGAAGGCCAAAAATTCCAAAGCCATCGGTCCTGATGGCATAGCCATGGTGCACCTTAAACACATCGGCGCAATAGGTGTTAAGTACCTCACTGCCGTCTTCCATCTGTCCTTGAGCACAGCTGTCATACCCGATAAATAGAAGACGGCAACTGTGATCCCACTACTAAAGCCTTGCAAGCCAGCCAACGTTGGGGAGTCATATCGTCCCATATCACTCCTCTCGCTAGTAGTAAAGACACTTGAGGCGGTCCTACTCCCGCTCTACACATCAAACTTGATTTTAGCCGAGCACCAACATGGTTTCAGGAAAGGTAGGAGCACAACATCTACTCTAAATGTTAGGACGGTTCTAGTTGCACTTGATTTGAGTCAAGCTTTTGACACAGTAAATCATGGGCAGCTGGTTTCCTATCTGGAAGACTCGTCACTCCCCCCTGTCTTAAGCGCTGGACCGCCAATTATCTCAGTGGTCGTCGGTCGTCTGTTGTGTTCAGGAACAAAACATTTAAAGCCATTTCGAAGCTTCCTCCACTGAATTGTTGTAAACCACAGCTCCCCAATAGGCAACTGTTTGAGCTCACTCCGCCTCCTAGGACCATAAGGACGCATTTACGTAAACATTTTGATGAGATCCGGCATTATATAACAACGCCGTTTGATCTAGAGGTGCACAAGCAGGCCTTGGAGCATATCCATAAAACGTCAGTTGGTCCTCAGGCCATGCTCTGTCCGCTGAACACTGTCTTGCATGCCTCAACACCACGCATTTCTGAAGAGGATGTCAAAAGCATTCTCACACATAAAAAGGGGGTTATCAGAAAAGGGGGCGTGGCACCTCCCATACAAACTCAATTTTTCAAGCAGAATATCTGTGAAAGGGTTCAAAGTAGAGACCTGAAAATTGGTATAGACCTATATGATGTGAAAATCATTCTCACACATAAAAAGGGGGCTTATCAGAAAAGGGGCATGGCACCTCCCATACAAACTCATTTTTTCAAGCAGAATATCTGTGAAAGGGTTCACGGTATGGATCTGAAAATTGGTATAGCCCTATATGATATCAAAAGCATTCTCACACATAAAAAGGGGGGTTATCAGGAAAGGGGGCGTGGCACCTCCCATACAAACTCATTTTTTTAAGCAGAATATCTGTGAAAGGGTTCAAGGTATGGACCTGAAAATTGTTGTAGACCTATATGATATCAAAAGCATTCTCACACATAAAAAGGGGGGTTATCAGAAAAGCGGGCATGGCACCTCCCATATAAACTCATTTTTTCAAGCAGAATATCTGTGAAAGGGTTCAAGGTATGGACCTGAAAATTGGTATAGCCCTATATGATATCAAAAGCATTCTCACACATAAAAAGGGGGCTTATCAGAAAAGGGGGCATGGCACCTCCCATACAAACTCATTTTTTCAAGCAGAATATCTGTGAAAGGGTTCAAGGTAGGGACCTGAAAATTGGTATAGACCTATATGATGTCAAAAGCATTCTCACACATAAAAAGGGGGGTTATCAGAAAAGTGGGCGTGGGGATTACAAAGTCATTTTTTAAGCAGAATATCTGTGAAGGGTTCACGGTAGGGACCTGAAAATTGGTATAGACCTATATGGTGTCAAAAGCATTTTCACACATAAAAAGAGGGGGTTTTCAGAAAAGGTTAGGTTAGGTTGAAGTGGCTGCCGCAAAGGCACACCTAGGCCAGTATTAAAAGGCCCGTTGTGATACCATCACCACTAGGAAAGTCAGTCCCGGGACCCAGCCATATGGAAAATCCCAGTGCTATTGGGACTCTCCACATAGCCGAATCCCGGGGCTGACACTCCTAAAACCGACACCGTTACACCTCCTCGAACCATTTAGATGACTTGATGAAAGCCATCAAGTCCTTTATGTCCAGCTCCGCTACCTGGCGTAGGCTATCCAGGAAGGGAACTCCGAAAAAGCGCCTTCTCGCGCCGCTTAAAGCCGGGCAGTTGCAGATGAGATGCTCCACCGTTTCCTCCTCCTCATCATCTTTGCAACTCCTACAGCATCGTCGGTAGGGTACACCCAGCCTTGCTGCGTGCCTTCCAATAAGGCAGTGCCCGGTTAAAACCCCTATTAATATAGATATATCCCTTCTTCTTAGGGTGTAAATATATTTAGATCTTTTAATATCCCATTTTGGCCAGGATTGTTTGGATACTCGGCACCCTGGCGATAAAAGCCATCTTTCATTGGCTTGTCGGAGTGTATGCTCCTTCAGCATTAGCTTGCATGTGGCAAAGGTCATACCTAAGCGTTCTTTATCCTGAAGAACCTGCTTGGTCGTGCCCTGCCTAGCAAGTACGTCTGCCCTACAGTTTCCCTCAATGTCCTTGTGTCCCGGGACCCATGTGAGGCTCACGCGGTTCTGTTGGGCCATCTCCTGAAGAGATCGACGACAGCTGAGCGTCAGTTCAGAGTTGAACAAGTAAGAGCCAAGGGATTTGACTGCCGCTTGGCTATCGCTGAAAATAACGATATTCTGTCCGATAGGGTGTTGCCCTATCCAAGCCGCGGCGTCCATGATTGCTGAGACCTCAGCCTGGAAGACGCTGCAATGATCAGGCAGTCTGAAGGAAAGCTCAAGGTCCAAGGATCCTTGGAATAAATCCCTCCTCCAACTCTGCCGTCCAACTTCGAACCGTCGGTGTATATGGAAATGCCGCCATTAGTAGCAGGACACCGATCCGTCCTCTCCCAGTCTTCCCTGCTGGGAATGTTTATTCTGAACCAGCTATCTCCGACTGTTGTGGTTGCACAACGGTCCGTGCTCGGAGGGAGAAAGCTGTAAGAATCCAGAATACCGGAGTGTCCAGTAGTGCCTGCGCCCCAGCCGGAAGTTTCCCTTAGACGCAGAGCCGATGCTGCCGCTGCCCGGTACCCTTCCAGATCGAGTGGCAAAATGCCAAGAATGGCCTGGAGAGCTTCGTTGGGCGTTGTTCTCAACGCGCCGCTTATACAGATCATGCTAGATCTGTGGACTTTACCTAACAGGTTTAGGTTGGCTGCCTTGCTCAGCGCAGGCCACCATACCACGACTCCATACAGCATAATTGGCCGGATTATCGCAGTGTAAATCCATCTGCAGATTTTGGGACTGAGCCCCCATTTTTTGCCAATGGCTCTTTTACAGGTGTAAAGTGCAATGCACGCTTTCCTCTGGCGCTGGATGACATTCTCCTTCCAGTTAAGCTTTCTATCCAGAACTATGCCTAGGAATTTGGCTTTGTCAGCCAAGTTCAGGCGCACGCCATTTAGTTCTGGTAGGCTTAGCGTTGGTATTTTGTACCGGTTAGTATAAAGGACAAGCTCCACTTTTCCCGGGTTGATATTAAGTCCGCAGCAAGATGACCACGAGGAAACTGCTCGCAGTGCTACTTGCATCAAGTCACACAGGGTTTGTGGGAATTTGCCCCTGTATGCAATAGCTAAATCGTCTGCATATGCAACTATCCTCCCGCCCCCCCAGCTTGTGTCTCGTAGCAACGAGTTTACAGTAAGGTTCCATAAAAGCGGAGAGAGAACACCACCCTGAGGCGTTCCTCTTGTGACATAGCGTGAGAAATCAACTGTGCTCAGTGTAGAAACTATTTTCCTTCCCTTTAGTAGCTTATCAATTAGTCCAATAAGAGACCTGCTTATGCCCAGATTAGTTAGAGCGGTGTTAATAGCCTCCGGGCTTATATTGTTGAAGGCCCCTTCAATGTCTAGGAAGGCCACGAGACAGTAATCTTTTTCATACAACGATTTTTCAATAACAGAGACAAGGCTGTGAAGCGCAGTTTCCGTTGATTTACCTTTGGTGTATGCATGTTGATAGCTAGAGATAAGGTTGCTATCAATAGTAGAGGAGAGATAATCGCTAATTATCCTCTCGAAGGTTTTGAGTGCAAAGGACGAGAGACTGATCGGTCTGTAGTCCTTAGGCTCATAGTGTGAGGCCTTCCCAGCCTTAGGAATAAAGACTACCTTGGCGCTTCTCCAGGAGTGCGGAAAGTAGTTGAGAGCCAGGCAGGCTGAAAAGAGAAATACCAGCCATTTAGCCGATGTTTCCAACGTGTTTATGAGTTGTGCGGGGAGAATCCCGTCTGGCCCAGCAGCCTTGAACGGCTCAAAGCTTTTGATCGCCCACCTTACCCTTTCCTCCGTGATGGGTATATTCACTGCCATATTTGTTGCAGATGCTAAAGGTGCTTCATGCAAGTTCCCCGGAAAGTGTGTTTTCAATAGCAGCTCCAGGGTTTCCCCTTCCGTGCTAGTCCACGATCCGTCAGGCTTCCGCAAATAGCTAATGGCTGTTTGAGTTTTTGAGAGCACTCGTCTAAGTCTCGCCGTATCATCGACCTTTTCGACCCCGGTGCAGAAATCTCTCCACGAAGTTCTCTTCGCCTGCCTTAGGGCCCTTTTATAGGCCCTCAGTTTAACTTTATATTCGAGCCATTCAGGCTCCGTACCGAGGCTCTTGGCCCTATTAAATTGCTTCCTGCAGGACTTGCGGAGCGAATCCAGGTCGTAGGACCACCAGTGTGGTCTATGTTTACCGCGTGGTTTCGGCACTGGACAAGCCTGCTCTAGGCCATTTGAGAGCGCCGTTGTAAAGGTCGCAACCAGATCATCCAGTTCTCCTACTGATGATGGAGCTTGTGGGGGTAACACTGGTAGGTCCCTAACTAATATTTGATTATGTAGCTGCCAATTAGTGTTGCGTGGATTGCGTTTCATAACTGGCTGCTCAACAGAAAAATCTAAGGCAATTTCTATGTACCGGTGGTCGGAAAATGAATGCTCCTCAAGAACACGCCATTTCCTAAGCCACTCATAAGC
This sequence comes from Campiglossa producta, assembly GCA_964058755.1. Taxonomy (NCBI): domain Eukaryota; kingdom Metazoa; phylum Arthropoda; class Insecta; order Diptera; family Tephritidae; genus Campiglossa; species Campiglossa producta. Next base: position 109,262,706 of record CAXKVI010000002.1, on the reverse strand, counting down.
GCCTTCGCTACAAATAGTGAGGTCTATGACCTCCCTACGGGCTTTAGTGATAAAAGTAGGCTCGTTACCCACGTTACAAACCACCAGGTTAGTTGTTAGTAGGTAGTCAAACAGAGACTCGCCCCTAGCGTTAATATCGGAGCTTCCCCACTGGACGTGATGAGCATTAGCGTCAGCTCCAATGATAAGATGACCCGTGCAGAAATTTTCCACCAGATCTTTCACCTCCTTTTGTGGAGGAGGTTCTTCGGCGTCATAGGGCATGTAGACCGACGCCATCGTCAGGCTGGTGCTGCCGACCGTTAAGCTGGCAGCTGTAACGTCACCATTTGAATAGTTGGGTAAGAGAAAGGTGTACAGCTCAGACTTGACCAAGATGCAGGTTCTGACCTTGCCCTCCTCATTAGCTCGGATGAGCTTGTACCCCTTAGCCCCTAATCCACAGATCCTTGAGCTATTAACCCAGGGTTCTTGGATAAGGACCACGTCTACGTCGCCTTTATAAAGACGACTGCTTAGGGCAGCTGAGGCTGCTTTAGATTTGTGCAGGTTAATCTGAAGCACCACCAACATGAGAGCGCTCAGACTTCCCTACCACCGTCGTACCGTCGTGGAGGTCTACCCCGTCCCGGGGCTTATCTCTGAACGACAATTTATCTGCACGATTTGGCGTGGCGGAATCTCTACTGTCCGAAGCGGCATCAACGTTAGTGTGCACCGGATTGCCCTCCACCACCGTGCGGTCGAGGTCTTCCGCGTCCGTTAGGCTATCTTCCATCGCCGAGTCGTTCACGGCTTCCTCGCAATTTGACGTGGCGGATACCATACTTTCCGCGTCTGACACCCCTGCCTCCTCTTCTGGTCCTTCGATTTCCGAGTCCTTCGAAGCGGCCGGAATGGCAGCGCGTTGTGCATCGCCACGGTATACGTGGATCACGATCTGACCCATTCCATAATGCACTCGTCCGTTGCACCGTTTAAGGGGCTCGAGTGCATCCTTATTCAAAGTTAAAACCACCTGTCTATGAGGCCCAACCTCACCCTCGACCAGATTGACACTCCAGTCCTGCGTCGGGAGAGACGGATTCCAGGCCTGCAGCATCTCAAGAATATTCTCCGGTTCAGCAGGGATGGCAGGAATCCATGCCCTTGCCCTTGGCCGGGCCGGAATGTCCTTCCAGTCGACGACCTCGATTTTTGCCCCTGGGTAGACTTCACCCAGTCTTGCAACTGCTGCCTTGTACAGTGCAACAGTTCTTGCATCCTCACACGCGAAAACTTTAATCTGACCCTGGTGCCAACCCGCGTCTGTACCCCGCGGCGGACTACCCGGAGACTCACGCCATATGTCGAGGAGGGCCCTGCCAATTTCGTTCCGGACATACAGCCACCGGTCTCTAGGGATGGACCAACGGTCGTTGCCTCGATCAATGACACCTATAAGGATCCTGTCCTTGGTCACTTCAGCAAAGCTGGGTTTGCCCACTACTGGGATATTCTGATGCCGCTTCGGATGGGGATCCACCTCTCCGACCGATCTCTGGCGTTTGAAGGGATTCCCGTTCAGCCTTTTAGGCGCATAGGGCCTTTGGAAATTTGGTATCAGAGCTTTCGCTTTCTCCACCATCTTCCTTTCATTCAGCGATAGTGTATCCTGCGATGCTCCCTCATATTTCTTCAGGATCCTTGCAGCCTTCCTTTTATCCCAGTACGCAAAGCGTCGGGGAGATGTCTTTTGGGAGGAGTTCATACCCGTAGTTGCCATCGCGGTCTCTCCCTTTGATAGAAGCTTAGTTGCGTCTTCCTTCTCTTTCGGATGACTGAGGCCAGGTCCCGAGACCATTGCCACAGACATTGAGAGGTTAATGTTCGTGCCGGCGCTGGATGGAAGTTTAGCATCCGCCGTTTTCTGCTTACCTGCGTATGCAGCCGCACTGGTGCTGGCTTTCATCAAGTCATTCTCACTTGCTAGCAGTTTCGAGGATGACCGACCCGTAGTTACCATCGTTGTCGGTCCCCCAGTTGACTTTGAAATAGAGTTTGTCCTCCGGCGTTGTGATTTCTCTTGCTCCAGCATAGTTCTCCTCTGCTGCGGAGTAAACGAAGTTATTGATTGTTTTGAATTTTGAGTTGTATTCATCTTGTTCGTACGACCCCTCGCCGGGCACGGCCAGCTTGGGGTCAAGGGTGGATTAAGGGGAATGTGTCGTCCGCCACGGCAGAGCCCCATACCGCGGTAAGACCATGGTTACTCTCTGAGGCGGTCCGGTATCAGAGAGGCACCGTTCGACTACAGCCACGATTTGCCTCCCGGCTGCAAACGTCCAATGGGCACGGTATCGCGTAACACCCTGGATTGGGAGGGGGTAGATATTTGTCATCGCGCCAGCGAGGCTAGGCTGCTCTCGTGATGTAGTGCCATGCGCAGCTATGATCGCAAGGGCAGCGTAGCCCCGTGGCTATCGACTAAGCCCTCGTACCGCGACAAGGTATCCACCCTTCACGAGGGAAAGGTACAAACTAAATTTTTCAAGCAGAATATCTGTATGATATCAAAAGCATTCTCACACATAAAAAAGGGGGTTATCAGAAAAGGGGGCGTGGCACCTCCCATACAAACTAAACTTTTCAAGCAGCATGTCTGTGAAAGGGTTCAAGGTAAGGACCTGAAAATTGGTGTAGACCTATATGATATCAAAAGCATTCTCACACATAAAAAGAGAAGTTATTTAGAAAAGGGGGCGTGGCACCTCCCATACGTAGGGACCTGAAAATTGGTGTAGACCTATATGATATCAAAAGCATTCTCACACATAAAAAGAGGGGTTATTTAGAAAAGGGGGCGTGGCGAGTTGTAAATTGAAAATTGTATTTTTTTTTGTTTTTTAGTGTATTTTATATTTATGAAAATTCATTTGGTAATCTTTGAAATAACTTTTCATATTTTTTTTTCTTGAATTGTAAAGTCAGTTCTAAAAAATCGGTTATGAAGAAATGTTCAATTATTGTTTTTAATAAATTATTGAAAGAAAATTAAGAAATTTAATCCTTTTCATTTGAGTGGCGACGAGGATGGGATAAATTTGTATTATGGTTCACATCACAACTTTTTCAGGCAACTTTATTTTTTTAGTTCGTTTTGACAGCAAAATCATGTGGTTAATCATAATAAAACAAATAAGTTGTGTTGTGTTGTTACATTTACAACACAACTGTTTCAAGTTGTGAATCACAATAGGGGGGGATAATTTGGATTGTGATTTGCGGATATCAAAAATCTGATATTAATTGCTGAATTTTAATACCTACTTATAAAATTATCATATTAAATGGCGTTAACATTAGCAGAGAGTTTGCGTGAGGCCAGGAGTTTACCACCTTTCAATGGGAGCAGTGAATATACCATTACAAATTATTTAAGAGACGTTGCAACGGTGTTACAGTTAACACAAATAGATTTTCAAGACACGGTAAAGGCAGTTTTGAGCAACAGACTGCAAGGTAATACTATGTACACACTAGCGTGTTTTCGAGCTCATTCTGGTTTTCGAGGCAAAACATGCTGAAAACCGATGTTTTCGCCATACAAAATTTTCAACTGAAAACCTGCGAAAACATCATGTTTTATCCCAAAACATCAACGAAAACCTTTCACAATCAGTGTCGGCTCTAAATTTTATCGGTAATAATCGAAAAACATACTGTCACATATCTGATATGTCAAATGTTTTCATTTTGAATTTCGTCGCCCGAATTTATAAAAAATCAAAATGAAAATGTTTGTGCTATAAAGTAAATTTGAAATAAGTACGCTGACAGTAAAACTTAAAATAAGTACATAAAATATAAACTGCCTCCTTATCGTCAGGATCTGCATCAGTTTTTTCGCTTTGTCAGTCATCTAAAATTTAATGAAATATAATATAAAAACAAATATTTTAAACAATAACTCACATTTGTACGTTCACAAAACTTTAATTATTTTTTCTCACAAATCACAATTTCTAGAACAGCTGATTACTGTCAAATGAAAACAAGAATAGCAGGTATGAACGCACCTGTTTTATGTGAGATGTTTTACACGAAAACAAGGTGTTTTCGCTGCAGTGTGAACATGATCTAAGGCGTTAAAATCAATAGAAGCCTTATTAAATCCTACATGGGAAGATATTACAGTACTATCTCGATAATCCGGACACGCGGTAGTCCGGTCACATCTATAATCCGGACAATGCTATAATTCGGACAGTTTAACATTTTTTACTCTATAATCCGGACATTTTTCAAATTTGCTTCGCAATACATATGTACATACATATGTATTTTAATTTTTAGTTTGCTTTGTGAGTTTTTCGTAAAATAGCGGTACTTTAACAACAATATATGTACATATGTACATATGTATACGGAATAATAATATAGAAGAAGCTGATTCTGATTGCACCATAGTTGAAGCGGTAAATACGTAGCAGTGAAGCGAAAAATATTTTTTCCAAGGCAGAACAAATTGACGCTTCGGCTATGGACATTTTAGTTTTAAGACGATTTAAAGAAACTGCAGATAAAATGTTGCTGGCGAACTCGCAGCAGACCAAAATTAATAATTTTTTTGAAATAGTATCTGAATTGCGTTATGTTCATTTCAAAAAAACAACGAATTTTAGTTGAAAAAAAAAATCATCTATAATCCGGGCACCCCCATAATCCGGACGACCCCTAACATTAAGGGTGTCCGGATTATCGAGATAGTACTGTATAAGAAAACTAAAAGAAGACTTGTAGATCCCAATATTTTATACACTCCAGAATATAATGAGAAATTAATTTTTGATATTTACCTTAATTTTTTACCAATTAGTATAAAAGCATTATTAATTCAAAATAATATTGCGTCTATAAAAGCTTCCTACACACTTTGTCTAGAAAATAATTTGCTAAAAGATATACACTTAATAAATTCAAAAACTGCATATAATTTTTCAAAAAATAATATTCAAAATAAACAGAGTCCTAGGTATAACAATAATAATAGTAATATTCAAAACAATTTAAATCCAAATAATTTCCGAAATTTTAACGTTAGTAGTCAAAATAATAATAATGCAAACGGGAATTATAGAGCTAATGAAAATCAATTTTATCCTAATCTGAATATGCAACAGCAAAATTTTAGTTATAATTCTCAAATTTATAAAACAAATTCAAAAGTTGGTCAAAATGTTAATAATTATCAATAACCAATTGATATTGATTATAATGATACTACAGAAAATTTTCATGTTCAGCCTCAGAATTATCATTACCCATAGTGATTCTCACCATTAATAATTATTAATTATTATGGTTTACAGCCAAAATGCACCAGAGACGCCATAGTGAAATTCCTATGTAAAATCACCTCCTAATTCCGAAAATCAAGGTTATTTTTACTTGAATGGTACCGTTTTTGAGATATTTACGATTTACCGTTATTTCAAAAAACAAAAAAGATGGGTCCACTTAATCGTGTATATCTCAAGAACAAACTGAGCTCCTCAAAAACGGTTTGAAAAATTTGAAAGCTAATAAAATTTACTATAATCAGTACATACAACACTTTTTGCTAGGTCCTGCAGATTCAAACATATTGAGCAATCATTACGGATTTTTTAAATTTTTTTTGTAAAAATATAAAAAAATTTGTACTTTGCGAGGAAGCATCTCGAAAACTTTTTGTTTTTTAGCAGATATTTTCCCCTCCCTCTAAGCTCTGTTTTATTACAAAAAAACAAGCTATCAGTGAACAAAATCGATGAACTAATACAAAAGTTATAAGCATTCAAGTAAATATATCCATTTAATGCTTAAGTACCCTACTGGTACATATGTTAAGGTTACATATTATAGAACTCGTCACGAAGAATTTTCCAAGTACTATACGAAGGAGGACAGTGTTTGTTACTGTAAAGACATTGCTGGTCTATTCAAACAATTTGGTGAACCATATGATTCAAAAGAGTGGCGATTGTTCATTGACGGCAATAAATTAAGTTTAAAGGCCGTATTATTGCATATTGGCAACCAAAAGCCATCTATCCCGATCGCGCATGCAGTAAACACGAAGGAAACATATGAGATAATGCAAAAATTGCTCAAGTTAATCAAATACGAAGAACATGATTGGAAAATATGTGCCGATCTTAAAGTCGTTGGAATGCTATGTGGTCTACAAAGTGGATACACAAAATACTGTTGCTTTCTATGCAAATGGGATAGCCGAGCTCGTCAAGACCACTACATCATAAAGGATTGGCCAGAACGAATAGAGTTTCAAGTTGGGGTAGAACATAAAATACTCTCCACTTATAAAGAAGGAAAAAATAATTCTACCTCCGCTCCATATCAAGCTCGGCCTTATCAAAAACTTTGTGAAGGCTTTGGACAAAGAAGGCGAAGCTTTTCATCATTTGAAGACAATCTTTCCAGAGATTTCAGAAGCAAAAATAAAGGAAGGGATTTTTGTGGGACCGCAAATAAGGAAAATGATGACCAATAACCATTTCAAAGAACTATTGTCACCAGTGGAGGCAGCAGCGTGGGATTCTTTTGAAAAGGTCGTTACTTCTTTTTTAGGCAAACACAAAAGTCCTAACTACGAGATGATAATGAACGACTTAATCAAAAACTATGCGGAAATGGGTAAATAAAAAAACATATTATAATAAATTATATATTACATAAATTTACATGAGAATATATAGCCATAAATCTGAATTCATCGTCCAGTTCCGAACAAACAAGAACGGGAAAAATATAAACAAAAAATTTGTTCTGAATTGAAAGATAAAACCAGCCTAAGAAAATTATATACTAATGTGTCACTTATGTATTTATCTAATTTACTTTTTTATTTTCTTTCAGCAGTAAATATGTCTTTAAAAATTCATTTCTTACACTCCCACTTAAATTTTTTCCCGCAAAATCTTGGCGACGAAAGTGACGAGCATGGCGAAAGTCGGTATCAAGGATTCTGGGATGTCGCTATGATGGGCGACTACTGTTGGTTTCTCATAAGAGAAACCGATCCTAATCTAAATAAGCGTCAAAACAAGACACACAACTTTTTCAATTATAAAATAAGATCATAGAGTTAAGACAGAACCATATGTACATATGCTATTATTTGTAGGGTACACTTAAGTATTAAATGGATATATTTACTTGAATGCTTATAACTTTTGTATTAGTTCATCGATTTTGTTCACTGATAGCTTGTTTTTTTTGTAATAAAACAGAGCTTAGAGGGAGGGGAAAATATCTGCTAAAAAACAAAAAGTTTTCGAGATGCTTCCTCGCAAAGTACAAATTTTTTTATATTTTTACAAAAAAAATTTAAAAAATCCGTAATGATTGTTCAATATTTTTGAATCTGCAGGACCTAGCAAAAAGTGTTGTATGTACTGATTATAGTAAATTTTATAAGCTTTCAAATTTTTCAAACCGTTTTCGAATAGCTCAATTTGTTCTTGAGATATACACGATTAAGTGGAGCCATCTTTTTTGTTTTTTGAAATAACGGTAAATCGTAAATATCTCAAAAACGGTACCATTCAAGTAAAAATAACTTTGATTTTCGGAATTAGGAGGTGATTTTACATAGGAATTTCACTATGGCGTCTCTGGTGCAGAAAAAAAGTTGGAATTTGTGATCCAGTGTAATACAAAAATAAAATGTTTAATTGATAGTGGTGCTGCTATAACTCTTGCCAATTATGAATTCTTTTCTGAAATAGGAGTAAAGAAAAAATTGGAAAAACCAATTTTATTGAACACTCTAATAGGAAATAATATTATAACAGAATAAGTTATATTCAATGTACCGACTGAATTTCAAGAACATAATAGTACCTACAATGTCAGTTAAACTTACCTACTCATTTTTGTGATAAAAAATTTGATTGCATTATAGGTATAAATATTTTACGGCCAATTGGAGCTATAATCGATTTTACAAATAATTTGCTTACAGTAAATAACAATAAAATAGAACTTTTTAGTCAACATTTTAATGTTGGGTATGAGGAAATACATTATTTAGAAAAATTTGATTTAGAAACATTCAAGGACTTAATGTCAAATAGTTTAAATAACGAAGAAAGGAAATTACTTGAGTTTTTTTTAAGCAAAAATAAAAAAACTTTTTATCTGGAAGGGCAAAATGTAACAACTACAAATTGTGTAAAACATAAAATAATAACCAGTTCAAATAAACCCATATATTGCAGAAATTATCGGCATCCCCAGATTTTAGAAGGTGAAATAGAAGAGCAGGTGAATGATATGTTAAAACAAAATATTATATGTCCAAGTAAGTCACCATATAACTCCCCTGCGGGTTAGGGGTTTAGAATATGCCCGAGGTAGGCATACCGGTCGTAAGAGGCGACTAATATGCACATAGGTAATGACGTGCTACTCGATGGTTGATCTACGGATATGATTCCTCTCACCTCTCATTACCCATCTTCTTCTTCCTCACGGATGGAGGGATGACATGACCTAGAAGGTTCCACTGGTCATACCAAATCGCTACCACGACAGTCGGGCAGTACCGCAAGGGAGTACCGCAGCGTACCGGGGTCATATCCGGCCAAGGACTGTCAACTTCGGCATCACTCCCCAAAACCTTCGGGGAGTGTTTTGCTGTTAACAACAGCAACAACAACAGTGGATGATAAATTTCCACTTCCAAATATAGAATCCTTATTTGATAAATTAGGCCAAGCGCGATATTTTTCGTCATTGGACCTTGCGAAAGGTTTCCATCAAGTTTTGATGGAAGAGAGTTACATTGAAAAGACAGCCTTCTCGACATCAAAGGGTCATTTCGAGTTTATTCCAATGCCCTTTGGTCTCAAAATGCACCTGCTACTTTTCAGCGTATGCTTAATTATGTTTTATCTGATTATATAAATAAAATATGTATAATATATATTGACGACATATTAGTTTTTCCCACTTCTTTAGCTGAATATTTGGAGAGTTTACAAAAAATATTTAACAAATTAAATGAGTATAATTTAAAAGTTCAAATTAATAAGTGTAAATTTTTATCAAAGGAAACTAATTTTCTTGGTCATTTAATAATGAATAATGGTATTAAGCCAAATCCAGAAAAAATCAGTGTGATACAAAATTTACAGATACCGAAGAGTGTGAAGGATATAAAATCTTTTTTGGGTTTAACCGGGTAAATTATTATTCTTTGATAGCCAGTCCAATAATTAAATACCTGAAAAAGAATAGTAAAATTGATATTAATGATAAGTCATATGTAGAAGCTTTTGTAAAGTTGAAAAAAATTTTAGTAAATCTACCCATATTAATTTATCCATCTTAATAAAAAGTTTGTGTTGACAACAGATGCGTTAATCGGTGCGGTTTTAAGCCAGGAAGGTAAGCCGGTAAGTTTTGCTAGTAGGATGTTATTTAACATTAGAAAAAAATTATAAGCTATTGTTTGGTCAATGAAATATTATCGTCCTTATCTTTATGGTCGCAAGTTTTTAGTTCAAACTGATTATCAACCGTTGAAATGGCTTTATTCATTGAGAGATCCTAACTCTAGAATAATTAGATGGAAAATATTATAAGATGAGTTTGACTTCGATATGGGACATTCCATCGTGACTCCTGGGACATTTGACTCGAGAGCTTAGTCAACTTTGACTTAATAAACTGACAGCGGGTGTTGCCGCAGCTGTCCTTGTGTTTTAGTGTTGATGCTGTCCCAGAGTTGTTAATAGGGTTAGACAACGCGCATCTCGGTACTCCACGGCGAACAGTATATGATGGTACCCAAGGTCACGCAGTGGTGTTGACAAAACTTGGGTGGGTAATTTATGGAATGTCAGCAACACAAAGCCCTGATACGTGCCACCACACGCTTGTTACGCGATTTGGTGAAGTAGATGAGAAAACGGGTAGCTTAGATAGCGCTGTCTACGATTACATCGTTAATGAGAATATGGGCGTAATTGAGGTTAAGCGTATAGTTGAGTCAGAAGACATATCTAGAGCAAAGAAACTGTTGAATGAGAATACGAAGAAAAATGGAAATCGATTTGAAACATGTCTCCTATGGAGGCGGGATGACGTTGAGCTGCCAGAAAGTCGACAAATGGCTGAAAAGAGATTATTCGCGTTGGAAAGAAAATTCAAAGGTGACGACAATCTGAGGAAAGCATACTCTGCAATAATGGAACGGTATATGGATAAGGGCTATTGTCGGAAGCTGAGTGCAAAAGAAGCAGCAGTAACAAGTAACCGTACATGGTATCTGCCTCACTTTGGCGTATATAACCCGAATAAGCCAGGTAAACTCAGATTAGTTTTTGATGCTGCGGCAGAGTCACGAGGTGTTTCACTGAACTCTGCACTACTTAGTGGTCCAGATTTGTCACAATCGTTGGTAACGGTCCTCATGAAATTCAGGCAAAGGCGAATTGGAGTTTGCGCCGACATCGTGGAAATGTTCCACCAAGTAAGAATTCGCGGTGAAGATCTGTCATCGCAACACTTCCTATGGAGAGTTGTACCAGGGAGTCCAGTTGAAGAATATGAAATGAAATGACGTTTGGAGCTACATGCTCACCGTGCTCGGCGCAATTCGTGAAGAACAAGAACGCAGAAGAATTCGAGGAACGATATCCAGATGCCGTGTCGGTGATTATAAACAACCACTATGTCGACGATTTCGTACATTGCTTCTCGAGCGAGGATGAAGCACTAGAAGTGACAAATCAGATCGTATGGATCCATAAAAATGGTGGCTTCGAATTGACCAGATTCGTGTCAAACTCTCGCCTCGTCAGTAGTCTAAATAAAGAAAGCATACCGTCTCATAATTTAAATCTCGACAAGGATAACGCCGAGCTATTTCAGAAGGTACTTGGAATGTTTTGGGACACCGAAAAAGATGTTTTAAAGTTTGTGCTGTCATTTGGTAAAGTGAATCAGGATGTGTTAACGGAAAAGCGGAAGCCGACGAAGCGAGAAGTGTTAAGCATCACAATGTCAGTCTTCGACCCATTTGGGGTAGCTGCAGAGTACACATTGGAGGCCAAACTAATCCTGCAGGAAATATGGCGAGCGAAACTAGACTGGGACGAAAGTATTTCGGGTGAGATTTATGAAAAGTGGAAAAAGTGACTGCGGACGTTACGCGATTTGGAGAATATAAGTATTCCGCGCTGTTACGCGCCTACATTCATGGCAACAATCATCGAACTACATGTGTTCGCGGATGCAAGCGAGTCCGCATACGCTGCCGTAGCATACTGGAGGATTATCGACGAAGCTGGTAAGATTCATCGTGCATTCATCGCTGGGAAAACTAAATGTGCGCCAATTAAACTCGTTTCGATTCCCCGTCTTGAACTTCAGTCCGCAGTGATCGCCACACGTCTAAAACAAAGTATCATCGCAAGTCACGATAGGAGTCCAAATAGGGTGGTCATGCTGTCGGACTCGAAGATGGTGCTATCATGGATTAAGTCGGATCATCGTCGCTACAAGCCTTACGTCGCACATCGAGTCAACGAGATTTTGGATGGCTCTGACACCGATGATTGGAGATGGCTGCCCAGCGCCCAAAACCCTGCTGACTTTGGAACGAGGATGAGAAATGAAAAACGAGAATCGTTTTGGTTTTAGTCATCAACATGGCTTCCGTAAGCTGCACAGCACCACCACCGCACTCAATGCCATTACAACCATAGTGTATCAATACAAGTGTGAACTGTAGCTTTGACAGAAATGTCAAAACACACTTCCACGTCAAATTACAAATGTCAAAACACACATCCATGTCAAAAATCTGGGTTGCTATTGATGTTTTCGTTGCGATCGGGTTGTGTGCAGCACCGAATATCAATGAAACATGGTTCTTGTTTGTACAAAAGTGTTGCTGTGTTGCAAAACTTTTTCACTCCAGTTTCTAGGGCAACTTTTAAGCGAATCTTTCAGTTTATACTTTATATCAAAGAAAAAAAAGACACAAAATAAAAAAACTTAAAACTAGTAAATTTTATTTATTTTACAGAAAAATTTTGAGGTAAGCATCTTCGAAATGAGAAATTAGACAGAAAATGAAAGCAAACGTTTTTTTGGAAACATGTATATACGATGTTTTTAGATAGATTTACTATCAAATACATATCTTAGCACAAAGAAGGCTTCAAACCCCAAAATTTGGTATTTGTTTCCTTTAGGGGTCAACTCCTAATAAATTAGCTAGAATTATGGAAGATAGCTCAAAATACGGGGTTTGGCCTCAGGATCACGAATCCGGAAGCGCTTTTTTAATATTTTGCTTCTCTGAAGGGAACCCGCCCCAATTTTGGTACCGGACCAGTGTCAATTTTCGGGTTTTTGACCATAACTTTCCACAGATACAAAAAAATTAAAAAGCGCTTCCGGATTCGTGATCCTCAGGCCAAAACCCGTATTTTGAGCTATCTTGCACAATTCTAGCTAATTTATTAGGAGTTGACCCCTAAAGGAAACAAATACCAAATTTTGGGGTTTGAAGCTAATTATTAGCAGTTGTTTGTTATTTGTTTAATAGAAAATAGTGAGCAGACTCGAAAGAGTTATTCTAACTAATAATTTTATATAATTCGCTGTTATTTATGTTAAAAAAATCAAATTTCTAAGTTTTAGCGAACTACTTTTTTATGCAACCTACTACTAATTTTTTATACCAAATCGAATGCAATTCGGCGCAAAATGGTGCTCTTTTTCCAAAAAAACAACTCTGATGAACAGGTGTTAAACTCATTTTGGAATTTTGACGTCTATGCAGAAGAGTTTACACTTGTATTGGTACACTATGATTACAACTCAAATAAATAGCGGCCTAAATCAAAACCAACCAAATCACAGGACTGTGTTAGTGGCACTTGACCTGTCGAAAGCTTTTGACACAGTCAACCATGCCACTCTCATACAAGATCTGTTTGAGACCATAGTACAACTGTACAAGTAAGATATGAATCAGCTGTTCGACTTACAGCTGTGCTCACCTGATCGGGTTCCCCTTATTGGAAGCCACTCAAGGAAGGGTGTCATTCGTTAGGACCGAAATAAAAGTAGTAGTAGCTTGTGACAAATGTTTAATAACTTCATAAATAATAGAAACTATTTGCCGAAAAATATTTATTATAGCAACTAATTTGATCTGGAAATGTTTTGTACAAAGATTTTACTTGTTTAGCGAAAATTTTTTCATATTTTCTAAAACTTTCTAAAACTTTTAGCACTACGCAGAAAAGCAATCCTGTGGTTGATATTTCCATGACAACTCTCTTGTTCTTCTTTGTTTACATAAAACGCAACTTGCTAATTGTATAAATTTCTGTGAATATTTTTAATAAACAAGCATTTTTCTTACTTACAGCATATATTAGAAAAGTGCCCCACCATTTAAATGTGTTTTTTCATAGATGTCTGTGCTTATTTTCTTTTTGTACTTTGTGTGTGCGTGGCGTGCATATAAGGGAGTGTTCACATGCTGCTACAAAGTTGCTTATATGGCGTTTCCACCAAACATACACAGCATCCTTTGGGTTTGGAATAATTGTCAACTGTTTCTGATGCGTGTTCCTCCTCGTTGCTCGGGCGTGATAGATCGCGTAGCTTTGTTATGAATAATCATAGCAATTAAATAATTATTATTATTACCTTGCATTAAACTCGAGGAAAAGCGACAACAAAGACGACGTATTGCACCCTCGCTGTTAATGTTGAGATTTATCACCAAATTTTCCATTAAATAATGAATAAACAGACATATTTGTATAAAAAATCATTGTTTATTTAAATAAATAAATAAAGAAAATAAGTGAGTCCCATAACTCAAACATAAAAAAGTTACTATAATTGGACACAGTGCACTAAATCATTATTCTCACACATTCTTAATAGTAATATATTAAAAATTTAAGATTAGTGAGCTTTTTCACAAAGGGTTTCTTTAAAAAACAAAGCAGCTTGTTTAGTTCACTGATATATACATACATTCTTTGTGTGGGAATATAACAATATGCAACAACAGCTAAAATGGACATAACCCTGTAAAACTGTCATTGATGGTTGGAGCAGGTCAAGCAGCTATGCTAACTACCTGCTCGCGTTCTTGTAGGAAAATAACGAAAATATCTGTTGAAACAAGCGATTACCGCATAAGTGGTTATTGCTGTAATGACAGTTTTGGTTTTTTAGGTAGAGTTAAAGTGTTGTTGGCATGAAACATAATCGAAAACAAAAATATAAATTATAAAAAAGTAAAAAAAAAAACCAAAAGTGTTTGGTAAATTAAAAAGAATTTTTTTTTTTTTATATAATAAAAAAGCATTTTAAAATAAAAGGAAAACGGCGTTGTAAATTAAACAAAAAAACATTGCGTTGTAAAATAAAATGTATATAAGATCAAAAATAAAAAGCAGGAATCTTTACCAATAACACACATTTTTTATAATACCCGTTTTGGTCCGTTAGGGATACAATTTTTTCTGAAAACAAATATTTAAAAAATATTAAGTATACATGTAGAACATTTCTTAAATAGCTTTTTGCTTTAATTTACACCATATAAACTTAAATGGTTAAATAACAATACTTAAAATTAAATGGGTTTATATGTGTATACACATATAAACTGTATAAAGCTAAGAAAATTATGAATGGCATAATATCTAATATCTGAATTTATGCACAATAATTGCCCAAAAAGAACTTAACAAGAATTATTGAAAGAATACTTTCTCATATTTAAAACTTAGTCACTTTATATACTCACCTTGGCATTTCTGTTTCTGCAGGAAAAGGGTATCGCGGGACTCCTAATCCGCATCCTAAAATACAGCAATGGTCGGGCATTTCTGGAAACGAACAACTTTATTAGATACATGTATGCATGTCTTATTTGCTAAAATTCTTATTACCACACACTATTTTTTTCCACTTTAACTCGGCAAAAATATCTGAAAGACGGAAAAATGTTGTTCTTTGTAAATAAATTAAATTATTAGCCGAAATTGTATTATAAAATTAAATATTAAAATAAACTTTTTTTGTAACGACTCACTTTATCAACTGCTTCGTTTGAACTAACAGTTGTGTATACACACACAAATGTACGTACATATTTACGCGCAGGGTTGCATTTCACGTCTGCAATGTATTTCAAAATATTCTTATTCATAAAATATGTAAATATATTGAAATCATTTCATTTATCATCAAAATAAATATTGAAATGTATAAAAACTGCAAAATATATTGATATTCAAATAGTTATAGTTCATATAATTGAAATGACATTATTTTTCATAAAAAAACAATCAATTTTATCCAAATCACAAAATTTGTTTAGTTCATAGGCATACATTTTGTTCTACATTTCCATACTAAATTGCTTTAAAAATATACCTACACAGCAACCCTGTATGGAGATTTCACTCCATTTCTTCTTGGAAATTTCAACCCTGAGCCTCGGGTTGCTGTGTTAGTTAAGCTAGTTTGACACTGTCTACAGTGTCAAAATTGGGTGTATTAGAAAGAGAGAGAAATAAGGATAACTTACTTGTAGACCTGTACTATGTTTGAGACACAGATACCTGATGGTTTAAAGCAAAGGCCGGCAGATATTTTCCTGGGAGTCGAAGTACATTGTGAATCTATACCAAGTGAATTCACTTGACGATAGACGTCAAAATTCCAAAATGAGTTTAACACCTGTTTGAGATTGTGGTTAATAACAAGTGTGATATCATAGACATAGTCGTGAAAACTTCAAAGTGAGTTTAGTCACCTGTTTTTAATTTCCTTTTTTGTCTCACTTCTTTACATCTTCCCATCTCTTTCTACCATTAGGTAAAAGATAGGAGACCGCCATGTTGATGTGTGCAGGATGTTAAACAACGCCATTTGCTTTTCTGTTATTCGGTGCTGGCGACATTTTAATATGTGCAGGATGTAAACAAACCGACATTTTAATGTGTGTTGTCAAAAGAAGAGTTCACACTTGGTATTGATACACAATGTCGAAGTATGTTCGGCCATCTCACGTACATAGTTCGTAATTACACCATTGTGTATCAATACAAGTGTAAACTCTTCTGCATAGACATCAAAATTCCAAAATGAGTTTAACACCTGTTTGAGATTGTGGTTAATAACAAGTGTGATATCATAGGCAGAGGCGTGAAAATTTCCAAGTGAGTTTAGTCACCTGTTTTTAATTTCCTTTTTTGTCTCACTTCTTTCCATCTTCCCATCTCTTTCTGCCATTCGGTAAAAGATAGGAGACCACCATGTTGATGTGTGCAGGATGTTAAACAACGCCATTGCTTTTCTGTTATTCGGTGCTGGCGACATTTTAATATGTGCAGGATGTAAACAAGCCGACATTTTAATGTGTGTTGTCAAAAGAAGAGTTCACACTTGTACAGATACACAATGTAATTACACGCACACAGCACGAACGTCAACAAGCAGAGCATAAAAGAATCAAATTTTATTCAGTTGTATCACAGTATAACCAGTATTTGCACTGAGGTGAAAGTTCTCCATGGAGGTGAATTTTTCAGAGTTGAAATCCATGGTAGGATGGAATTTCGCGGACGCATGGTTGCATTTCAGTAACAAAAAAAACTTTAGAAATATTTCAAGAAAAAAATGAATTTAATGTATATATTCCATGAATTAATATAATATCATGAATTTACTGCACTACAAGAAGTATAAAAAATGTATATTAAAGGCCATATTGTAAAATTTCGTACAAATGCATATTGATGATCGGCTCTTTATGAACGATGCTATTAAATAGTAGTTTTGCGCAAAAAAGCACCCCTGTTAGTTGAGGACATTGAGGTGAATTTGAAATTCTTAGAAATTTTCCAAAACAAAATAAAGAAAATATTTTGCTTGCAGTTTTATATTTATTTATACTATTTATTTAATAGTAATATACGTATATCTGGTAGCTTTAATGTCAAGGTACGGTGTTAATGAACTATGAGTCATCTTATATATAAAAACTAATGTGAAGTTGAAATACTTATTACTAACCGGATAAGTATTTCCAGTACCTGGCAAATGAGGACTATTGTTATTGTGAACAAAAACCATGAACTACAAGTTGCGATGGAGCATTGCAAGCTGCACGTAATCGTGGCTGCCGCCGGAGGCCTTTTTATTCCATCTATACAATGTCCCAGGGGGTACCATAACAGTCGCCCATACGGCAGTTGCTACCCAAGGCCTTTTTTGTTGCATCTTGAATGAATGAATTAATCTTATGCACTCTGCGTGGTATTAGTTTCCTTTAGGGGTCAATTTCTAATAAATTAGCTAAAATTATGTGATATAGCTCAAAAGACGGCGTTCGGCCCCAGGATCTCGAATCCGGAAGCGCTTTTTTAATATTTTGCTTCTCTGCAGAGATATTTGCAATCAAAGTTTCATGTTTTCATGTGGTTGTTGTAATTTTATTAGACTGTCCCTAAAAACGTGCAAAAAAAGTCCCGCCGTGGCGGTAGCCACGGTTATGTCACACGTCCGGACTTGGGATGGCGTAGCCCAGGGTTATTTTTTATAAGCGCGGCCGAAGGCCGCCAACTCAGAAAAGTGTTTCGTACATAAATACCATGGATTGCGCCCCATTTTTGGTATTGGACCCGGGACATTTTTCGGTTTTTTGACCATAACTTTTCACTAAAACAAAAAATTAAAAAAAGCGCTTCCGGATTCGTGATCCTGAGTCCAAAACCCGTCTTTTGAGCTATCTCCCATAATTTTAGCTAATATATTAGCAGTTGACCCCTAAAGGAAACTAATACCCTCTGCGTTTATGCTCCTTTTTGGGGAGGCTAAAATCAAATCTGTTATAAATGAAACAAATTAATATAAATTTTCATCATTTGCACAACTTTTTTTATTTCCATTTGATTTTCACCACGCGTGATAGGGTTGTGTTTAATCACTCAGGGCTGCATTTTGTTGAAGTAGTTGTTAGATAGTGATTTTTTCTCTAATACTTCACGTTGACCTGCAAACTGGTTTTCCTTTCAGTTTAAAACTGTTAAAACAATTTAGGCATGTTCATAATCGATATAAAGTAGGTACTTAAGTTAGCGTCAACCCTTTGATACCCTTTCCAAGGGTCTATCTGACGATAAATTTAGTACCTACTTTATTTCGTTCAGATTGTTGGACAGTGACAGATAAATATACAAGACTAAATGGGCTTGCTCAAGAACATCCTACAAATTATGACGGATAACACATAATAATCAAAAAACTAAATTTATAATAGAACTATTTTTTCTACACCTTTTTCACTAAAAATACTTTAGATAAGGTTAAATGCATTTAAGAATAGTGAATGGTAGTCCAAGACCCATACAATTATTTTCAGAATAGTCAATTGTATCTTAAAAACTGTAAAATATGCTTTAGAATAATCAACTGTACTCCAAAAACTATAAATTGTACTTCATAAACTGTAATTTGTACTCGAGACCGTAAATTAGACTTCAGAAGCTTAAAAATGTACTCCAAAATAATCAGTTCTACTTCAGAAACAACAAATTCCAATCCAGAAGATGTTTCTGAAGTACATTTGATTTTTCTGGAATACGTTTTACAGTTTCTCGAATACAATGGGCTTCTTCGTAGCAAATTTTGCGAATATTAACAACCATTTACGTTTTTTAAAGTACATTTTACACTCTAACCCACAATAAAATATACAGGCAGATTCTAATTAATTTCTTACTTTGCGGATTTTCTCCCTCTCATATAATTTGTGAGCGAAAATGTATGAAAAAGGTTCACTAGTGAAATTTATTTAGATTGGCACGATAAGCTTTTTGTCGAAAAATTCTCAAATTTCGAAATTTGCTTTGCGTAAAATTTTGCAAAAATCATTGGATCATGTGTTCAATTTTGTGATATTGGAGTACTTCAATTGTAATACTTTCTAATACCTCAGCGGACCACCTTCAGCTTATTGAAAGCCGATCATTGCTCATGCTTTATTGACCAAAATCACGACACGATCGCTCTGAAAATAGATACTCCAAGGAGTAACAACATTGGAATACATTGCAAAGTACTCTGAAAACAGAAACAACTGTAGCGTCTCGTTGTGACATTTAATTTTGACAGCTGACATAAATGCACGTAGACAAAGGCAACCTGTCTTATAACCGCGTTTTAACACGCGTTAACGCAGACTTGATCTAGTTTTATCTTTTTGGGGACGATGACATAATCAGCTGATTTTTCCTTGTATATTTTTTGGTTTTGTGCGTATTTGTCAAAGTTATAAATGTCACGCAACGCAATAAAGCTGTATTTGTTTTCGACTGAATACTCCTATGCGTGAGAAAAAACGCTGTGCATTGGTTCTTGGTTGAGTTGTAAAATAGTAATTTCTTTTTTTTAGAAATATAATCTAATATATACATATATAGTTTTACTTAAAACGCAAAATCCTAAATTTGACTATTTCTTAGGGTTGCCAGACGTCCTTCTTTCGGAAGGACAGGTCCTTCATTTTATTGCAACGTCCTTCCCTGTCCTTCCAAAAGAAAAAGTGTAGAAAGGTCCTTCTTTTTAAGTTTTGTCCTTCTTATGTCCTTCTTTTTCCTTTTTTTTTTTTTGCTAGGGTCTTGAGATTAGTATCTAGTTATTCTAAAATGAAATGAGCTACAAAACTGCATACTCGAAAAAATCTAAAATTTTTTTTTTTATGAGATTCGTCGAGTTTCGCGAATTTTTTTGGAGTTTTGCTCAAAATTTTAAGTGCAAAATTTTAATGTATTTTCATCTATATTTTCATGAACAATTATAGAAATTTTTATTTATATTTATTTATTATCTATTCATTTATTTTTTTTTCTTTGCATTTAAATGTGAATACGTGGTAAATATATGTATATATTAGACTGGGCCAAAAATTAAAAATTTCTTTTTTCCCAAAAATTATATTGATTTTCTTTTTAAGAAAGGTGAAAAAAATTACTGTAATTTTTTCAGATTTTTGAATTAAAGTCTAGAGGTCTATCATCGCTAGTTTAGATTTTACAGACATTTGGTATAAAAACGACAAACCATTGTTGTAAAACATCGTTTATCTGAACATACTTTAAATCGAATTCCCTACAAAATTTGCATTGACCAAAATTTTCTCAGACTAGCCGTTTTCTAGTATTCTATGTTTTTTCGATTTCCCATTTATTCTTTCAAAAATTGTCAAAAATGCAAATATCCATGTACAACAGAGAAATATACAGATTCTCAAAGGAAATAGAGTGGGCTACAAAAAAGGCAAAACAACTTTCTTTGTTACTTTTTCAAAACTTGTTTAGTATTAAATAGAAAAAAAATCATATATCCGTATTTTTTTGGTGTTTTTGATCCGATTTTTTTAATAGATATTCTACAGATTATTTATCATTATATGATCAATATTATAACCAAAAATATACATTTCTCATATACGTTCAAACATATTTTTGCATAATAAAGCCATTCTCTTCGAAGGTGTAGTTTTACAGTCTTCAAATGGTGCAGCCGCAAAAAACACAAAAAGGCGACAGACCTGTGAACTCAATACATGAAATTTCATGTATTTTGGCGAGCTAAATCCAAATCCGTGATCAGAATTAGCCTAACAGGTCGCAGTTCTTCTCTAACCTAACAAAACCATCACAAAATAATATTGGACTTTCTTGCAAGGTAAGGGCCGAACCTCGGTCCCGTTGTTGGATTCTGACATCGAATTCGGATTCAGCAGCCAATTTCCCTCAAGAATATGTATTTAGTTTTATTCAATGTTGATTTTTTCATGTTTCGCAAATTTTCAAACCAAAATCGGGAAATCCAAAAAACATTTCAGTCTAAGCAGCTTTTATAGGGAATTCAATTCCCTACAAAAATATGTTCAAGTAAATGGTATTTTTCAACAGTGATTTGTCGTTTTTATACCAAATTGGACGTGAAGTCTGTAAAATCTAAACTGGTGATGATAGACCTCTAGACCTTAATTTAAACATCTGAAAAATTACAGTAATTTTTTCAAAGAAAATCAATATACCTAATTTTTGAAAAATATGAAATTCTTTTTTTTTTTGGCCCAGTTTATACCAAAGTGGAGGTTAAGTCTGTAAAATCTAAAGTAGCGATGATAGACCTCTAGACTTTAATTTAAAAATCTGAAAAATTACAGTAAATTTTTTTCACCTTTCTTAAAAAGAAAATCAATTTAATTTTTGAAAAAAACGAAAGTTCTTTTTTTTGGCCCATTCTACTATATATGTTTGATGTAGAACTTTCTCTTTTCTGGTCGACCATGATTTTTAATGTTTCTAAAAATATTTTAATATGAAAGGCCAAACAAGAGCAGTTAGAAAAAAATGTTCGCATTTGTTGTTGTTTGGGAATTTCCCAGTCTTTAAAAATTTCATAAATATCAAATGCATTTCTACCATTAACATTCGTCTTTTGGTATCGTAGATTACCTTGTTTGTACCTACAATATATTTGAAAACGATCTCAAATATGAGAATAAATGTATGTTTGATTTTTGTTAATTTAAAAGAATAGGGGATTCGCCAAGATTGCACGGATTGTAAAGTCACAACAACAAAATACACGCAAAAAAATATATGCAATCCGTGCTATTTATACAAAGCTCTAAACTATGTATATTTTAGTGCAAGAATTGTAGGAAATAAGAAGGCAACCCTGTATTTCTCTCAATCCTCTCATTTTTCTCACAAAAAGTAAAAGTAATTGTCAGCGCCAACGTTTTTTCAGAAAACTAGTAAAAATTTGCTCAGTTTTTGACGTTTGTTATCGATGTTACAGCAAACTCAGTGAGGGGTGCTCTCGTAGTCTTGCATATTTTGGCGTAGGATTCATACATTTCGTGCAATCCGTGCATTTGGCAAGACTTAGCGAATCGCCCTAATAAATTGTCAAAAAAAAACCGTCCTTCTTTTTTTACGTGTGTCCTTCTTTTTTTGTATCGAAATAGAAAAGTCCTTCCTTTTCCACTTCAGAATCTAGCAACCCTACTATTTCTCCTCTTTTAAAGTAATTTATTACCTCATAAAATTTGCAACACAACACCCTGAAATGGCTGAAAATAGTTGACTGCAACCCGAAGTTCTCTATGGAGGTGAATATAAGTACGTTTGTGTTAGTGAGTGCAACCACTGTCTATACTGTGTTGTATGCATTGTACAACTGTACAAGTAAGATATGAATCAGCTGTTTGACTAACAGCTGTGCTCACCTGATCGGGTTCCCCTTATTGGAAGCCACTCAACGAAGGGTGTCATTCGTTAGGACCAAAATAAAAGTAGTAGTAGCTTGTGACAAATGTTTAATAACTTCATAAATAATAGAAACTATGTGCCGAAACTTATTTATTATAGCAACTAATTTGATCTGGAAATGTTTGTACAAAGATTTTACTTGTTTAGCGAAAATTTTTTCATATTTTCTAAAACTTTCTAAAACTTTTAGCACTACGCAGAAAAGCAACCCTGTGGTTGATATTTCCATGACAACTCTCTTGTTCTTCTTTGTTTACATAAAACGCAACTTGCTAATTGTATAAATTTCTGTGAATATTTTTAATAAACAAGCATTTTTCTTACTTACAGCATATATTAGTAAAGTGCCCCACCATTTAAATGTGTTTTTTCATAGATGCCTGTGCTTATTTTCTTTTTGTACTTTGTGTGTGCGTGGCGTGCATATAAGGGAGTGTTCACATGCTGCTACAAAGTTGCTTATATGGCGTTTCCACCAAACATACACCGCATCCTTTGGGTTTGGAATAATTGTCAACTGTTTCTGATGCGTGTTCCTCCTCGTTGCTCGGGCGTGATAGATCGCGTAGCTTTGTTATGAATAATCATAGCAATTAAATAATTATTATTATAACCTTGCATTAAACTCGAGGAAAAGCGACAACAAAGACGACGTATTGCACCCTCGCTGTTAATGTTGAGACTTATCACCAAATTTTCCATTAAATAATGAATAAACAGACATATTTGTATAAAAAATCATTGTTTATTTAAATAAATAAATAAAGAAAATAAGTGAGTCCCATAACTCAAACATAAAAAAGTTACTATAATTGGACACAGTGCACTAAATCATTATTCTCACACATTCTTAATACTAATATATTAAAAATTTAAGATTAGTGAGCTGTATCCATTTGTGAAAGTCGTCATTGCTTTTCCACACCACCCAGGAGGCAGCAATGTAGGCGCGTTACCGATTTTTTTAGGTGTTCGGTTCCCCTAGAGGCCTATTTTCACCAATATACGTAGTATTTACATAAAAACGTAAAAAACAAAAATCAAACTTATTAATAAAAATAAAATTGCACATTTTAAAAATTCAGGTACAATAACTAAAAATAAATATAAAAAATCTAAACAAAAGTACTTAGGGGAAAAAAAGTATATTCAGTTCAAATAAAACTATTTACAATATTTACAAAAACACCCATAGTGAAACCTTATTAAAAAAAATTCGGCTGACGAATAAGAGTATTGGAAAGAAGATTGTGGCCTTTAAAAAAATATCTAAATCTGCTTCACAAAATAAGTAAGCCTTTTCAAAAATTGAAATGAAATTAAAAATATTTACTTTAATTAGACTAGATTCGAATCCGGAAACACCCCCTAAAAGTGAGTCCTAATGGTGTGATATGCACAAAAAATTAACATTTTTGAAGTTAGGCTGATTCGCTTTCTTATTAAAATGATTTACCAAAAAGTATGTTCTGATTCTTATAAAAACAGCCTTAATGACGTCTGGTTTGCAGTTTTCGCAGTTTCAGTTACATAAAGCTTTATTTTGACTTTACCTCAAACTTTGACTTTGACAGAAAAGTTCAGTATACGTATTTAAACGAAGCATGGCAAATTGGAGACCTCAAAGTTGAAGCAAGGTTAAAATTTGGCAAACTCTCAAATTTTGCTTGCTTTGCTTGCTTTGACAATCAGATCTTGATGACTTTGCTTTAATTAAGGAATAAAAAGTTGGAGGAAATAACAATTAATTCATTTTTTCTATATTGAATTAATAAATTAACTAAAACAATACGAATGCAAAGAAAAAAATAACGAAAACAAATGTATAAAAGAGTAGCGTCAAGGCGTTCATTGTAGCATACCTCTGAAGTTGGATGCAAAGTTTTGAGGTAGAAAATGTCAGGCGAGGTTAACAAAGTGTTATGGTTTGCCTTCGATTAAGTCATTTTTGGTTCATGGTGATTGGGCATTACTCACGGGGGTTTTAGTTGACAGTTTAGATTCACGCTCCGGTTCGACTTTTTATCGATTGTTTTCTTGAGTTGGTATGGTTATGCACAGCTGGCAACACCAAATTTTCCCATGGAATGGAAAGGTACCAATAACGGAACTTTTAATTTCCATGAAAATAAGTATGTGGTGTGTTCCTGGAGTGGCCGGGGTAAACTGCGGGCGAAATTATGGATGCTTGCGGGCGCCCGTGAATGTGTCAGCAAAGGGGGAATAGACCTATTGGTGTATCATTTTTTGGACTGAATTTAGTTATGTATGCGCAAAATGTATTGGCAGAGTGTGAATGACAGCTGATCATAATTTTTTTGCAGCTGTATTAAACTAATGTAAACAAATTAATCAACTCGTATGACGTAACATAATTTATCGGCATAACATTCGAAATTTTTGTAAACAAATTTTTTCATTTTTATTTAATGAATTATAGATAAAAATACAATATTAGAAATTTAAAACAGAAGTTAAATAAACAATTTTCTTTTAAAGGCTTTCAAGACAGTTAAATATTTTTTTTGTTGGACAAATGTATTAGGCTTTCGAATGAGAGCAACATTAAAATCATTGTTAGTTAAACGTGTCCACAATTTGGGCAACTTTGGGTCACCCAGGGCACCCAGGGAACACACCATCCACATGACCCGGACAGTAAAAATTTTGCGCGCGCAAACAGGTGCGTGCCTCAGGACTCGAATCCTAATACGATAGCAGTAAATTTTACCTTACTACGCTTTACCCAAAATCTACTACTTTTCTGTCTTCTTAAGGAAATACTGCGTCCAAAAACAGGGCAGAACATAGGACACAGCGGGCTTATCAAGTTGGCAATAGACCTTTATTTCTTCTTTTGGGACAAAACTCTTGAAGAAATAGAATTTATCCAATTAATCTCACAAGAATTAAAATTCCCAACAAAAAGGTAGTAAATAATTTTCACTACTAGATTCAACTGCGTTATTTTCATTTTGCTTTAATATAGCAACAACAACAAAAGTCTTATCAATTCCCTTTTCTATCGAATTCAAGATCAATAAAATTCTTAATCATTTTCCGGTAATAATCAAGTTTCCTTTTTCATATAATCCATTTTTTTTTTAATTTTACTACATTTTTACAAAATTTGGTACTTTTAAGAAAAATTGTAGTTTCGAGTCCTGATGGTAATAACCGTTTGCATCGCGCAACATGGCAACCCAGAAATTACATCATATCACAGCGAACGGAAGATTTCCAAACCTATAGTGCCGTTAGTGGAAAGATATTGGAATCTTCTTGGCACTGTTGAGATTTTGCACGTATACCGGCAAATCAAAAAGTGTCTAACGCGAGACAGCGACGAACGTGTTCTCTAAAAGCTAAAAAAATAAGTAAGTGCAAAGAAAAAAAAAATGTGCTAAACTATTAATGAAAAAAAAAAGGAAAAAAATACAATTTGCGAAAAGCAAAAGAAAGAAAAGTATATATAATTGCTGCACCGCTCATTGCCGTTGCTAACACCGCCGCGCAGTACCAGCGACAAAACAGCCGCCAACAGCACAACCACAGAGCGCCGCAGAATCGCGCAAGAATAAGATTTATATTTGGTAAGTGGGTAAATTTATTATACACTAGCTGACCCGGCAGACGTTGTCCTGCCACAAATTTATTTCCCTGCATGTTTCTCTAACCCGATCCCTATATCTATTTTAATCCATATCCCTATCTCCTTCATATAAGAGGAGCCACGCCCCCTTTCTCGTTATCCCCAGTTTTTTTGGAGGTGTTAGGGATCGATCTCATATAACCCCTCACCAAA
The DNA here is from genome assembly GCA_964058755.1 of Campiglossa producta. Lineage (NCBI taxonomy): Eukaryota > Metazoa > Arthropoda > Insecta > Diptera > Tephritidae > Campiglossa > Campiglossa producta. Next base: position 109,236,507 of record CAXKVI010000002.1, on the reverse strand, counting down.
TTTCAGTCGCCTAACCTAAATACTTCCAGAGATATCGACTATGAAAAATTCCATTCGTATGGGAGGTGCCACGCCCCCTTTCTCGTTATCCCCAGTTTTTTTGGAGGTGTTAGGGATCGATCTCATATAACCCCTCACCAAATTTCAGTCGCCTAACCTAAATACTTCCAGAGATATCGACTATGAAAAATTCCATTCGTATGGGGGGTGCCTCGCCCCCAATATATATAAAAAAAAAAAAATTTGCCTGTGACCATCCCTGGAAGATATCCAGTGCATGTGTAAAATTTGGTTACGATCGGCTTATTCGTTTAGGAGCCAATTGTGTCCGTACATAGATACATAATTTGAATTTTATACATATAGAAGAAGAAGATACTTATATAATGACTTCCTCAATTTCACTTATACTCTCGACAGACACCACACCAGTGAGGCCACCTCCATACAAGCGCTGTACCAGGCGCTAGCAAGCGCTAGTAACAAGTGCCGTAAACGCGCTAATAAGCGCAGCCAACACGACAACAAGGCCTGTATAACACGACAACAAGGCGCATATAAGCGCCAACATAAACAGCAGCGCGCAGTCAGCGCCAACAACAACAATTACCAGCAGCTTTAACAACAGTGAGGCCGCCTCATATAGGCCCACTGCAACGGCAACAACAACAATAACCAAGCGCAGCCAGCGCCAACAGTAACAACAGCGCGGCCAACAACAACAGCGCGTAGCCAGCGCCAACAACAACAGCGCGTAGCAAACAACAACAATAAACAAGGCGCATATAAGCGCCAACATAAACAGCAGCGCGCAGTCAGCGCCAACAACAACAATTACCAGCAGCTTTAACAACAGTGAGGCCGCCTCATATAGGCCCACTGCAACGGCAACAACAACAACAACCAAGCGCAGCCAGCGCCAACAATAACAACAGCGCGGCCAACAACAACAGCGCGTAGCCAGCGCCAACAACAACAGCGCGGCCAACAACAACAGCGCGTAGCCAGCGCCAAAAAACAACAGCGCGTAGCAAACACTAACAACAACAAGGCGCATATAAGCGCCAATAATAACAACCTTAACCAGCTATAACCACCACCAGCTACAACAACCACTACCGGCTACAACAACAACACCAGCATTGTCAACAGCAGGGGCCGACGTAATATAGGCCCGCTACAACATCAAAAAACAACCAGCTACAACAACAACACCAGTTACATCAATAACAGTGAGGCCTCCGTGGTAAAGGCCCACTGCAAACGCAACTAAGCGCAACAAGCGCCAACAACAACAAGTGCTGCAAAAACAACAACCATAACAACAGCGCGACCGACAACAACAAGCGCTAGCAGCAAACAAGCGCCAACAGCACCGGCAATACCAACAACAGTGGGCTCGCCTTCATATAGGCCCACTGCAACACCAACAACAGTAAGGCCGCCACATATAGGCCCACTGCAACGGCAACAACAACATTAACAACAACAGTTAGGCCGCCTTCATATAGGCCCGCTGCAACAACACCGGCTAGAAAAACCACAGTGAGGCCGCCTCATATAGGCCCACAGCAACGACAGCAACATAAGCGCGCAGCCAACGCGCAACAACAACAATTACCAGCATCAGCAACCACAGTGAGGCCGCCTCGTATAGGCCCACTGCAACTTTAACTCGCCAACGACAACCAGCTTTGACAACAACAGTGAGGCCGCCTCATATAGGCCCACTGCATTAATAACAACGAACGCACTAACAACAGCAAGCGCCAACAACAACAGCGCGTAGCAAGCGCCAACAATAACAAAGCGCATATAAGCGCCAACAGCAACAACTGCGCGCAGCCAACGCGCAAATACAACAACACCGGCTAGAAAAACCACAGTGAGGCCGCCTCATATAGGCCCACTGCATCAATAACAACAACCGCGCGCAGCCAGCGCCAACAGCCACAACTACCGGCCACAACAAAGCATCAGAAACAAGTAGCGCAGCCAGCGCCAACAAAAACAACAGCGCGCAGCCAACGCGCAAATACAACAACAACCAGCTTTAACAACAATGAGGCCGAATCATATAGGCCCACTACAAACGCGCTAACAATACCAAGCGCTGCAAAAACAACAACCATAACAGCAACGCGCAGCTACTACAGCTAGCGCCAACGACAACCAGCTTTAACACCAGTGAGGCCCTCTCATATAGGCCCACTATAACGCGCAACAACAACAATTACCAGCATCAGCAACCACAGTGAGGCCGCCTCGTATAGGCCCACTGCATTAATAACAACAAGCGCACTAACAACAACAAGCGATGCAAAAACAACAACCATAACAACAACGCGCAGCCAACGCACAACAACAACAAGTAGCGCAACTGAGCGCAAACAACACCAGCTAGAACAACCACAGTGAGGCCGCCCAGTTAAAGGCCCACTGCAACGACACCAACAACTACAACAAACCGGCGACGACATCTTCGGTGAGTCCGTGCCAATTGGCACGTTAAATTAGAATTAGTTTTTGCTTGTTTAACTGAATTGAAATGATAGGAGGATAGGAGCGGGAAATTAACTTTAACAAAAAAAATACATATATATATATATAAGAGAGAAAAATTAGGATTTTGTCTACATAATAAGAAAATAAATTTAAATAAGTTAGGAACATATATCTAAACTAAACCTAAATTTGAAAATGAAATAAAAATGTAAATGAATAATAGGATAGGGGATAAAATGTTGGATTTAAACTAAACACAAGGAGAATAAATATTAAATTATAAATTATAAATTTGGTAACTTAAGGAAATGTAAAGGTTAGGGAGGATAAATAAAAACCTTAAAATTTAAACTTAGGGAAATTAATAATAATAACAAATAAATCAAATATAAAAAAAAAAAGAAAGGGAAAATTATTTCTTATGAATAATATAAATATAATACTTCTTATAAATAAATAAATACTTTAACAAAAAAAAAGATAACAAAATAAAAGGCCACTATAATAAATAAATAAATGAGATAAAACTAAAACGAAATATAAGATAAAACATAAACATACCTTAAGCAATTAATTAAATAGCTAATCAAAAACCCTAAATTGGTAATTAAGTGAATACGCACTTATTGAGGGGTTTTGTGGGAATCAATATACTTTTTTTTATACATTTATATTTTTGTTGTTCTGAAGCGTAATAATGCGCAGCTATGTGAGAGAACATATAGGGTGGAACTTAATTAAAGTTAAGATTTTGTAAAATGAATTTTAAATAAAATTGTTTATAAAAATGGGAATGCTGATGGTCCTTATGATTTAGAAGGTATAGGTGGGTTGGATAAGGGGCCATCGAAATCAGGTGCGTCGATGGCCATGGACGAGGGTGGGCCAAGCACCGGGCGCTGCAACAACACCCGCGGCGCCCCCTTATATTGTTCGGCCTTATTTTTTTATTTCAGCCGTTGTAGCCGGTCGTTTCCGGCTCCTTTAAGTTCAAATTTTGGTTAGTTTCAGTTATTTTTGATTTTCAATTTTAAATTCAGTTTTTCTTTTTCAGTTAGTTTTCTGTTGCTTTTTTTTATTTAAACGGTTTTTTTTGTGTTACTAAACTTATTCGAATTTTCAGTTAGTTTTCGTTATTTTAAAATTTTGTATTGCCTTTGAGTTGCCAGTTAAGTTTTTTTTTTGAATTTGAATTTAACCGGCCTCAATTTTTTTTTTGGATTCTTTTTTTGAATTTTAACGGATTGTCCGTGACATCCGGGTTTAACCGGATGTTCGTTTGAGTTGTGTTTCTGCGTTTTGATAGGCATGATAGGAATTTTCTGTTTATGGCGCAGGACAGTAAGGTTGGCAAGAACCCACCCCAGCCGACAATGACTAGCCACAGTGCACCACTACATCATGCCGACCGCCTTCCTTACTGCTCCATTTTAGATGAGTTAAAACCATAACAGATGGCGCCCAACGTGGGGCCTGAAGCGCTGATCTCGATGGCTTTTCTGGTCAGCTTGTGAGGTTTCACCATCTCATAAGTCCCAGGTAGGCAGGCCCAGGAGCCGCCACCTGCGTTGCGATGGGATGGTGAAACTGATCAAGTTGTCTGGATTGGTCTTCGTTGTCAGTAGCTAAGGGCTCCACGAGACTTTACGTCATGTCCACCGGAAGTTTTGCATTTCACCCGGCGAGGCAGTGCTAAACGCACTTAGTTTTTTTGTAGTAAACATTTTTTTTGTCCCGGGTCTGTTGTCCGATGTCGGCTTCGGGAAATATATATAAATATGTCCGCTAAGTGGGGTTTAGTTTTTTTTTGGGGATTACTTAGTTTTTTTTTTTGCCGAACGTGTCTGTCTTTTTGTGTTCGATGTTTTAAAATTTTATTTTTTTTTTCCAAATATTTTTCAAATTTTTTTTTGCTGACCCCAACTAATCCAACCAGTCTCAGGGTGACTAGTCTCAGGACAACTCCTGCATTGCGGTTGGATAAACTGGGATCTTTGGCGATCTTTCTTGGCTTCGCTAGTCTGGGGAAAGCGGGTCCCAACTGCACCTTTCATTGCGGCGGAGTTAAGAAATTTCAAAATTTTTTTTGCACGTTACGCTTGCACGCTCCGCATGTCTGGGGAGTCGGTTCCAAACCGCTCCTTTCATTGCGGCGGAGTCAAACGGAAGTGCTTTTGCTAAATTAGATACTTTTTTTTGTTGTAACCCTAACTGGTCTTCAGTGGTTCAACCAGTCTCAGGGCGATTAGTCTCAGAAGACCACCCCTGCATTGCGGTCTGGCTTACTGAAGTCCAGTTTGGGAAAATTAAAATATACCCATGTGAAGTTTAAAATTTGTTTTGTTTTGGGGACCAGTGCGTAACCAGTCTCAGGGCGACCAGTCTCCAAGGCGACCCCTGCATTGCGGTGGTACTGGGATCCAGTCGTCTAATTTTTGTTTTTTTTGTTTTATTTACCTATGCCTTCTAATGATAGGAGGTCAGCATTCCCATTGAACATTTAAATACATATATTTTTCAACCCACACACACTTGCATTTTATTACATTTTGATACGTTTGTTTATTAACCAACATTTCTTTCAGCATATTTTTGTATATATATATTGCATTTTTTTTTACGGTTGGTTCGATACGACTATCGAGTCACATATATACCTTGCACTTTTCGGTATCGTGCAATCGTAAACAGACTCAGTTTTTTTATATATTTTTATTTTTAAAACGGCTTTTGTATAGGGTAGAAAGGGGGGTGAATCTAGACTGTCGAAACACGTCCCAATCGCCCTTGTAAACTAAGATTTTTTTTTTTTTTTTTTGTGCTGCTTGTCGAAGCAAGCACACTACCAGATTTGACCACATTTTTTTTCAATCTTGATTAACGGATTTTCCTGGCATGGACCAAGAGACTGAAGGAAGGATTCTCCGAAGTGCCAGTGGCGGACGCGGAAGTTGGGGCAAGCCAAGAGGCGGTAGAGGAGCAGTTTCGAAACAACCAGCCAACCGGCCTTTGGTAATGCACTCCCCAGTTGGTGGCTTCGGTGGAGGAGATCCGACCAGACTTGTCTTAACTCCTGGTTCCAATCAGAAAGCTGATAAACCAGGCAGTGGTAATGGCTTGGACACATCCATTGGAGTAGAGCAAATGCAGAATCTCTTCGATCCTCCGACTAACCTGGGGACGGGCATACCGGAAGGAGCTAGCGCTCAGTTAGGAAATCCTATGCCTCTTAACAATTTGGGCGATAGGATGACTCCTCAACCGCAGGTCAACAATGCGCCTCCTTCAGACTCTTGGGTACACGTGTTGCATCATCTCTTTAGGACTTCCCAGGAGGAGATGAGGGATGAGATGCGGACCATCAGGGAAAATATGGACATACTTCGCGCGGCAGTTGGAACTTCACATGGCCCAAGCCATGCCAGGAACAATACTAGGGACGAGAGAAACTATGCACAGACCTTCGCAAGCAACCATGCTAACTTCGTTTCTGGTAGCATAGCGGTGAAACCCCAAGACTGGAAGGTTTCCTTCGATGGGGCTGGAAGCGTGGCGGACTTTCTGTTTAAGTTGGATACCCTATGCGAAAGGACCCAATGTTCTTCGGAACAAATAATGGCGAGTTTCCATTTGTTTCTGTCAGGACGTGCAGAAGAATGGTACTGGTTGTTTACGAAGCAGAACCCTAATGCTACATATGACTTTCTGTGCTACTCCTTAAAGCGTGAGTTTGGAACGTTGAAAAGTGACCACGAGATCATGATGGATATCTCGATGCGAAAGCAAAAGCCATGTGAGTCATACGATGTGTTCCATACTGACATAGTGGCTTTAAATGCGCGTCTTAGGGAGCCATTGTCAGAAGCTCTGCTGATTGACATCATAAAAAGAAATGTCAACAGCAGTCTAAAGCTGATGCTTTTCAATGCGGGAGTGAGGAGCTTACATGACCTCCGCGATGTAGCACGGAAAGGAGAGCAGGTACTAAGGGAAAGCAAAATCTTGGGAACAACCTATACTGGACGGCATGTGAATGAAGCTCGCACAATAGCACAGGATATTAGGATGGAAGGCGAAGATGGTGAAGTGGACCCGCAGCTCGAAGCTTTGGAGTATCGAGGGAACAGGAAACCAGACTATTCCGGAATCCAGTGTTGGAATTGCCAGGCTATGGGGCATTCGTATATCTACTGTGAAGAGCCAGTCAAGCATCCGTTTTGTTTTAAGTGCGGCAATAGGGGAGTGTTGACTCCAAAATGTCCAAGAGATCATCGGAGACAGGGAAACCAATACCCGAGCGAGAAGATGGGGGAAACTCGTTCGGTGCCATAGCCCCCATATCAGCCAGTACACCAGGAGTTGCCTCGTGTACTGAACGAAGTGGTAGGTCCCGCGCAAACAGTGAGTCGAATGGAAGTGGTGAGCTTCCGAAGGATAGTGGCACCCTGGCGAAGGACCAGCCAAACATTATTGTAACTTTTCCTGATAGTACCGACAGCTCGGATGGCTCCGATTGTGATAGTCCAATTGCGCATTTTAACAATTCGAAACCAATTTCCATTTTAAAAAATCATAGTAGGGATGTTGCCTGTCAAGCGCAAATATCACCTAGTTTGGAGTACAGGGTCAACAACTATGAGCTAGTCAGGTCGAGGATTTTCCAAAATAATACAGAGTCATTTGTGTCCGAGAATATTTTGAAATGTAGGAAGAGGTATCATAGTCGAGTTCAGGAGCGTAAACTTTTGCAAAGCACAACGCTAATGCTTACTGAGGATGAAAGGCCTCTGGTACGGGTGCAAATTGAAAATAGTTTTCTGGTAGGATTGCTGGACTCGGGTGCGAATGTCTCCATCCTCGGCAAAGATTGTCAGAAGTTTTTGGACACAAATGGACTTAAGTACCACCCATTACAGGCTTTTGTGTATACAGCGGGTGGCGGCAAACAGAAAATATTAGGTTCTATTTCTTTACCAGTGACTTTCAAAAACACAACCAAAATTATTCGTTTCTATCTTGTTCCTTCCCTTATTCAAGAAGCCTACTTCGGAGTTGACTTCTGGAGAGCTTTTGCGTTAGCTCCTGAAATATTTCCAAGCATAGCATGTTTAGAGGTTGTCGAAGAAAAGGGGGAGGAACATAATTTCCATGAGTTGACACGAGCCCAAAAGGGCAAACTGCAAAGGGTAGTAGACATGTTTCCATCGTTTGAGAAGTTGGGTCTGGGGCAAACCAAGCTAGTCGAACATCACATTGATACGGGTGATGCGGTTCCAATTAAAAGTAGACATTTTCCTCTTTCGCCACCGAGGCAAGCCGAAGCTTTTAGTGAAATAGAAAGGTTGCTCGAAATGGGGGTTATAGAGGAATCAAACTCACCTTGGTGTAGTCCCGTGGTTTTGGTTCGGAAGCCAGGGAAGGTTAGGCTTTGCATAGACTCCAGGAAGGTCAACGCGGTAACTAAAAAGGATTCATACCCATTGCCTCATATCAACGGTTTATTAAGCAGGTTGAAGGACACTCACTTTATTAGTGGTATTGATCTGAAGGATGCGTTTTTCCAGATCAAGCTGACAGAGTCTTCAAAGGAGAAAACAGCATTCGCAGTCCCGGGGAAGCCTCTGTACCACTATAAAGTGATGCCATTTGGGTTATGCAATGGACCGCAGACGATGAGCCGGCTGATGGACAAGGCGATTCCCTCGCGTTTGCGGGAGAATGTTTTCGTCTACCTGGATGATTTGATGGTATGCAGCACGAACTTTGAGGACCACCTGAAATTATTGGCGGAAGTGGCAAAGTGCTTGAAGGACGCGGGCCTGACCATCAATGTGAAGAAGAGCAAATTTTGTCAGAAGGAAATTCGATATTTAGGGTACTTGATAGGAAGCGGGTGCTTGAAGGTAGATCCAGGGAAGATAGAGGCAGTTAAGAGTTTCCCAATCCCGAAGTCTCCTCGACAGGTTCGTAGGTTCGTGGGCATGGCAAATTGGTATAGGGCGTTTATTACAAATTTTGCTGATTTAGCAGGCCCTTTGACCGATTGCCTTCGAAAGTCGCTAGGCCCTTTCAAACTTACTCCTGAGGCAATAGAAGCTTTTGAAAAGCTGAAGGTAGCCCTGAGTTCCGCCCCTGTCTTGGCCCAACCCGATTTTTCTAAAGAGTTTGTTATACAGTGTGATGCTTCGAAGATAGGCGTGGGTGGTGTGCTGTTCCAGGTCGATGATGAGGGCGCTGAGCATCCAATCGCATTTGTCTCAAAAAAGCTGAACAATGCTCAGCGCAATTATACAGTGACCGAGCTGGAATGCCTGGCAGCCATAGTCAGTGTCAACCGTTTCCGACCTTATGTCGAAGGTTTGCCATTCCGAATTATCACGGACCACTCTAGCCTCAAATGGTTGATGACACAAAAAGACTTGAGTGGCAGGTTGGCTAGGTGGTCCCTTCTGTTGCAGCGGTACGATTTCTCGATGGAACATCGCAAGGGTACGTTGAATGTGGTGCCAGACGCCCTCTCCCGTTTTGACGTAGATGAGTTGAATTATCCTTCCGCATCTCATGAAATAGATTTAGAGGCTCCGGAATTTAAAAGTGCAGAGTATCAGGATCTGTCCCAAACTATTTTAGATAATGAGGACTCTCTGCCGGATTTAAGACTAAATGGCGGTCTGATATTTAAAAGGGTCAAATTTCGGAAAGGTGTGGAGGATGAGGAGGACTCACTATGGAGGTTGTGGCTACCGTCAGGGTTAATCGAGAAGGCGATACGTCTGGCACATGACGCAAACAGAAGCTACCATGGAGGTTGGCAAAAGACTTTGGAACGCGTTCGACAAAACTATTTCTGGCCAGGGCAGGTCAAGGACGTTCGGAAATACGTGGGCAGGTGTGATACCTGCAAGGCAGTAAAGGCGACAAATCAACAGTCCAGACCACCTATAGCGCAGACTTTCACTTCGGAAAGGCCATTTCAGCGGTTTTATTGCGACTTTTTGGGGCCTTATCCTAGATCTAAACGGCGGAATCAGTTTCTTTTTATAGTATTGGACCATTTTACAAAGTATGTTTGGTTAAAACCCATGCAGAGGGCTACGACTGCAAATGTTATGAACTACTTCAGCTCTGAGGTTTTTCCAGCTGCCGGGGTCCCTGAGTATATCCATAGCGACAATGGTAAACAGTTTATCTCTAAGGAAATGAAGCAATTTCTAAGTAACTACGGGGTAACCCATATTAGGACAGGGCTATACTCTCCGCAAGCTAACGCGTCGGAACGCGTAAACCGAGAAATTGTTTCAAAAATAAGAATTTTCCTTAGGGGTAGACAAGACCATACAGACTGGGACAAACATATACCCGAGATCTTAGCAGTTTTACGAAGTGATTTTCATACTTCCATTCAGTGCTCTCCGTACTTTGCATTATATGGTCAGAACATGGTCCAGCACGCATCAGCCTATACTATATTGGAGAAACTCGGTAGTCTTAAGGAGGATGAAGTCCCTATAGCAAGCAGAGTAGACAAGTTAGCAAACATCCGCGAGCAAATTCGTAAGAATTTAGACCAGGCAAAGGATAGAGCAGTGCGGGTATATAATAAACGTTCTAGACTAGTGAACTATAGGGAAGGTCAGGAGGTTTTTAGGAGAAATTTTGCTTTGAGCAGTTTTAAACAAGGCATAAACGCGAAATTCCTGCCGAAATATCTTAAGTGCCGAGTTCGTCGAAAAGTGGGTAATGCGCTGTATGACTTAGAGGACCTGACGGGTAAATTGATAGGCCGTTTCCATGCTTCGGATATTCGTCCACAATAACCAAGATTTTAAACGTTTTTCTTTTTTTCAAATTTACCATTTCTATCTGGGCGTTTTGGCAGTCGGGGACAACTCGCCCAGTATTCTCCCCGAGCACCGTCTTCATAGGGAATCCACATCGCTTTCACCGGAAGCAGTGGATGACCTGGCAATCCTCGTTGGCGGATTGTCTTTCGGAGTTTTGACGAGTTCTCCATAATCAAAATGTCTGCCGGCCGCGAAGCTTATAACTAGGAAGCCAAGTTAGCGGGCCCGCTTGTATATCAATTTTTTTTCTATACCTTTTCTGTGGGGGTGAATCCACTAGAACAAATTTCTTTCGGAGTTTTGACGAGTTCTCCAATAACAAATGTCTACGCCGCAAAGCCATATAAACTAAGAAACAAAAAGCAAACTACATTTTTGGAAGCCCAATTCTGGGGGGCGAGAAACCACAGAGCAAGTGTTCTTTTTAGAACAGCCTGTCCTAGGTCCAGCGTGCGGGGTTGGACTAGTAGGGGGGACAGCGGGTAAGCCCAGCTATGTCTGGCACGGAAGGGGGGTAGGCGTCTCTGGCCTAAACAAATAGAGAAACCACCGCAACATCGGACTTTCCAATTTTAGTATTTTGAAACAAAATAACATTTACTGGCTTACTAGGCCATAGCAGTCAGCTTTTGTAGAGGATTATCTCTCATTATCTGCGTCCGGTTCTCGGAGTTTCGGAGTGGTTTCAGTTTCCGAACCAGGTAGACTTAGAAGCGTCGGACGCTATATTGGGCGGTCAAAGGCATAGTGAGTCAATGAAGGCTGAAATGCTTAGAACTTTGTCAGATGGCCGCTCCACATGTTAAACATGATTTAACATATTTGCATCGTAATTCGTTCAACAAACTTTGTATGGAAGTGGATCCTTCAGAGTTCTAAGCAAATTAGCTCTAAGCCTTATGGGCCAGTCTATTTTAGGGCAGGTAGAGATTAACTACGGCCCCTATTACGGGTAACGGGCAGTGGTTAAATCTTTATCTACCTAAAGCAGGTACAGGAGGTATTTTAGCAAGGTAAAGGGATACGCGTGTAAAGCCGGATAGTTCGGGAACTGGAACCAGTCTAGGATTTGGGGTCGGACGCGGAATTCGAAGCTAGTTCTTTTGCTGGAATGACTAGCATTTGGTAGGAGAAATGTGTAGGCCAGTCCGAAATTTCACCTGACTTTCTTTACAATCCGCCCTATCCTGCATTTCGACGCGAATCGCATATTTTTCTTTGCTGAGCAACTTCGTCAATACCGTGTTCAAATCGAGCAAAGCTAGTAACTGCATTACAGTACATTTTCTTTCAATCTATTCTTTCAGGGGTTAGTAGAAAGGCCTCGATGGCTTTATGATGAATTTCATAATCCGATTGCCAATAGTATACCTAGTGGGAAGTCTAAGTGAACCTAAGGATTCACTAATTATCTAAGCCTTAGTTGTGGCATTATATAAATTTTTTTTTATCTCGAGTGGGTCATTCCACTCAGAACATACCCTCCATTAATAATTTTTCATAAATTGCTTTGGTGCCTGGCACTGCAACATCGTTCTCCTCAACACGGATCATTGATTGACCGACGATTTTCAATACTAATTTTTCTTTGTATTTCAATCGTAATTCATTTTAAGTCGAGATTTTTTTTTTGAATTCTCAATAACTGGCCAATTTCGAGATTGTATTCACTTTTTCTTCCATATTTCGACTCAATCATAAGGCGGGTCACCTTCTTACAGAGATTAGTAAGCGAGGCAAGCGAGATGCAGGGTAGGGCTGATTACCTTACCGGATTTGTCACAAATTTTCAAATTTAAAGGATTTTTTTTAGGGAATGTTCTGTTGCCCGGCTAGCTCGTGGTAGAACTAGAGACTCTTATCTAGGGGTGAGTCGTGCCCCACGTTTTTTTTATTGCTGTAAATGGTGTTCTCGCAGGTAAACCTTTTTCCTATTCGCTTCATTGACCGGTCTTCGAAGCGAAGCAGGCCTGTTATGGTTTGCCTTCGATTAAGTCATTTTTGGTTCATGGTGATTGGGCATTACTCACGGGGGTTTTAGTTGACAGTTTAGATTCACGCTCCGGTTCGACTTTTTATCGATTGTTTTCTTGAGTTGGTATGGTTATGCACAGCTGGCAACACCAAATTTTCCCATGGAATGGAAAGGTACCAATAACGGAACTTTTAATTTCCATGAAAATAAGTATGTGGTGTGTTCCTGGAGTGGCCGGGGTAAACTGCGGGCGAAATTATGGATGCTTGCGGGCGCCCGTGAATGTGTCAGCAAAGGGGGAATAGACCTATTGGTGTATCATTTTTTGGACTGAATTTAGTTATGTATGCGCAAAATGTATTGGCAGAGTGTGAATGACAGCTGATCATAATTTTTTTGCAGCTGTATTAAACTAATGTAAACAAATTAATCAACTCGTATGACGTAACATAATTTATCGGCATAACATTCGAAATTTTTGTAAACAAATTTTTTCATTTTTATTTAATGAATTATAGATAAAAATACAATATTAGAAATTTAAAACAGAAGTTAAATAAACAATTTTCTTTTAAAGGCTTTCAAGACAGTTAAATATTTTTTTTGTTGGACAAATGTATTAGGCTTTCGAATGAGAGCAACATTAAAATCATTGTTAGTTAAACGTGTCCACAATTTGGGCAACTTTGGGTCACCCAGGGCACCCAGGGAACACACCATCCACATGACCCGGACAGTAAAAATTTTGCGCGCGCAAACAGGTGCGTGCCTCAGGACTCGAATCCTAATACGATAGCAGTAAATTTTACCTTACTACGCTTTACCCAAAATCTACTACTTTTCTGTCTTCTTAAGGAAATACTGCGTCCAAAAACAGGGCAGAACATAGGACACAGCGGGCTTATCAAGTTGGCAATAGACCTTTATTTCTTCTTTTGGGACAAAACTCTTGAAGAAATAGAATTTATCCAATTAATCTCACAAGAATTAAAATTCCCAACAAAAAGGTAGTAAATAATTTTCACTACTAGATTCAACTGCGTTATTTTCATTTTGCTTTAATATAGCAACAACAACAAAAGTCTTATCAATTCCCTTTTCTATCGAATTCAAGATCAATAAAATTCTTAATCATTTTCCGGTAATAATCAAGTTTCCTTTTTCATATAATCCATTTTTTTTTTAATTTTACTACATTTTTACAAAATTTGGTACTTTTAAGAAAAATTGTAGTTTCGAGTCCTGATGGTAATAACCGTTTGCATCGCGCAACATGGCAACCCAGAAATTACATCATATCACAGCGAACGGAAGATTTCCAAACCTATAGTGCCGTTAGTGGAAAGATATTGGAATCTTCTTGGCACTGTTGAGATTTTGCACGTATACCGGCAAATCAAAAAGTGTCTAACGCGAGACAGCGACGAACGTGTTCTCTAAAAGCTAAAAAAATAAGTAAGTGCAAAGAAAAAAAAAATGTGCTAAACTATTAATGAAAAAAAAAAGGAAAAAAATACAATTTGCGAAAAGCAAAAGAAAGAAAAGTATATATAATTGCTGCACCGCTCATTGCCGTTGCTAACACCGCCGCGCAGTACCAGCGACAAAACAGCCGCCAACAGCACAACCACAGAGCGCCGCAGAATCGCGCAAGAATAAGATTTATATTTGGTAAGTGGGTAAATTTATTATACACTAGCTGACCCGGCAGACGTTGTCCTGCCACAAATTTATTTCCCTGCATGTTTCTCTAACCCGATCCCTATATCTATTTTAATCCATATCCCTATCTCCTTCATATAAGAGGAGCCACGCCCCCTTTCTCGTTATCCCCAGTTTTTTTGGAGGTGTTAGGGATCGATCTCATATAACCCCTCACCAAATTTCAGTCGCCTAACCTAAATACTTCCAGAGATATCGACTATGAAAAATTCCATTCGTATGGGAGGTGCCACGCCCCCTTTCTCGTTATCCCCAGTTTTTTTGGAGGTGTTAGGGATCGATCTCATATAACCCCTCACCAAATTTCAGTCGCCTAACCTAAATACTTCCAGAGATATCGACTATGAAAAATTCCATTCGTATGGGGGGTGCCTCGCCCCCAATATATATAAAAAAAAAAAAATTTGCCTGTGACCATCCCTGGAAGATATCCAGTGCATGTGTAAAATTTGGTTACGATCGGCTTATTCGTTTAGGAGCCAATTGTGTCCGTACATAGATACATAATTTGAATTTTATACATATAGAAGAAGAAGATACTTATATAATGACTTCCTCAATTTCACTTATACTCTCGACAGACACCACACCAGTGAGGCCACCTCCATACAAGCGCTGTACCAGGCGCTAGCAAGCGCTAGTAACAAGTGCCGTAAACGCGCTAATAAGCGCAGCCAACACGACAACAAGGCCTGTATAACACGACAACAAGGCGCATATAAGCGCCAACATAAACAGCAGCGCGCAGTCAGCGCCAACAACAACAATTACCAGCAGCTTTAACAACAGTGAGGCCGCCTCATATAGGCCCACTGCAACGGCAACAACAACAATAACCAAGCGCAGCCAGCGCCAACAGTAACAACAGCGCGGCCAACAACAACAGCGCGTAGCCAGCGCCAACAACAACAGCGCGTAGCAAACAACAACAATAAACAAGGCGCATATAAGCGCCAACATAAACAGCAGCGCGCAGTCAGCGCCAACAACAACAATTACCAGCAGCTTTAACAACAGTGAGGCCGCCTCATATAGGCCCACTGCAACGGCAACAACAACAACAACCAAGCGCAGCCAGCGCCAACAATAACAACAGCGCGGCCAACAACAACAGCGCGTAGCCAGCGCCAACAACAACAGCGCGGCCAACAACAACAGCGCGTAGCCAGCGCCAAAAAACAACAGCGCGTAGCAAACACTAACAACAACAAGGCGCATATAAGCGCCAATAATAACAACCTTAACCAGCTATAACCACCACCAGCTACAACAACCACTACCGGCTACAACAACAACACCAGCATTGTCAACAGCAGGGGCCGACGTAATATAGGCCCGCTACAACATCAAAAAACAACCAGCTACAACAACAACACCAGTTACATCAATAACAGTGAGGCCTCCGTGGTAAAGGCCCACTGCAAACGCAACTAAGCGCAACAAGCGCCAACAACAACAAGTGCTGCAAAAACAACAACCATAACAACAGCGCGACCGACAACAACAAGCGCTAGCAGCAAACAAGCGCCAACAGCACCGGCAATACCAACAACAGTGGGCTCGCCTTCATATAGGCCCACTGCAACACCAACAACAGTAAGGCCGCCACATATAGGCCCACTGCAACGGCAACAACAACATTAACAACAACAGTTAGGCCGCCTTCATATAGGCCCGCTGCAACAACACCGGCTAGAAAAACCACAGTGAGGCCGCCTCATATAGGCCCACAGCAACGACAGCAACATAAGCGCGCAGCCAACGCGCAACAACAACAATTACCAGCATCAGCAACCACAGTGAGGCCGCCTCGTATAGGCCCACTGCAACTTTAACTCGCCAACGACAACCAGCTTTGACAACAACAGTGAGGCCGCCTCATATAGGCCCACTGCATTAATAACAACGAACGCACTAACAACAGCAAGCGCCAACAACAACAGCGCGTAGCAAGCGCCAACAATAACAAAGCGCATATAAGCGCCAACAGCAACAACTGCGCGCAGCCAACGCGCAAATACAACAACACCGGCTAGAAAAACCACAGTGAGGCCGCCTCATATAGGCCCACTGCATCAATAACAACAACCGCGCGCAGCCAGCGCCAACAGCCACAACTACCGGCCACAACAAAGCATCAGAAACAAGTAGCGCAGCCAGCGCCAACAAAAACAACAGCGCGCAGCCAACGCGCAAATACAACAACAACCAGCTTTAACAACAATGAGGCCGAATCATATAGGCCCACTACAAACGCGCTAACAATACCAAGCGCTGCAAAAACAACAACCATAACAGCAACGCGCAGCTACTACAGCTAGCGCCAACGACAACCAGCTTTAACACCAGTGAGGCCCTCTCATATAGGCCCACTATAACGCGCAACAACAACAATTACCAGCATCAGCAACCACAGTGAGGCCGCCTCGTATAGGCCCACTGCATTAATAACAACAAGCGCACTAACAACAACAAGCGATGCAAAAACAACAACCATAACAACAACGCGCAGCCAACGCACAACAACAACAAGTAGCGCAACTGAGCGCAAACAACACCAGCTAGAACAACCACAGTGAGGCCGCCCAGTTAAAGGCCCACTGCAACGACACCAACAACTACAACAAACCGGCGACGACATCTTCGGTGAGTCCGTGCCAATTGGCACGTTAAATTAGAATTAGTTTTTGCTTGTTTAACTGAATTGAAATGATAGGAGGATAGGAGCGGGAAATTAACTTTAACAAAAAAAATACATATATATATATATAAGAGAGAAAAATTAGGATTTTGTCTACATAATAAGAAAATAAATTTAAATAAGTTAGGAACATATATCTAAACTAAACCTAAATTTGAAAATGAAATAAAAATGTAAATGAATAATAGGATAGGGGATAAAATGTTGGATTTAAACTAAACACAAGGAGAATAAATATTAAATTATAAATTATAAATTTGGTAACTTAAGGAAATGTAAAGGTTAGGGAGGATAAATAAAAACCTTAAAATTTAAACTTAGGGAAATTAATAATAATAACAAATAAATCAAATATAAAAAAAAAAAGAAAGGGAAAATTATTTCTTATGAATAATATAAATATAATACTTCTTATAAATAAATAAATACTTTAACAAAAAAAAAGATAACAAAATAAAAGGCCACTATAATAAATAAATAAATGAGATAAAACTAAAACGAAATATAAGATAAAACATAAACATACCTTAAGCAATTAATTAAATAGCTAATCAAAAACCCTAAATTGGTAATTAAGTGAATACGCACTTATTGAGGGGTTTTGTGGGAATCAATATACTTTTTTTTATACATTTATATTTTTGTTGTTCTGAAGCGTAATAATGCGCAGCTATGTGAGAGAACATATAGGGTGGAACTTAATTAAAGTTAAGATTTTGTAAAATGAATTTTAAATAAAATTGTTTATAAAAATGGGAATGCTGATGGTCCTTATGATTTAGAAGGTATAGGTGGGTTGGATAAGGGGCCATCGAAATCAGGTGCGTCGATGGCCATGGACGAGGGTGGGCCAAGCACCGGGCGCTGCAACAACACCCGCGGCGCCCCCTTATATTGTTCGGCCTTATTTTTTTATTTCAGCCGTTGTAGCCGGTCGTTTCCGGCTCCTTTAAGTTCAAATTTTGGTTAGTTTCAGTTATTTTTGATTTTCAATTTTAAATTCAGTTTTTCTTTTTCAGTTAGTTTTCTGTTGCTTTTTTTTATTTAAACGGTTTTTTTTGTGTTACTAAACTTATTCGAATTTTCAGTTAGTTTTCGTTATTTTAAAATTTTGTATTGCCTTTGAGTTGCCAGTTAAGTTTTTTTTTTGAATTTGAATTTAACCGGCCTCAATTTTTTTTTTGGATTCTTTTTTTGAATTTTAACGGATTGTCCGTGACATCCGGGTTTAACCGGATGTTCGTTTGAGTTGTGTTTCTGCGTTTTGATAGGCATGATAGGAATTTTCTGTTTATGGCGCAGGACAGTAAGGTTGGCAAGAACCCACCCCAGCCGACAATGACTAGCCACAGTGCACCACTACATCATGCCGACCGCCTTCCTTACTGCTCCATTTTAGATGCGTAAAACCATAACAAAAGCTTTATGTATTCGACCCTTAAGTCACTTTATACACTCACCTTGGCATTTCTGTTGGAAAAGGGTATCGCGGGACTCCTAATCCGCATCCTAAAATACAGCAATGGTCGGGCATTTCTGGAAACGAACAACTTTATTAGATACATGTATACATGTCTTATTTGCTAAAATTCTTATTACCACACACTATTTTTTTCCACTTTAACTTCGCAAAAATATCTGAAAGACGGAAAAATGTTGTTCTTTGTAAATAAATTAAATTATTAGCCGAAATTGTATTATAAAATTAAATATTAAAATAAACTTTTTTTGAAACGACTCACTTCATCAACTGCTTCGTTTGAACTAACAGTTGTGTATACACACACATATGTACGTACATATGCAGGGTTGCATTTCACGTCTGCAATGTATTTCAAAATATTCTTATTCATAAAATATGTAAATATATTGAAATCATTTAATTTATCATCAAAATAAATATTGAAATGTATAAAAACTTCAAAATATATTGATATTCAAATAGTTATAGTTCATATAATTGAAATGACATTATTTTTCATAAAAAAACAATCAATTTTATCCAAATAACAAAATTTGTTTAGTTCATAGGCATACATTTTGTTCTACATTTCCATACTAAATTGCTTTAAAAATATACCTACACGGCAACCCTGTATGGAGATTTCACTCCATTTCTTCTTGGAAATTTCAACCCTGGGCCTCGGGTTGCTGTGTAAGTTAAGCTAGTTTGACACTGTCTACAGTGTCAAAATTGGGTGTATTAGAAAGAGACAGAAATAAGGATAACTTACTTGTAGACCTGTACTATGGTTGTATGCTAGCATTGATTGAAGCAGGTCGATACCGCATTGCTTATATTATTTCTTGCTTATATTGGTACACTGAGCATAAATGCAAAATATATTTTATTAATAAGATGGAGGTACAAAACGATTTTTTTTTTTGCGTAAATATTTTTAATGATGCTGAGTGTCTTGTATGCGGCGAAATTTTAAAATGCAAAGACACCTTTCACCTTAAGCGTCATTATGACGATAGTCATCCTGATTCGTTGAAAACCAGCATTTTAATTTTTAAAACAAATTCTTATTCATTCTTAAAAAACTTAAAAGAAAAATCAAATAAACACAAATCGTGTTTTTTTCTATTAATATGTAAGTTATCTGATAGGTTATACAACATTTACATTTTTAATTTTGAAATTAAATTCATAGTACTTGAAGCCCATTTGCTTGATTTCGTTAAAAACCTTCGGAATTCTTTAATAAAAAAAAAATTTTATACTCTTCAAAAATCTTTAAAAAAAATTCAAGTATACACAAAACATAAGATACATATATACATATGTTTTCTTATTAAATATAAGTTTAGTGGCCGTCGTCAAGATTTGTGTTAAGTTATACAACATACAAATTTTTGCCAATGCAATACCACCAACACACAAGCATTTTTGAGCGTAATACACATTGTACAACTGTACAAGTAAGATATGAATCAGCTGTTCGACTAACAGCTGTGCTCACCTGATCGGGTTACCCTTATTGGAAGCCACTCAACGAAGGGTGTCATTCGTTAGGACCGAAATAAAAGTAGTAGTAGGTTGTGACAAATGTTTAATAACTTCATAAATAATAGAAACTATTTGCCGAAAATTATTTATTATAGCAACTAATTTGATCTGGAAATGTTTGTACAAAGATTTTACTTGTTTAGCGAAAATTTTTTCATATTTTCTAAAACTTTCTAAAACTTTTAGCACTACGCAGAAAAGCAACCCTGTGGTTGATATTTCCATGACAACTCTCTTGTTCTTCTTTGTTTACATAAAACGCAACTTGCTAATTGTATAAATTTCTGTGAATATTTTTAATAAACAAGCATTTTTCTTACTTACAGCATATATTAGTAAAGTGCCCCACCATTTAAATGTGTTTTTTCATAGATGCCTGTGCTTATTTTCTTTTTGTACTTTGTGTGTGCGTGGCGTGCATATAAGGGAGTGTTCACATGCTGCTACAAAGTTGCTTATATGGCGTTTCCACCAAACATACACCGCATCCTTTGGGTTTGGAATAATTGTCAACTGTTTCTGATGCGTGTTCCCCCTCGTTGCTCGGGCGTGATAGATCGCGTAGCTTTGTTATGAATAATCATAGCAATTAAATAATTATTATTATTACCTTGCATTAAACTCGAGGAAAAGCGACAACAAAGACGACGTATTGCACCCTCGCTGTTAATGTTGAGACTTATCACCAAATTTTCCATTAAATAATGAATAAACAGACATATTTGTATAAAAAATCATTGTTTATTTAAATAAATAAATAAAGAAAATAAGTGAGTCCCATAACTCAAACATAAAAAAGTTACTATAATTGGACACAGTGCACTAAATCATTATTCTCACACATTCTTAATACTAATATATTAAAAATTTAAGATTAGTGAGCTGTATCCATTTGTGAAAGTCGTCATTGCTTTTCCACACCACCCAGGAGGCAGCAATGTAGGCGCGTTACCGATTTTTTTAGGTGTTCGGTTCCCCTAGAGGCCTATTTTCACCAATATACGTAGTATTTACATAAAAACGTAAAAAACAAAAATCAAACTTATTAATAAAAATAAAATTGCACATTTTAAAAATTCAGGTACAATAACTAAAAATAAATATAAAAAATCTAAACAAAACTACTTAGGGTAAAAAAAAGTATATTCAGTTCAAAAAAAACTATTTACAATATTTACAAAAACACCCATAGTGAAACCTTATTAAAAAAATTTCGGCTGACGAATAAGAGTATTGGAAAGAAGATACAATACTTTTTCACAAATAATACAATACTTTTTCACAAAGGGTTTCTTTAAAAAACAAAGCAGCTTGTTTAGTTCACTGATATATACATACATTCTTTGGAAAATAACGAAAATATCTGTTGAAACAAGCGATTACCGCATAAGTGGTTATTGCTGTAATGACAGTTTTGGTCTTTTATGTAGAATTAAAGTGTTGTTGGCATGAAACATAATCGAAAACAAAAATATAAATTATAAAAAAGTAAAAAAAAAAAAACCAAAAGTGTTTGGTAAATTAAAAAGAATTTTTTTTTTATATAATAAAAAAGCATTTTAAAATAAAAGGAAAACGGCGTTGTAAATTAAACAAAAAAACATTGCGTTGTAAAATAAAATTTATATAAGATCAAAAATAAAAAGCAGGAATCTTTACCAATAAACACACATTTTTTATAATACCCGTTTTGGTCCGTTAGGGATACAATTTTTTCTGAAAACAAATATTTAAAAAATATTAAGTATACATGTAGAACATTTCTTAAATAGCTTTTTGCTTTAATTTACACCATATAAACTTAAATGGTTAAATAACAATACTTAAAAATAAATGGGTTTATATGTATACATATATATTTTTTTACTAAACTCAAACTGTATAAAGCTAAGAAAATTATGAATGGCATAATATCTAATATCTGAATTTATGCACAATAATTGCCCATAAAGAACTTAACAAGAATTATTGAAAGAATATTTTCTAATATTTAAAACTTAAAGGTCAGTTACATAAAGCTTTATTTTGACTTTACCTCAAACTTTGACTTTGACAGAAAAGTTCAGTATACGTATTTAAACGAAGCATGGCAAATTGGAGACCTCAAAGTTGAAGCAAGGTTAAAATTTGGCAAACTCTCAAATTTTGCTTGCTTTGCTTGCTTTGACAATCAGATCTTGATGACTTTGCTTTAATTAAGGAATAAAAAGTTGGAGGAAATAACAATTAATTCATTTTTTCTATATTGAATTAATAAATTAACTAAAACAATACGAATGCAAAGAAAAAAATAACGAAAACAAATGTATAAAAGAGTAGCGTCAAGGCGTTCATTGTAGCATACCTCTGAAGTTGGACGCAAAGTTTTGAGGTAGAAAATGTCAGGCGAGGTTAACAAAGCTTTATGTATTCGACCCTTAAGTCACTTTATACACTCACCTTGGCATTTCTGTTGGAAAAGGGTATCGCGGGACTCCTAATCCGCATCCTAAAATACAGCAATGGTCGGGCATTTCTGGAAACGAACAACTTTATTAGATACATGTATACATGTCTTATTTGCTAAAATTCTTATTACCACACACTATTTTTTTCCACTTTAACTTCGCAAAAATATCTGAAAGACGGAAAAATGTTGTTCTTTGTAAATAAATTAAATTATTAGCCGAAATTGTATTATAAAATTAAATATTAAAATAAACTTTTTTTGAAACGACTCACTTCATCAACTGCTTCGTTTGAACTAACAGTTGTGTATACACACACATATGTACGTACATATGCAGGGTTGCATTTCACGTCTGCAATGTATTTCAAAATATTCTTATTCATAAAATATGTAAATATATTGAAATCATTTCATTTATCATCAAAATAAATATTGAAATGTATAAAAACTTCAAAATATATTGATATTCAAATAGTTATAGTTCATATAATTGAAATGACATTATTTTTCATAAAAAAACAATCAATTTTATCCAAATAACAAAATTTGTTTAGTTCATAGGCATACATTTTGTTCTACATTTCCATACTAAATTGCTTTAAAAATATACCTACACGGCAACCCTGTATGGAGATTTCACTCCATTTCTTCTTGGAAATTTCAACCCTGGGCCTCGGGTTGCTGTGTTAGTTAAGCTAGTTTGACACTGTCTACAGTGTCAAAATTGGGTGTATTAGAAAGAGATAGAAATAAGGATAACTTACTTGTAGACCTGTACTATGGTAATACACTAATACTCCCACATATTGCGTCCTCTCTGTTTGCCGGCTACTGATCTAAACAGCTGTAGTTGTGGTAGTGACGCTAGTGATGGAAATACGCTTAGAGTTGGGAGATGAGCGATTCTTGAGAACATTCGCCACAATACTTCCAAAATTTCACGTTCCTACCTACATAATGTGTCGAATGTTCTCAAGAATCGCTCATCTCCCAACTCTAGCGTCACTACCACAACTATAGCTGTGAGCGCGAGAGGCAGGTTTGCGAATGTGGCACAAAGAGGAGATGACGATAGATAAACGTTTCGAGAACACGGTTGCGCGATTAAACCAGAAATGTGTAGACATTTCTAGGTTGTGAAGCTGCTGTCTGCTAGGGTATATAAACCGCGCAAAGACAACGCAAATCAATCAGTTTATTTTCAAGTGTTGTACAGTGAAGTACTGAACAGTGAGTTAACCCGCGATATTGTACTACGGTTTTTAGTAGTAAATAAAGCGTACTATTTATTAAGCAGAAACTGAGTGTTTTATTTAACGTACAGTGATCGAACTCAGGGAAATAATCAAGGAATAATCGAATTCGTCACAATTGGTGTCAGAAGCGGTATTGTTAAATAAATTCAAGGACATTAAAAAGGATAACAAGGACATTGGAAAGGATAACAAGGACATTGAAAAGGATAACAAGGACATTGGAAAGGATAACAAGGACATTGAAAAGGATAACAAGGACATTTTAAGGATAACAAGGACATGGCAAAGTTGAATGAGTTGAAGATCCAGCAACTCAAAAACGAGTTGGAACGACGTGGATTGTCAACAACGGGCAATAAAGCAGAGCTACAATCACGGTTGCGAGAGGCTATGGAAGCGGAAGGAATCAATGTTGACGATCATGTTTTTCAACTTTCGGAAGAGGGAGCGACGAAAATAGAAGAGCAAAAGGACTCTCAGGATTCAGTGGCAAATGTGGACACAAACTCTTTATTGGCTGCCTTGGCTCAGATGTCAAACAACATAACAACAAGCATGTCATCTCAGTTGGAACAACAAGAAACACGCATGGCATCTCAGTTGGAACAACAAGAGACACGCATGGCATCTCAGTTGGAACAACAAGAGACACGCATGGCATCAAAGTTGGAGGAACAGAAGACACACATGGCATCTGCGTTGGAAGAACAGAGGACATACATGACATCTCAGATCTCAGCACAACTTGAGGAGCAGGAGGCCCGGCTATCTTCAAAAATAGCATTACAGCTGGAGGAGCAGGAAGAACGTATGTCCTCACAGCTAAAAATACAGGACGAGAAAATAATGCAGCTTGAGGAGAAAGTCGAGGCCGAGGTGGATGCGTTAAGAAGTCGTATCCAGGAGTTGCAGCTGAATCGTCACAGTGTTTCCACAAGCGTACCCAAGGTAAAACCTCCATCATTTGACGGATCTGTTCCTTTCCAGGTATTTAAGCTACAATTTGAGAAGGCAGCAGCTGTGAACAACTGGGGCGCTGAAGATAAAGTCGCTGCACTCTTCGTAGCATTGAAAGGACCGGCAGCCGAAATCTTACAGACTATTCCTGATGGCGAACGAAACAACTATGAATCATTGATGGGTGCTGTGGAGAGACGTTACGGCAGCGAGCATAGGAGACAAATACATCAAATAGAGCTACAGAATCGCTTCCAGAAGACTAATGAGACATTGCAGGAGTTTGCATCAGATATCGAGAGGTTAGCCCATCTGGCAAACGCAGACGCACCCGTGGAATACATCGAAAGGGTAAAAATCCAAAGCTTCATAAATGGAATACGTGATGTGGAGACAAAGCGAGCCACATATGCCAATCCAAAGAGATCATTTGCGGAGACGGTATCACATGCTCTAACACAAGAAACAGCCTCGCTTTTGAGTAAACCCACGTACAAAGCTCACCGTGTGGAAGTGGAGACGCCAGACTGGGCCGAAAAAATTGACAAAATCCTAGAAGCACTAAACGGGAAGCAACAGAAAAATGAAGGGGTTATTAAGTGCTTCAAGTGCGGAAAACCTGGTCATATTGCACGTTATTGTGGATCTGGATCTGGCTTCAATAATTCCAATAATGCAAGCGGACGTAAGCGGAAGGCTGAAGGAGATGAGCAAGTCTGCCAATCTAACCAACCGTTAAACTAAAGAGAGTCAGCCGCAAGGGGCGTAGGCTGGCTCCCGCAATTGGATGCCCCATAGTCTCTGTCTCACAGATCGGAAGGAAGTCGAGTAATGTTACTGTTGGAGGACTCGTGGATGGAAAGGAGTGTTTACTGACTATTGATACGGGCGCATCTCATTCCATCATTCGATCTGATTTAGTCAACAAAGAAGTGAGGCCATTACATGGAGCAAAATTGCGTACGGCGACTGGTGAGGACACTCAAGTCCAAGGAGAAATAACATGTGAAATCGGAATTGGAAATGTCACCGTACTGCACAATTTTATAGTGGCAGATATTGTTGATGAGATCATAGTTGGTGTGGATTTCTTAAGCAACCAAGGCATCAAGATCGACATGCAAAACAGGACCATGAGCTATAAGAACATGGATGTGCCACTCAAATTTGGTTACGAGAACAAGTACATCAGTAAGCGGGTACTCGTGGAAGATAGTCAACAAATTCCACCGAAGTCGGAGGCAGTCGTTTGGGCACGGATTGATGGAGATTATGGGACAAACAAATTGTGGGTTGTCGAGGCAGCAAACAATTCAAAGACGGATATACTAGTAGGAAAAACACTGGCTATGACAAAACAAGATGGACGTATACCGGTAAGAGTACTAAATGAGTTCCGATCGCCGATCAAGCTATCCAAAGGAGCTATATTGGGACAATGTCAGGAGGTGGAGGTGATTATAAACTGTGAACAGCTCCAGGGAAATGTCTCTACCAGCAACAGTAATCTATCAGATAATATCACGGCGTGGACGCAAGAGCTCGAAGAAGACCACCAGAGTAAGGCAAACCAACTTCTACTAAAGTACTCTACCATATTTGACAAGGATGGCTCCAAACCAGGTCGGACCAATGTAGTGAAGCATCACATTGATACCGGTGACGCGAGACCAATCCGCCAAGCTCCTCGAAGTGTTCCCTTGGCCAAACGCCAAGTGGTAAGAGAAATTATACAAGAAATGAGTGACAGCGGCGTGATCGAACCATCAGCTAGTCCATGGAGCTCACCGGTAGTGCTAGTGAAGAAAAAGGATGGAAAAATGCGGTTCTGTGTGGACTACCGGAAGTTGAACGACGTAACGAAAAAGGACAGCTATCCATTACCCAGAATTGACGATACTCTGGACTCACTATCTGGTACGAAATGGTTCTCAACACTGGACTTGAAAAGCGGCTATTGGCAAGTAGAGGTGAAAGATGAGGATAAGGAAAAGACAGCCTTCTGCATTGGAGAGGGGCTGTGGCAATTTACGGTAATGCCCTTTGGACTATGTAACGCTCCAGCTACTTTTGAGAGACTCATGGATCAAGTATTGAAAGGACTGCATTGGAAAACATGTTTGGTGTACCTGGATGACATCATCGTGCTGGGAAAACGCTTTGAGGAACACCTTAAGAACTTGGAGGAAGTCTTCCAAAGGATAGCTGGCGCCGGTCTGAAACTAAGTCCCAAAAAGTGTGCATTGTTCAAGAAGGAAGTAAGTTACTTAGGTCACAAGGTTACTACGGAGGGAATTTGCACTGCTAAAGAGAAGATCGAAGCAGTAAAGGATTGGCCAAGACCGAAAAATTTACATGAGCTACGAAGTTTCCTCGGACTGTGCACGTATTATCGTCGATTTGTACCGAATTTCGCCAGCGTAGCCAGTAGCCTTCATGAGTTGACCAGGAAGAATATGTCATTTGATTGGAAGAAGGAACATGAAGTGGCTTTCCAAACCTTGAAGGAACGGCTGTGCACTGCCCCAATGTTAGCGTATCCAATCCCAGGCTCAACATTTATTTTGGATACAGACGCGAGCGGTTACGCGATTGGAGGGGTTTTGTCACAGATTGTCGATGGGCAGGAGAAGGTAGTGGCGTACTATAGCCGCACAATTGGAAAGCCCGAAAGGAACTATTGTGTAACACGAAGAGAACTACTGGCATTGGTAGAGTGCATCAAACATTTCCACAAGTATCTCTATGGACAGCGATTCAACGTCAGGACAGACCATGCAGCGTTGAAATGGCTTTTGCAGTTCCGTAATCCGGAAGGTCAATTGGCACGGTGGATAGAGCGACTACAAAGTTATGACTTTTCCATAGAGCATCGCAAAGGCAGCAACCACGGCAATGCTGATGCAATGTCCCGGCGACCATGTAACCTAGAATGCAAGCATTGTTCGAAAGCTGAGGCCAAGGAAGATGTTATAGATGTGCGGCTAATGACTATAACATCTACGGACGAATGGAACATGGATCAACTAAGGAAGCATCAGCTAGAGGACCCAGATCTGGTACGTGTGATGCAAGGAATCGAGCAAAACGAACGACCAACAAGAGAGGAGATGTCAGCAGAGAGTCCTGTTGCCAAGTCATATTGGGCACAGTGGAACAGTCTGAAATTGGTATCCGGTTGCTTACATAGAGTATGGGAAAGCGAAGATGGTCAATGCGCTCGGAAGCTGGTTGTTGTCCCAAGGAAGAAAATCTCTGATGTTTTGAATGAGCTACATAATGGCCCAAGTGGATGTCATCTCGGAGTCACGAAAACGTTGGAGAAAGTCAAGCAGAGATTCTATTGGGTTGGTTGCCGGCAGTCGATCGCGGAGTGGATTGCCAACTGTGAGGTGTGCATCAAAGCAAAGGGTCCGAAGTCGAGAAGTCATGGACAGATGAAGCAGTACAACACAGGTGCACCGTTTGAGAGGATTGCCATGGATGTAGCTGGCCCATTTCCTACTAGCAAACTCGGGAACAAGTACGTATTAGTTGTTATGGACTATTTCAGCAAATGGCCAGAAGTTTACCCGATTCCAAATCAAGAGGCAGAAACCATTGCAGAGGTGTTCACTAACAATTGGATAGCGAGGTTTGGTGTACCGATGGAGTTACATTCTGACCAAGGCAGGAATTTCGAATCAGTCGTATTCCAAGAAATGTGCAATATATTGGGTATTCGGAAAACTCGAACAACTGCATTGCATCCTCAGTCAGATGGCATGGTGGAACGTTTCAATCGAACCTTGGAAGAGCACATGAGGAAAGTAGTCGATAAGTTCCAGAAAGATTGGGATACGCACATCTCTTTGTTCCTGATGGCATATCGCTCGGCAATACATGAAACAACGGGTCAGACTCCGGCAAAAGTAATTTTTGGGAATGATCTGCGGTTGCCAGCTGACTTGAAGTTTGGGATAAATGCTGATGAAGGAATAAATGCCAGGAAATCCACTAGCATCTTGGAAGAAGAAATGAGAGAAATACACGATCTTGTAAGACAACGGACGAAGATCATGAGTGATAAGATGAAAGCCAGATACGACAAAGCCATCAACTCGGAAGGTTTTAAAGAAGGGGATTTAGTGCTGTTATACAACCCACAACGAAAGAAAGGTTTGTCCCCAAAACTGCAATGTAACTGGGAAGGCCCATATAAAGTAATAAAGCGAATAAATGATGTTGTCTACCGCATACAAACTGTTGGAAGACCACGAAACAAAATGAACGTGGTTCATCTGGAGAGGCTAGCAACGTTTGGATCGGGAAATGTCTCTGATCGGGACGATCAGACTTAGGTGGAGGGCAGTGTGGCGAATGTTCTCAAGAATCGCTCATCTCCCAACTCTAGCGTCACTACCACAACTATAGCTGTGAGCGCGAGAGGCAGGTTTGCGAATGTGGCACAAAGAGGAGATGACGATAGATAACCGTTTCGAGAACACGGTTGCGCGATTAAACCAGAAATGTGTAGACATTTCTAGGTTGTGAAGCTGCTGTCTGCTAGGGTATATAAACCGCGCAAAGACAACGCAAATCAATCAGTTTATTTTCAAGTGTTGTACAGTGAAGTACTGAACAGTGAGTTAACCCGCGATATTGTACTACGGTTTTTAGTAGTAAATAAAGCGTACTATTTATTAAGCAGAAACTGAGTGTTTTATTTAACGTACAGTGATCGAACTCAGGGAAATAATCAAGGAATAATCGAATTCGTCACAATAATTACAGGAGTTATCTACCAACATCCGTTTATCGGAACAATCGATTGTATGGGGGCTATGTGAAATATTTATCCCATCTCAATGATTTTCAACATCGATATTTCACATATAAAAATAGCGATGATTGATGGGTCTTTCTCTTCTTCTTCTCATATTTACAAACATGGGACCAAAGTTGTAATAACATTTCATGTTCATGAAAGGTATAAAAAGGGGGTTATTAGAAAAGGGGGCGTGGCACCTCCCATACAATTTAAATTTTTTAAACAGAATATCTGTGAAAGGGTTCAAGGTAGGGACCTGAAAATTGGTATAGACCTACATATATGATGTCAAAAGCATTCTCACACATAAAAACGGGGTTATCAGGCGGGTGGCACCTCCCATACAAGCTAAATTTTTCAAGCAGAATATTTGTGAAAGGGTTCAAGGTAGGGACCTGAAAATTGGAGTAGACCTATATGATATCAAAAGCATTCTCACACATAAAAAGGGGGTTATCAGAAAAGGGGGCGTGGCACTTCACATACAAACAAAATTTCACAAGCAGAATATTTGTGAAAGGCTTCAAGGTAGGGACCTGAAAATTGGTAAAGACCTATATGATATCAAAAGCATTCTCACACAGTAAAACGGGGGTTATCAGAAAAGGGGCCGTGGCTCCTCCCATACAAATTAAATTTTTCAAGGAGAATATTTGTGAAAGGGTTCAAGATAGGGACCTGAAAATTGGTATAGACCACCTTTATGATATCAAAAGCATTCTCATACATAAAAAGCGTGGTTATCAGAAATAGGCGCGTGGCATCTCCCATACAAACTTAAATTTTCAAGCGTAAGGACCTGAAAATCCCTATAGATCTAGGGGATATCAAAACCGTAGGTAGGGGTTATGTGGAAAGGGAGCGTGGCCCCCCACACAAACTTAATTTCTTGAGGTTGAATGTCTCTAAATGGGGTTAAGGTAGGCTGCAAATTAGGATAGAGAAACAAGTAGGGAAACCATCGTTACTCTGTATTAATGCACCGCATTTTGATTAGATCCGACACTATATAACAACGCCGTTTGATCTACAGGTGCATAAACAGGCCTTGGGGCATATCCATACAACGTCTGTTGGCCATGACTCTGCGCTCTGTCCGCTAAACAATGTCTTACATGTCGCAACACCTGGCATTTCTGAAGAGGAGCGTCATCTTCCTCGAGAGACAAATGTCACTCTGGCTCAATTACGCTCTGGATATTGTAGCATGTTAAACTCCTACATATCTAGACTGAACCCTGATGTGCCGAATGTATGTCCGGCATGCGGCTCGTCCCCCCACAATACCAATCACTTATTTCTTGCTCTTCTGAGCCCACTCTTCTAACACCCATCTCTCTTTGGTCCAACCCTATTGAAACTGCTAGTTTCCTTGGACTCCCGTTAGAAGATATTGATGACAATTAGGTTAAGGGAAAAAGCGCGTTGGGCAGGACTACACCTCGTTACAACAACAACAACAACCGCATGAAAATAAAACCAAAAATGTTGTGTATCAGAAGGCTTTAGAATTAGTTGTTAGTTTACAATAATTAGAGTAAGTCACTAAAATAAATAAAACATTGTTATTAGAATAAGACAGAAAATAATGGCCGAACATGAATTAAATGATAAAACAAGAAAAAAAAAAGTAATTTCTATTTTTCTTTCACCCAGCGAAGCGGGTGAGGGTCCGCTAGTTATAAAATAAAATAAAGTCTTTGGTTGAGGTGGGATTCGAACCGGGGTGTAAGAGTCGGTCGCCTCCCCGTTGGTGCACCCTGGGTAACGCTAAATGACCTATATGTCCTACACGGCTAGTTTCTTGTATTACCAGACATGGTCCTTCGAGCCGGATATGAACCAGCGACCTATTTTTAGAGTTGCATTCTTACCTTTGAGTCCAATTAGAGAATCCCATTTGAGAATTATCATTGTCAAGTGGTTTTTGTGTTGAGAAACAACGCTTAAGGAGCTCCTTAGTTCTCAACTTGAGATCTAACGTAACTCAAGCCTAAATGTTTTTTGGGTAGGTTCACGTCGTGGATATTGTAGCAGTTTAAAGTCCTACTTATCCAGACTGAATTCTGATGTGCCGAATGAATGTCCGGGATGCGGCTTGGCTCCTCATAACAGCAACCACCTATTCACCTGCTCTACGAAACCCACTCTTCTTACACCCTACATATCCCTCTGGTCCAACCCTGTAGAAACTGCTAGAAGACATTGATGACAATTTAGCCTAAGGATAAGTACACGCAGGGACAGGGCTACCCTTCGTTACAACAACGACACTCTCGTTTTTATTGTATTTATTATTTTTATTTATGGGAAGTTATTAAGGAATTTGCCCTTTTACATACATATGTATGATAGCACCATCAGTTAAGGCTGATTTGCACGGTCTTTTTTTGTCGTTCCAATTGGATCGATTCACACCTTGTATTTGAAGGTAGAATAAAAAAATCGACCAGAAAATCCGACCGTGAAAATCAGCGTTTAGGAACGTGATAGCAAATCATGATGTAGATGCTAGCTGCTTTATATTTGCAGTATGACAAAACTGTTGTGTGCCGTAATTCATGTCTAGCAGGGTGGGCATTTCTGAGTAGTTAAACTAAAACCTTCAACAAACAATAAATCTTAGAATAAATTATGTTTTAAAGCCAATTTTTTGTATAACGTGAAGGCCACGTCCTATTCCTCATGTTATTTGTTTAGCTCGAATTTCATGCGGCTAAGTCGAATCATAAAATCTAGTAAAAACATTTGTATTTTTATTTCCCTCGGATTGTTGGTGACGTAGAAACCGGCAACACCAGCTTTTCGCAGTGTGCTCTGCTGATCCTTTACCTGAAATTGTATTAAAATATGTTATACAGATGTTTTAGCTACTGGAAATAACTATCGCAAACACTGCCCGCATAGTAAGATTTGCATTCTTACCTTTTGATCCAACAAAGCAATCAATTTCATGTCAGTTTCACGCATCTTTTTAGCATGTTTCACTAGCATAAGCTGTTCAATGTGACTAAGCTCCTCGGGGTCTGTAATTTTACTTCGCCATTCCTGCATTTCTATTTCAAAATCAGTTTCAACTTGCTTGCGTAGCGTCAACAAATGTTTTTCGGTAGCATTTTGTATTTCCATTAGCCCCTTCACGATCTCAAATATGGTGTCGTTCAACAATGAATTGGCAAGCTCAGTTAGCAACTCATAAGATATGCGTATTTGGTAGTTCCTAAAAATATGATATTAACTAGTGAAATTTCCAACTTTGTATAACATCACATACTCCGGCAATTGTGCGTGCATTTGTTTCAGCTGGTCCACCATGAAGTAGAGTTTACGCTGCAATAACTCCGGTGTTAGCTCTGTAAAATCTGAATTTAAACTGCAAGCAGCTAGTGCGCTGGCGCTAGTTGACGGGAGTTCAGGTTCCATTAAATTGTTAAACTTTAACCAAAAATTTAATAGATTTGTGAAACTCTTTGTTTACAAATTTTTGTTCTTCTTTCTTCTCTACTCTCCTCAAAATATCGCGTTCACAATAGGCTTGAGTAATGGCAACCATTGCCTTGATGGCAACCAAGGTTTAATGGGTCAGTTACATAAAGCTTTACTTTGACTTTACCTCAAACTTTGACTTTGACAGAAAAGTTCAGTATACGTATTTAAACGAAGCATGGCAAAGTGGAGACCTCAAAGCTGAAGCAAGGTTAAAATTTGGCGAACAAATTAATTAATTATTATTTCCTCCAGCTTTTTATTCTTTAATTAAAGCAAATTCATCAACATCTGATTGTCAAAGCAAGCAAAGCAAGCAAAATTTGAGAGTTTGCCAAATTTTAACCTTGCTTCAACTTTGAGGTCTCCAATTTGCCATGCTTCGTTTCAATACGTATACTGAACATTTCTGTCAAAGTCAAAGTTTGAGGTAAAGTCAAAATAAAGCTTTATGTAACTGACCCTGTATATCATAGTTCAATAATCTATGGTTGAACTGACAGCTGTGGCTAAAGCCCAAAACAAATGTGCATAAACCCTGCGCAGTGAAAATTTAACCACACTAAAGCCCTATATACACTTATTTTTGATCGTGAACGTGGGTGAGCGTGAACAATTTTCTTTTGTGTAAAAGTGAAAGTGTTAAATATGCTTTGAAATGCTTATTTTACTATCTCACAGTGAATTGTGTGCGAATGCAAAGGACACAAACCCTTCGCAAGTGAGTGTTGAAATTTGGCAATTACCACGCCAAACTGTAATTTTTTTTACATTTTTTGGAGAATTGAACTCATTTGACAGATGTGCGTGAACGCACAAAAGAATTGATTTGGAATTCTTTTCCTTTGCGTACGCAATAGAAAGTCTCCACTCATTCACGCTCACGTTCACACGGAACTGTATGAGGGTCTTAATATGTTGATATTACTCCACTTTTCCAAAAAAAAAAATCCGTAAGTGGACAAACAACTAAAATATCTTTGATATTACTGCATTTAAACTTAAGTGAAAGTGTTAAATATGCTTTGAAATGCTTATTTTACTATCTCACAGTGAATTGTGTGCGAACGCAAAGGAACATAAACCCTTCGCAAGTGATTGTTGAAATTTGGCAATTACCACGCCAAACTGTAATTTTTTTTTTACATATTATGGAGAGTTGAAGTCTATTAAATAAAGTCCACAACAATAAAACAAAAATGGCGCAATAAATATGGACAGTGGAAAAAATATAAAAGTGAACAAATAAATCAACATAAAGAGACAATATACAGTCCACAAGAAAGAAGTTGAACAAAATAATTACAAAAACAAAAACGTGCACATGTAAAACCCAATATTCATCATCATCATTTATTGGCGCTTAACCGCCTAAAGGGTCAGTTACATAAAGCTTTATTTTGACTTTACCTCAAACTTTGACTTTGACAGAAATGTTAAGTATACGTATTTAAACAAAGCATGGCAAATTGGAGACCTCAAAGTTGAAGCAAGGTTAAAATTTCGCAAACTCTCAAATTTTGCTTGCTTTGACAATCAGACGTTGATGACTTTGCTTTAATTAAAGATTAAAAAGTTGGAGGAAATAATAATTAGCAAATGTCAGGCGAGGTTAACAAAGCTTTATGTATTTGACCCTTAAGCGATTTTGGCCGTTGCATATCAAAGCACGCCAGTGATTCCTTTTTAGCGATAACTGGCGCCAATTGGAAACCCCAAGGGAGTTCAAGTCATCCTCCACCTGTTGTTTCCATCTCAGTCGAGGCCCCCCCCTTCCTCTGCTGCCGAATTCAGGCGACGATAGGAAAACCTTCTGTGCTGGAGCTTCTTTGTCCATTCGCATAACATGGCCCAGCCAGCGGAGTCTTTGGGCTATAATTCGCTGGACTATGGTCAGATCTGCGTAGAGCTCGTACAGCTCATCGTTAAATTTCCTTCGTTACTCGCCGTTGGCATCACGGGAAGGACCATAAATCTTCCGGAGAACTTTTCTCTCAAATACTCCAAGGGCCATCTCATCTTCTCTTGACATTGTCCATGACTCTGAGCCATACATCAGGACAGGTATGATGAGAGACTTATAGAGCGTGATCTTTGTTCTTCGAGAGAGGACTTTACTTCTCAATTGCCTACTCAGTCCATAGTAGCACTTGTTGGCAAGAGTAATTCTCCGCTGGATTTCTAGACTGATATTATTTTCGGTGTTGATACTGGTTCCCAAATAGACGAAGTCCCTCACAGTTTCAAATTTGTAACTATCAACAGTGACATGGCTGCCAAGGCGCAGGTGCGCCGATTCTTACTTTGATGACAGCAAATACTTCGTCTTGTCCTCGTTCACGGCAAGACCCACTTTTTTCGCTTCCTTATCGAGTCCAGAGAAGGCAGCGCTTACGGCGCGGTTGTTAAGGCCAATGATATCAATATCATCGGCATACGCCAGCAATTGCACGCTCTTGTAAAAGATTGTACCATTGCGGTTTAGCTCTGCTGCTCGAATTATCTTCTCCAGCATCAGATTGAAGCCTCGTTTGGTTTCAAATGGCTCAGAGAGGTCCTTCCCGATTCTGACGGAGCTGTTGGTATTGCTCAACGTCATTTGGCAAAGCCGTATAAGCTTTGCAGGGAAGTCAAATTCAGACATGGCGGCATACAGGCAACTCCTTTTTGCGCTGTCAAAAGCGGCTTTGAAATCGACAAAGAGATGGTGAGTGTCGATTCTCTTATCATGGGTCTTCTCCAGGATTTGGCGTATCGTGAAAATCTGGTCGATGGTAGACTTACCAGGTCTAAAGCCACACTGATGAGGTCCAATCAGTTTGTCTACGATGGGCTTCAGCCTTTCACACAACACGCTAGAAAGAACCTTATATGCAATATTAAGAAGACTAATTCCGCGGGATCGCCTTTCTTGTGGATTGGGC
This sequence comes from Campiglossa producta, assembly GCA_964058755.1. Lineage (NCBI taxonomy): Eukaryota > Metazoa > Arthropoda > Insecta > Diptera > Tephritidae > Campiglossa > Campiglossa producta. The sequence continues at coordinate 109,200,865 of CAXKVI010000002.1, read as the reverse complement.
AAAGCACACTTAAATTCCAATCCGGAGGCATGCATTCGTCTGACCATATTCTGCATAAGAGCTGATGCATGCTTTTTACCAGCTCTTCGCCTCCGTGTTTGAACAGCTCGGCGGGTAGTCCGTCTTTTCCAGGCGCTTTGTTGTTTTTGAGCCGGGATATAGCTATAGGTTTAGAATGGGATGGTTTCCCGGATTTTGGGATAAATACTACCTTAACCTCTCTCCATGAAGCAGGTACATAGTTGAGCCTGAGGCAACTAACAAACATGGTCTTCAGCCAGGGCTTAATAAGCTCGGATGTTTGTTGTAACTGGGCCGGGAATATTCCGTCCGGTCCTGGCGATTTGTAGGGCTTGAGACTGGCCAAGGCCAAGTCCAGCTTTTTATCATCGGTTATTTCCTTTATCAGCTGATCCGAAAGCATTTCATTCCCGACCGTAGTAGTAGCCGTGACTGTGCATGTCGGAAAGTGAGCATCCAGAAGCAGATTCATTGTGTCAGTGCTCGAATCGGTCCAATTCCCATCCGGCATTTGTATGTGGCTCAGTGTCGCTGGCGATTTTGAGAGCACCTTCCTCAGGCGCGAAGCTGCAGATGTTGATTCGATATTGTTGCAGAAATTCGCCCAGGAGGCCCGTTTGGCCTTGCGAATTTCTTTCTTGTAGTTACTTAATTTAGTTTTGTGAAGTGCCCAGGATGTTGCGCTACCATCCTGTTTGGCTTTGTTAAAGGCCGACCTACATGTCCTTCTGAGATTATCTAGATCGGACGACCACCAGGGTGGTCTGTGGGTTTCAGCTAACTTTTTAGGCGGACACGCCTTGTCTAGAGCAATCTTGCAGTGTTGATTGAAGGAGCTGACGAGGTCGTCTAGCTCCTCTTCCTTTCTAGGTGTTACCAGCTGATTTGACAAATATTTGCGAATAAGCTTTTGGTAGTAACCCCAATTTGTTTTCCTAATATTCTGTATATATTTCGGACTTGTATGTATATCTACTAAGGAGAAGCTAATGTATCTATGGTCTGAGAAGGAGTGCTCGCCTAACACCCTCCATGATTCTATGAGGTCACTGTGTCAGTGACCAACGTTATATCGAGGACTTCCTCTCGGTTTCTTGTTACGAAGGTGGGTTCATTCCCCGTGTTACATATACTTAGGTTAGTGCCTAGTAGGTAGTTATAGAGTGACTCACCTCGCTCATTTGTGTCAGTGCTGCCCCATTGGTTGTGATGGGCATTAGCGTCGCCGCCTAGCACGATGATATCGTCCCGTGGTTTTGTGGAACTCACGAACTCTCTAAAGTTGTTTGATGGTAGTGGTCCTTGGTGATCGTGAGCTAGATAGAATGATGCGAACCTGCAACTTCTACCTAGCCCCTCGACGCTTATCGCTGTCAGATCTCCGTCACTAAACTGGGGTAAGAGAAGAGCGTTAATATTTGATTTAACTAAAATACACGTTCGAAGTTTACCTTTACCTGTTGCGCTATAAAGCTTGTAAGTAGGGGTCCTCAAACCACAGATCCTATCTCCAGTGATCCATGGCTCTTGAACCAGGACAATGTCTACTGCGCCTTTTGAGAGCTGCAGTAGTAGTGCGGCCGAAGCAGCTATGCAGTGATGGAGATTAATCTGGAGGACCCTCATCACTTTTTTAAGCGCTCTCCTCTGTGAGCGTCACGTCCGAGTCGCCGTCGCTCAGAAGCTGACTCTCGGAGTAGAGTCTCCTGAGAGCCGAGCCACCGTCCGAGCTGGACGACGCGAACCCACTCCCTGTGTCAGACGCCACTGACTGCCTGTCATCCGCGTCCACCTCCATATCATTTTCACTGGGGGGGGGAGGGGAGCTCCACCTCCGGATTAGAGGTGAGGTTGGCTAGGGCCTCGGTATCGGACTTGTATACCTTGAGGACCACCTTTTCATAGCCATAGCTCACTACGTACTTGCATCGGGCCAGAGCCTCGATGCTTGCCTCATCCAGAAGCAGAACGATCTGCATGGTAGCCTTATCGGTCTTATCCACGTTCACCACCCTCCAGTTTGATGTAGGCAGCTCAGGGTTGTACTCCTGCAGCACATCTAAAATCTCATCTGGTTCCGTGCAACCAACTGGAATCCAAACTCTAGCCCTTGGGCGTTGCGGGATATCAACCGCGTCCACTGCCCTCAAGCGCGCGCCGGGATAAACTTCTCCTATGCGCTGTATGCCAATTTTGTACAGGTCCACGGACCTGCTGTCATCGCAAGCGATCAGCTTAACATTGCCCTGGTACCAACCCGCATCGGCGTAGTTGGGTGGAGGACCAGGGTTGTCACGTTTGACCTGTACAGCCACTTTTGCGAGCGCGGCCCTGATCCACTTCCACTGCTGCTTGGGGATCCTGCCGTCTACGTTGCTCTCATCTATTACTCCAATGATCTTGCGATCCTTGGCAATGTCAGCGAAGGACCTCGTCGGTCCTCCTATTCTGGCCCTTTTCGGTGCCGTAGGGATGGTTTCCTCCAGCGATCGGTTTCGCTTAGAGGTTTCCCCCTTGTTGTTAGCGCCATACAGCTCAACCTTAAAATCCGGCAGTATCCGCCGAGCCCACGCAAGATCGCGCTGGAGCTTCGCCCAGGCCTCTGCCGAAACGTCTTCCTCCTTTATCGGTGAGGTCGCGTTCTTAAACAGGATCCGGGCTGCCGACCGCTTATCATTGTGGTTGGGCTTGGTGGATTGCCTGCCCGCCAGGTCCTCGACCCTAACGTCAGCACCAACATTCCTGGAGCCCCCAGCCAAGGGCTCACCAGACGCTTTACGCTGAAAGGCAAGACCACTTGTGGAGGCTACGGGGTTGATAGCCTCGTTTTTGGCCTCCCGATCGGAACCCCTGGAGGAGGCACCGATCATCGGACTACTCAGACCGGTTTTACACTCGGCCCTACTACGTCGAGCTGCAGCAGCAGCAATGAAACGCTGGGGAGTCCTCTCAGCTTTACTAAGGTCCGGCTTGGCCGTGACCTTTTTAACGGAGCGAGCTCCTGTTGGCTTTTTTTGAGGAGACCCAGACTCCTTATTTTTGTTGTTGTTGTTGGATAAGTTGTTCATGTTTGAACCCACGAGTTGCGGAGAAAGGGGAAGGTCCACCCTGGGCAGAGATCCGCATACCCAGGGTAAGGCTAATTAGAATGGGAGGTCGCCAGGTATCCGAAGCACTCCGTTAGCGACTGGGCTATTTTAGGGCCCCCAGCCAGGCTGATCCTCGGCACGGGTCGTATGACACCTTGATCCAGCCCATTTCAAGGAGGGAAGATAGGAAAGGGGAGGGAGTGGACTGTGATGGAGGCTACGAGTAGCGGAAGGAAAATCAGGTAAGAGGGGGGGGGGGGGGGGGGGGGGAGAGGTCGCCGCTCGAATTAGCCGCCGAAGCGTTACCGGGTGTCACCACGTGGAGGCTCCACCCCCACTTGGAGGAGGAGGGTGCAAGCACCTACGAGTCGACGGTTTGAGGTGGCGCTGGTGTGTGCAAGGCGCGAACACCCCCATAAAAGACACCCGTTACTGTGCGCACTTTCTTCGTTGCACAGAGGCGTGTGCGTATCTTGGCTGCGACAAGATAATGGTCAGAGTCAATATTGGGACCACGCAGTGTACGCACGTCCAGAACGGTGGAGCTATGTCTGCCGTCAATCAAGACATGATCAATCTGGTTTCTAGTTCTTTGATCAGGGGACAGCCATGTGGCTTGGTGTATTCGCTTATGCTGGAACCTGGTACTACTGATGACCATATTGCGAGCAGCGGCGAAGTCAATCAACCCAATATTAGGGTGACAAAAAAAAGCACAAAGAAAACAAAATAATATTATAAAATATTCGGGCGCGCCCAAAATACAACAACAAAAAACTACAATCGTTTTACCTTTTGTACCCGCCACACGATCTAAATTTGCGCTCCCGCTTATTAAAGTTTAATATAAATTTTAAATTAAAGTCTTTTTATTTATTTTAAAGTCAAGGTGAGTGCAGTGAAGTGAAGTGTACCCAATTATATATGGTCCATCTTCGCCTAAGTGAATAGCACCTATGGACAGTGAAAAAAAAAATATATATAAATAAAGTCCACAACAATAAAACAAAAAAGGCGCAATAAATATGGACAGTGGAAAAAATATAACAGTGAACCAATAAATCAACATAAAGAGACAATATACAGTCCACAAGAAAGAAGTTGAACAAAATAATTACAAAAACAAAAACGTGCACATGTAAAACCCAATATTAGGGTGACAAAAAAAAGCACAAAGAAAACAAAATAATATTATAAAATATTCGGGCGCGCCGGTCAACAAAAACCCAAAATACAACAACAAAAAACTACAATCGTTTTACCTTTTGTACCCGCCACACGATCTAAATTTGCGCTCCCGCTTATTAAAGTTTAATTACATTTTAAATTAAAGTCTTTTTATTTATTTTAAAGTCAAGGTGAGTGCAGTGAAGGGAAGTGTACCCAATTATATAAAGTCATTTGACAGATGTGCGTGAACGCACAAAAGAATTAATTTTGAATTATTTTCCTTTGCTTACTCAATAGAAAGTCTCCAATCATTCACGCTCACGTTCACACGGAACTGTATGAGGGTCTTAATTTGTAATAGAGCAGACACATGTATCCCTGCATGGTATGCAGTAGGTGCACGATGTATTCAAATCAAAATTCTACGCACCTCGCCAGTGTTGCGTATCAAAAAAACCCAACAAGCACGAACAAGCCAAAAACAAAATGCCAAGAAAACAAATATTTTATTTCGTGATTTTCATTTATTTTGTATTTTTGAATGAAAAAATTTATAAAAAATGTAATTTTTTATTTTAAATTGAGTGTTTAAAACATGTTTAAGCTTATATATGTGTTTTAAGTGAGTTTTGAAAATTTTGTTCAAGTGTCAATGCACGGAACTGCCAAGTAAATTTTGCTGCTCGTGTGTTTACAAATCGTTCAAGCAGCAGTAAAACTAATATCGCTGCACATATATTCCGGGCATATGTAACTGTTCTTTCATGCACAGTTGGTTTTTGATCACTCAAACTATCACCCTTATTGTTTTCTTGTTTACATTTTTTTTGCATAGTTCGAGAAAAGCTACGGAATTCGTTTGCGTGTTTTAAGGAGTTTTAGTTAATTTTTTTAGAAAAAAAAAAATTGTTGTGAAAAGAAATTTAGTGAGTTCTTTGTGATAATCTCTTTCGAAAATGTGGAAAAACAAGTAAAAAGCCAGGAAAAATAAGTATATCGTTTGAGCACGTGTTTTTATGCGTTTGTTGTTTTGACACAAAAATTCGGACCAAAATGGTAATTTCGTATTCTGTTTTGGGCTGAGTCTACCATATGAATTATTATATCATGGTTTATATATAACAGGTTGAGGCAAGAAAAATCACGTGTGTTTGCTGTTGTTGTTAAAAGTATTTTAGGCTGTCAAATGTTTGTCAAACTGCGTTGGTTTGTTTACAAATTTATACATTGAAAAGTTTGCAGCCTAAAAAATATTGAATACAGCGTATTTTGGAATATAATTATGGTCTTTTTCGATTCTAAACCATTCCAATTCTAAACAATTTTTCGCTAGTGAAATGGTGCAAACCGTTTCACCTTTTCATACCTTTTTGCTCACATATTAAATGAGAGTGAGAAAATCCGCAAAGTGAGAAATTATTTAGAATCGGCCTGAACATTTTCTCACTCTCATATAATTTGTGAGCAAAAATTTATAAAATAGTGAAACGGTTTGTACCGATTCACTAGTGAACAATTTTTTAGAATTGGCATGAATATGTGCATGCACGGAACGCAAAAGAAGTTGAAACTCTTATTTGCTAAACCATTTCTTTGTAATTTTAGTGTGGAGGTTGCGGGCTCTCCCAAACGCAATTTAAGTGGGCACTGCGCTGAAGTTACTGGCTTTGCCATGCATCCAGTTGCTTTTTTCACTTAGATGTTTGCAAATTTCACAAAATATTCCAAGAAAATTTTAGCACGAATGTTTGTAAACAAAAAGGTGGCTTTTGACAACAATTTGACTAAACAAAATTGATCAAAATCATAAAAAAACAGAAAAAAATTAAACAGCTGTTGATTTGATGTCACCTTTCTTATTTCATGATGATGGCAACTATACATGGTGGCTTGTTAAGTGCCAAGGCGAATTCAGACAGGTGGGTTCGAGCAAATTCAGATCTTCACGCACGCACGCACTCCTTGTAACTGGAAATGTCAGACAAAGCAACAACATAACCAATTTGACAGCTCCGATACGATTTTCAAAGAAGAAAAAGAAATCATATGGTGGGAGGATGCCACCTGTAATGATTTCGGCTTGTTAGGTGCTTACCATTGTCAAAGAGAAGATATCAACAAGAGCTGTCACTCGTTATAAATGCAAGGAAAAAGATGGATGCCGTTTTCTTTCAGGGTTTCGGTAATTTTGTTTTCCTCAGTTTTGTAAATACGACAGCTGCTAAATTTTTGTTTCGACTCTTGTGTTATTTCAGTTCTCGTCTATTTTCTTTTACACATTTTGTTTCGATTAGACAATAACATATTTATATCGAAATTACCGAAACCCTGAAAGAAACGGCATCCATCTTGTTCGTTGCTTTCATAACGAGTGGTGGCTCTTGTTGATATATTCTCTTTGCCATTGCCAATAGATGTATTCGGCCAGAAAATGTTACCAGTAAACACTTTAAGGAGAGCATTTATAAAACTCTCTCTCAATGCTAAAAGTGCAAGTTTCTAGCCGAACAAACAATTTGTAAACGCTTAGGGCCGCTTGCATAAAAGCTGATAACGACTAACCGGAGTTTAATTGACGTATTTTGTATGGTTAGCTGTCAAGTTAATCACCGATTAGGCTTAATCGGCTTTTATGCAAGTGGCCCTTAGAGCAAATCAGCTGTTCGTTGCTTTGGCATTAAATTTTTATAATTTTTTAGATACTAGCGTTTGCGGTTCTTTAAATGAATTCTGTTTAAAATGGAAAATAAAAAGCAATTAAATGTGCAATGTTCTCCAGGAACAGAATTTTTTATTTTGCATACCACCGATATTTCCACTTGGTTCTTCTGGAACTGTAGGATTTAGTTCCTCTGAACAGTCTGTATACATTGGTTGCAAAGTCATTGAACGTCGGCGAGTAGTTTTTAAGGAGCAATATTATTATTACATAAAACTTTTATTCTTTTATTATCAAATAACTTGTACTTTGAAAATTGTAAATTAAAAATTATACACTTTTTAGAGGCTTGATGATTATCAGCTGTTCAATTTGATCAGCTGCTTTCACTTGCAAGTTCTACTGGGTGATTTTTGTCCAGTAAACTCTTACAGCTCTCTCACGAAATGAACTGTCAAAATCCACTCTCTTTTCATAAAATTTTATGCTAGCCGAACACTCTTTCAGTAAACGCTTTGTAAAATTTTATAAAGTTTTACGCTGGCCGAACACACCTAACTTGTAGATAGTCGCGAATGTTTGACAGAAAAATAATCTACCCTAATAGACATATATCAGTCATTTGAATAGTCAAATGTCAGGTATGGCTGAATGAAATCTATTTCAGGCCGTAGTGCAAAGTTTCATTCAGGTTTTTAAGAGCGACATTACAATCCTGAATAAACAATTTGTATACGTGTATGGTTTTGCGTCTCTTTCTTACTATTTAAATACTCCATAAGGCTCTCCTTATCTTTGTCCGGGCACTTTTCCTTCATTTGTGACATAAATGTCAGTCAGGCATGAGTAAACAAAGCTGAACAACAACAACAATAAACCTACAACAAGAAGAAGAAACCTACAACAACAAGAAGAAACCTACAACAACAAGGAGAAACCTATAACAACAACAAGAAGAAACCTACATGCCAGTGGCGTGCCTACGAGTATCAACCGAGGCAAGCCCCAGTCTTTATAACCCCAACGAAAGCACTAACTGCTGCCAGAGAACATTTCAGACAAAGAAGAGTTCAGGATATTTATCGACTTTTGCAGACGGGGAAAATTTTATACTTTTAGGTTCCGCACGGAGGGAAATCTATGGATGGAACATCCATAATTATTGATACCACATTAAATAAAAATTGATAATCCTGTCCCATCAATGAATATGGATGTTCGATCAATACATTTTTGATAAATCACTATTGAAGTGGTATCCATAAAAACTATTGATAAATTCTACATACTTGGTTTAAAAAACAAAATTCCATATAACTTGATATATTAATAGGCACGTTATTGTTTGCAGATTTTGTAAGCTTTTCCAATCCAAGGGAAACGTTTTATTCGCACTATTTCCCATTTAGGTACATTGCAAGCTAAGAAATCTTAAATACATATATTTTTTAAGTTTTATAGTGCCTAGCAAATAAAAAAAAATTACAGCACCTACCACTATTGAATTCTTTTTTTCTACTTTAAAATATGCGCCAATCATTTTTGAGTAGCGCGCTTTGCACTTTAAAATTGTAGATACATACATAAACAAATTTCATTTTTGTTTTATCGTAAGCATTTATAGCGTACGGTAACACCAGCCAGAAGCCAGCTTCAAAGTTTCATATAAAATTACTTCAAAAAAAAAAAAAAAAATAAAAAAAAAAAAACAGTTGCTTCAGCACGCAGATTCGTACTGGGTTTGAAAGCCCCGTAAACGCCAATAAGTAAAAGCGAGATAGCCGTCATTGCCTAGGAGGTTAAAGGCTGTTTTAAGTAAGTAAGAGATGGCCATGACCATAGTATACCTTATATAGTAGCGCAACTCACAAAAAACACACTAATACACACGCACAGCATATTCCCCATAAGCACAGAAAAATATATTCTCAAACGTTTGGCAAATAATGAGGGTCATATTTTAGAATAATGTACCACGATTTGGACAAATTTTATTTTAGGGAATGGTAGAGGGGGTCGTATGTATAAAAACTGTGGAGGCAGAACTGTCAGACATTTATATTATAATTTTTATATTTAATTATACCTCAAGTTAATACTCATTTGGCAAAAAAGTTGATCTGCTACTGGTAGTTTATCTTTGAATCGAAAAATTATTGATTGATTAATTGATATTAAGTTTTCAAAAAGTGAGAATTGACGTTGAAGGTTTCATCTCAAATGCGTCTCAGGTTGATGTCAAACAAAATGGCTTATTGGGCTTCACACTTTTCCTTCATTCCATTTCATTTGGAGTCACTCAGCCAGTGCCTTCCACTCAAATTCGTAAGAAGAAGAAAATAAGTTGCCAAACTATAGTAAGGATAAACAATGGCCATGACGCACTGAAATAATTTTATGTAAATGAGCTATCAGCCGGCAGGTGGCACGAAAATCTGTAGGTATGTTTCCATGATACCTTTGTATGTCCTTCAACTGGCCGTAGCGATGAGTTGTCTTCATGGTCAGATAGCAAGAAAAACTTGAAACGAGTTGACGGTACGCTTTCAAGTGTACTCTTCCCCTCGCTTCTCACCCCCTTCGCCTATGTCGCGGCAGAATTGAATTCAAGACTTGAATAATGTAGAAGGGGTATTAGTTTGCAATTTGGAGTGTGGGCTTGGCTTTTGTGAATGCGCCAAAGCAATTCCAATCTCACGCGACCACTACATTATGTATTTGTCAACAGAATATTTACGAATCAAGGTAAATAAACCTAAGACGGTACCGCAGATCCGAGGAAAACAAAGTTTGTTGACAACGTATTACGGAAGAGGGAGAAACACAAATAAACGCAAAAAACGAGTTGCCATATTGGACATACTAATGTGCACATGGTACTTTGGACGGGATTTTTATGCCCAAAAAATATCCAATAAAAAATAAAGGCATAAGTGCAGAATACATACATATAGCAAATTAAAAAAAAATTTATATAGGGATCAAAAGTAGAGTTGGTGGCGAGTTAACCTGTACATATCTAATATCTTTAAACGAGTTAATCTTGTATATTTGTATAATTGTATTTTTGTATATTTGTATGTTCGGACTATCTCGAGAACCGCTTGACCGATTGGGATGAAATTTGGCACAAAGATAGTATGATGGATTCTAAGACTACCCACTTTAGGGTTGCCACTTGGGGCGGTTTACAGGGTTGCTACCTATCCCATTTTTTTTAAATTATGGAGCAAGATATGCCAATATGGGTATCATATGAAAGGTATTTTCGGCGAGATACCAACTAAAATATTTTCAAGTAGAGTTGCCACCTAGGATTGCCACCTTACCACAATATATTTGTATATCCGGTACTATCTCGAGAATCGCTTGACCGAATTTGCTGAAATTTGGCATGGCGATAGTATGATCGATTTTAAGACTACCCACTTAAGGGTTGCCACTTGGGGCGGTTTACAGGGTTGCCACCTATCCCTTTTTTTTAATTATGGAGCAAGATATGCCAATATGGGTATCATATGAAAGGGATTTTCGGCGAGATACCAACTAAAATATT